>CM067475.1:44143025-44202689 GCA_034552555.1 Semaprochilodus insignis | reverse complement strand
AACTAAACTAAACTAAACTAAACTAAACTAAACTAAACTAAACTAAATCAAATCTCATTTTTGCTGCTGGGAACTGGCCATGTTTTGATTGTTTTTCAGGTCAAATTCTTTTAAATTCAACTGGGTTTTCTTTTCATTGGTGTATGAGCAGTATGAAGTACTTTATTAGAAATTTAAAATTAAAATGTTACAGGGAAAGAATATTCTAACTATGTAATGAGAGTAAATGTAATTCATTTATTTCAACATCTGCTGCTGAGGCAGGAGTGTCCAACTCTACAGGGTCTTTGTCTACCATAATTTGTAATAGGTATGAAATAGGTGTGTTTGAGTAGGTAAATCACCAGACTGTCCTGAATTAGTCTTTCAGGACTGGAACTGATGATCTTCATTGTAAAGCTGTGTGTGTATAACATATGTCTGTCCTGATGTATTTGCTCAGATCAGCCCAGCAATCAGACCATCATCCTCGCAGTTGTAGGATCCATTCTGGCTGTTCTGGCTGTGGTGTTGTGCTACTGTTGTCGTAAATCTATCTGCAGGTAGGCCTGACTTACAAACTGCAGAGGGCTCAGATTGTTTTCAAGATGAGTCTATAACTGATTGTATCTCATCAAAGCAATAATGTTATATGCTTTTCCATTAACATTTCTTGAGGTAAGTAGACACATATATCAGGGGTTGTATGAACCTTATATCAAACTGTAAAAACATTGGAAGCCAAATTGATGCATACCTCAAGACTCAAGAATTTATGATCCATATTACAGTTTGATCTATTTTTATAAATGTAGACCTTGAAGTTCTGCTATGCTATTTTTTTGTGTTACATGCTCCAGTTATCACAAAACACAATATTTCGTACTGTACATCTGTATTCACCCTCTGTCTGAAACACTGTTAGGGCTCCTGTGTTGTTTAGTCCCCCTCCTGATAAGCCCAGTGGGCTGTGATTGGTCAGCTTGCTCTGATCTTTTCTGATTAGTTAACCACCAGTGTGGTTCCACAGGCTTGCATCTGAGCTAGGTCAGTGTTAATGAAGTTGTTTCAGATCAAACTGAAGTGATAGATGGAACAGTGCATAGAGTGTCATGCACAGGTCTTAAAGAGACACTTAATGAATGCTTATATTGTAATGTCATTTGCTGGATCAAATCTGTTAGTGTTAGGTAAGGGGAGGGGCAGCATGTTAAATACAGGTTGGAACTAAACTGTGCAGGACAGTGACTCCTCAGGACCAGGGTTGCAGACCACTGCTATACACTAGTATCATATTAGTCACATATGCTTTAAATCTGCTCTAGTATGCGTTGAATATGCAATTGTTCTACTCTATTCTTTATAAAGATGGATCCGATGTCAGAAAGAGCTCAGAGATGAAGATGAAAACCTGAGGAATATAGGTGCACAGGAGGAGGCTCAGGCACTGAACTTGGATCAGATCAAGGATCCAGACACGTAAGAACCAAAGCTACCCAAGTCTTACTGCACTCTCTCTCTCTCTCTCTCTCCCCCTCTGTTTTATCATTGTTAAGCATAAGGTCTATCAATTGTGACCACTGATAATTATAACAGTTGCTATTGCTGATAAGTCATGATTCAGATGTAATAAATATATAATAATGCAATGTAAATACTAAACCGAATGGTAAAGCAACGGGTTCACGGAAAAATAGGTTTTCTATTTGTTTAGAAAACAGATGTCTTGTCCTTTGAAATTAAGGAACGGACTAGAATTTGACTTTGTCCTGCTCCTGGACTAGGTTTAATTTTACAGCCAGTCTTCATGAAAATGTACAGTTCACAACATAACAATAAACCCTGTTGGTGTAATAACGTCACCAGAGTGGCCTCTGATTGAACAGAACAGGCTGTGTATTAATCATTAACCATAACTTTCTTTTTCCTTTCTTCTCTTTTTCTCAGTGTGTTTCCCTCAAGCCAGAACAGTGGATAAACACGTCCAGCACAGTTCCCTATTTCTTCCTGTTAGAGAGTGCACTGTGCATTGAATGGTTTCTTAAAAGGTGTTCAAAAAGGTGACGGTAAACAAACTGCCGTCTTTCTCTCCATGCTAAGGATTATGAGCTCAGGATCTTTCTCGGGATCACCACACAAAACATCTCCATCTCCGTCTCTGAAGAATCCACGCAGGACAGGGACTGTTTTACTCCTCTCTACTTCTCTTAGGGATTTTTACTAGAAACTTGAGCAGCTACACACTTGGAGGCCTTTTTTACACCAAAAGCTGACAACGCATTCAGTCCAGCTTTGTGAACTTCAGTATTTATGAATGCACTTGAAAAAAAAGAGCCTTAAGACACTTTAATTAATAAAGAATACTAATAGTAAAACCAAAAATCAGCCCTTTTCCATTTATTCTCCATTTAGTCTTTATGATGACACTGGACAATAAATTAGTAGACCGTGCCTTAATGGAGAAGCTTTCTCAATTCTTTTCTTCCTCCTGTAAAACCCAGTGACATTTTAGGCTTTATGTACAGACATGGGATTAAATAATACATATTCTGATGTTCTGCTATCTCTGGCATGTTGTTACTTTTGGAGCCTTTACTGCAATGCTAAAGCAGGTATAAGTCAGGTGGTATCAGAGTTCTTTCAGAGATGTTTGACTACACAAACTACACAACACAGTTGAGGAAAATCACTACCACCAAACTTACACTAAAATAAAAAATCCTAAGCTAAAGCATAAAGCCACAGTAGAGATAAGGTGTACATGGTACCATATAGGCCAACCCAAAAATCTGCTCTTCTCCGTTAATCCATCATGTGGTTTTGAGAGCTGCTGATATTTTAATTTACAAGATCTAACAAAGATGAAAAGGTTTTTAAAGGTCCAAGGTTTTTAGTTAGTATGTTTCACCTTTTTGGAGATGCCAACTTATGAACAGGGATCACAAATTGTGCCTTTATCTTTAGTCAATTCAAATTTATTTATATAGCGCTTTTTTTACAACAGATGTCACAAAGCAGCTTTACAGAAAATCTGGGTCCAAGCCCCCAATGAGCAAGCCAGGGGTGACAGTGGCAAGGAAAATCTCACTCAGAGCAAGAGGAAGAAACCTAGAGAGGATTCAAAAGGGGAAACAATCCTCTTCAGGTCGACCCCGGATAGCAACAAACATGAAAAGGTTTAGAGTTTACAATTATAGGCAATACTGTTAGATGGAAGACTACGATGATAGCCTTCTAGAAAGAATAGTTGATGTTGTGTATGGTATGTTGTGTATCCAAATAAAAGAAACTAATCTTGAATGCATTGTTTGAGGTGCTGTTTCATTTGAGATCTAATTCATTGTGAAATGTTATACTGGTTCGGCTATTGACTATACTGTCTCTATACTAAAGCACAAGGTGCTATGTTATATGATAGAGCACAGGGAAGAAACAGTTTCATTCAAAATAGTGATTCAGCGACCCCACCCCCTCACCCAAGTATGCCACTTTGTGTGTGTCTGTGTGTTTACCTTGGCTAAACGCCCAGAAATATTTCTTTGCATATCATTAACATCAGCTGCAATGCAAGAGGACGTGTTGCAGCCAAAGAAACTCAATGTTTGCTTTGTTACGAATTATGATAATCATTGTATTATAATATCATCACTTCAATTTATTATGGTCATTTTTTTTATAACAAGCACTTTAGCTACCCACCAATATTGCTGATTTGTGCAGGACAATTCTGCATTACTTTTATGGCTTCACAAAGCTGAATGTAACTGCTGCATCATTTACCACTGGATGGGAAAGTTTAATTGCTGTCCTTGGTAGCTTCTCTGATATCAATGCAGTCTGCCAGAACAAATTTCATAGGGGAATTGTGTTACAAGAGGCTGGAATCTTGACCCTTGATAAGAGGTAGAGATAACAGACTCATCAGTTCCTTGAAATAAATAAAAGAAAGCTGCTGTCCATATTGATAGCATATTGATAGTTCACTCTCTCACTTCATGGGCACACTCCTCAGAGGTTTACTGTCTTTCAACTGTTTAAAAATTTACTGTATTTCAACTGTGTATGTGTGAGTGAGTGAGTGAGTGAGAGAGAGAGAAAGTGAGAGAGAGAGAGAGAGAAAGAACAAGAGTGCGTGGAAGTGTGGGAATTTGTGACTGGAAGAGTGCCAGTGTACAAAGTGCATATAATGGTGTGTACTTGAGAGAGGTGTCCTTTGAATTGTGTGTATGTGCCATTATTCAATATGTACATTTGCCCCTGTTTATCAAAGTTGCATACTCCGAAATCTTGTTTACCAATTTCATCTTTGCTCTATATGTGCATAGAGTGTAACTTGGACATGTTGATTTGCGGTTACAGTTTGCCCCGCCCCCCACCCCCCTTAATAATTGTAGAATGTGCCTGAGTGCTTGAATATCACAAAGTGAAATCACTTTTCTATAATAGGGTTTAAAATATACATATACATATATATACATATAAATATATACATTTCTGTGCCATGTACTGTATAAGCCTATCCACACACACACTTTGTGCTTTGTGGTTTGAGTTTTTTCATACTGTTTAAACAAATCTGAGTGGAATGAAGGGTAACATAGTCCCAAATGATGCCTGTATATTTGTCAGTAAGGGCATGGGCCATGCAGAAGAAACCCAAAGGCCTTGACTGAAATCTCTAGTGGAATATGCACAAAAAGTATAGAGCAGAAACCATATGTATTAAAGATGTGCATGCATAACAATAATGCTAAGCAACTATCTACATGAGGATCAGTATTTATGAAAATATAAAAACTTGACATGAAAATGTGTGTACTTTACCACAAAAGGTTTGGTGTGCATATTTAGGGACAGGATGGAAATTACAATAAAACTATTTATCACTTCAAAATACGGTTATACTTTTAAATGGGTAGCCCAATTGAAGGCCTGCTTAAAGCGCTGTAACACTCTAGCAATGATTACACACAGTACTTAAGAATTAAAGAAGTGCACTCCAATTTGTAATGTGCGGCCATAAATGTCTATCATATAAGTGTGTGGCTGGCCTTACATAATTGTGCTAATGGCTACAGAAGGACTTCTGGGTAGACATAAACAAGCCTTTTAATAGCAAAAGATAAGATCTCCAAGTTCAGTTCCTTCAGATCTGCGTATGGAACATGGCCTACTACTTAGCAGAGAAACATAGATGAGTCATCATGGTATGTCCCAACTCCGGAATTTTGCTGCTGTGAGACACAGATCAGGGCATTTGTTCTTTGAATAACTGGTTAAGAAAACAAAACGTAACTCAGGAGCACAATGTTTGTGTGTGTGTGTGTTAATTGAACTCTTTTTTTCAAACTTCCTGTCCATGTTCTGTGTCTTTTTCTTGTTGGCCATGTTTGTTTGATGTCTGTACGCTAGTTTTGTATGACTCTTATGCAGGGTTTTTTTGTATTGTTATGATAGTTGCAATTATTATAAGTGTGCGTGCCTTAGGAGGCCAAGTCTTTTTCCAAGCCACCACAGTAAATAAGAAGTTGTTAATGATTTGGCTAGTTAAATAAATAAAAAAAGCAAATGCTCTTATCCAGAGTGACTTATAAAAACATGCAAACAGTAAAACTTATGAACTTATGAGTACAGAAGTTGAGAGGAAACAGAAAGACTCCAAGGGGTACAGCACGAAGAGGGAATGAGTGCAATAAGGCGTACCAAGATGATGTGTAAAGCTGTCAGTCTTTAGACCACAGCGGGAAGACTGGGAGATTGTACATCGTAGAGTTCGATGGGAAGTTGTTCCACCATTGGAGGGGCAGCAAGACCGAGCTTTAAGGGTTGGCTTAGATGTTAAGAGCGCAGAAGTCAAAGACCTAAGCTGCTATGCAGATCAATAGTAAAAAAGGGGCTACAGTAGGAACTGCAGTAGTCATATCTAGACTATGTCACTGGATCTTGTAATTCTGAGGATCTAATTATATAGGAAAACAAGTGTTTTCAAACACAGAGGGTGCGACAGCGGTGATATGTTCAAAAACATTGTTCTTTTTTCTTATAGAGAGAAACAGCTTAGATACAGAATTCTTTATTTGAGCATGATGGTCTATGTGGAGGTCTGGGTGGAGGCCTACAATAAGCCTTTTAGTCAATGTGTCCTCTAATTAACTTGATTATTAAACATTTAGAATCCTGCCATGTCCGACATCACTATGTGCCATGAAGATGGCTGTTCTCACGTGCACATCCAGTACCACCTTAAACACATACACGCCCAGAGTATAAAGACTGAGTAGTGCAGTCAGTTGTGCAAGTACAGTAATAGTAAGTTTTTACAGTTTTTTGCAGCACTGAGATAATTCCTCATGCAGTTAGCAGCGTCAGCAACAAACTCTGTTTGGACCAAATCAAGAGCACTATTTTCCCAGGTTTGAATACAAAATACATTTTCAAAATTCTGTAATTCTCTTCTTGCTCAGTTAACTTTTAATAACGCTGAATATTTTAGCTGAAAATGCTTGCAGACAAAACTGTAACTAAACATGTGACTTATTGTACCTGAGTTTTTTCTGTGCTGGACTATTTGTAGTGTTCTGTGCTGGACTAATTGTCATTTCATTTGTACCACTTCTTATTCTAAGCACTAAGTAACTAAACTTCTATTTAAATATTTATTTTTATTGTTTGTTATTTTATCTCTTTCCTTTTCTGTCCTCTCTGTTATACTGTGGTCCTAAATGTAGTTACAGAGAATAAAAAAAAACCATGAATAAAAAAAAACCCTGAAATCTTTGCCATCTATATATTAAGGAAAATGATCCAATATTTCATATGAAATAAATGTGAATCTTTCCCTTCGGTATCTGGTGTGACCCTCTTGTGCAGTAATAACTGCAGTTAAATGTTAAGAGTTGCAGCTAAATGTAAAGTATGGTAGGTGTTGGTCTTGCATCTTTAGCTTGGAGGAATTTTAGCCCATTCCTCTGTACTGAAAAGAATCAATTCTTGGATGTTTGTGGATTTCTGTAAATGAGCTGCTTGCTCTGGGTCCTTCCACAACATTTTCTATTGGATTAAGGTCAGGACGTTGACTTGGTCATTCTAAAACAATAACTCTTCTAATATTCTTCTTTAACCATTCTTTAGTAGAAGAACATATGTGCTTGGGGTTGTTGTCTTGCTGCATGACCCAGGTTCTCTTGAGATTTACCTTTTGGACAGATGTCCTGACATTTTCCTCTAATATTTTTTGTTCCATCAACGACGGCAAGCCATCCTGGCCCAGTTGCAGCAAAACAGCTCCAAACTGTGATAACATCACCACCATGTTTCACAGATGGGATAAGGTTTTATGTTGGAATGCAGTTCATTGTTCCTATAGCCTTTAATGTGTTACCCTACTGCAGTCTGCTATGTTCTTTTTGGAGAGCAGCAGCTTTCTCCTTGCAACTCTGTCATATACACCATTGTTGTTCAGTGTTCTGATGGTGGATTCATGAACATTAACTTGCTTAGAAGTTACCTTGGGTTCCTTTGGTTCCTGGCAGACTATTGCACTCTTGGCGTGATCTACTATTACTCTTGGCGTGACCTTTGTTGGTCGGCCACTCCTGGGGAGGGTAATAATGGTCTTGAATTTACTTAAATTGGTCAGACCTTGGAATTGGTATAATATATGTCTCATTTGTTTAGTTGAGTTCACTTTATCTGCTTTTAGGATTTGTGTGAAAAGTCTGTTTTAAGTCCCAATCATTGAAGCACCACTGTAGGTCTATGCTACCCTTCTTGGTGGGACTTGTGCTTATGTTTATGGAAGTGTACTGACTATTTTTTAAATTATGTTTTTTAGCACGTTTATTCATTTTCTTTGCCTTTAATATAATATAAAACTCCAAGTTGGGATGCTGTGTAAAATAACACCAGAATGATTTGCAAACCTCATAGACCCATATTTTAATTACAATAGAACTTAGAACCCACATCTGATGTTTGAGACCTTTGTGTCTTTCATGAAATTAAGAACTTGATGGCAGCAATGCATCTCAAACATTGGGAGGATACAGGCATGATTGTGTTCTGGAAATCACTGCATTTAAACCGCTGTCTTGAAACATTGTATTGGTTATGGAGTTTGCTAGTCTTGGTTCCTGCTATTGCCTTAATGAGCCTGAGAAAAAATACATAAAATATTACACAAAACAAACACAAATGTCATTGAGGGCTAAAGTGGATTTTAAAAAATAGCGCACTAATATTTTTTTTATAAATGGCAGTGCCTTTTTTCTCCCAGGTACAATAAGTAGCAGTGGCCACACAGTCCATCTGTATCTGCCCCAACAAACACAAATGCAAAGTCTACCCACGGCTGCCCTGCAGACACCATTGTAGAAATTTCAAGGTAGCTGGTGTGTGCCATTTATTTTAGTCTGTGGGTTTGAGTTACCATTAGCTAGGTACCTAACTATTAGCTAACTTTGCTACCTTGCTATGGTGGTTCTGACTAACTGAAATGGCTGCATGAAACAAGCTAGGTTGGTGTTAGCTTACCATTAGCTATAACTTTTTAAAAGTTTGCAAGTTGGTCAAGTCTAAATAGTGTTCCAGAAGAACTGAAATGGTTGTGTAAAACATGTTCAGGTTAGCATAGTTAACTGTTAGCGATCTTGTTTGACCAGGGTGCAAATAATGTTGCAGTGTACAAACAGTATGGCACTTCTTACACGAGGGTGCAAATAGCATCTGCCTTTTAAAATGTAGATGCATCAGAGTACTTTGGGAATTACATATGTGTATTTTTTTTTAAATGTACCTCAAACATTTATAGGGCCTCAGTGTTCAAAATTCCCTGAGATGCAACTAGAACTCAACATTTTATTGGTCAGGAGCTTGTAAAATCGCTGCAACGAGATCTAGGGGGTTAATGGCTGTCAATTAAAAAAACCATCACTGTAATCAATGCAAAATGACTGGCATGGATCAGGTTTTAGTGCATCTCCATAGCCTTTCCCATCTTTTCCCAATTCTCAGTTTTTTCCCTTCTTCTCCTGAGCATTTGACATACTAATTGGACCAGAGTAGAGCCATGGCATATGCTTGGCATTTGCACTTATTAACCTGAGGGAAAGGTGACCTGTCCATAACTGTCTTGGCATGCCCATCATCTCTGTCTTCAAGGATATTTTTTCTTTCTGACAGTTCTTTGTGTTTTCATGGCAATGAGGACATGAGTATCTAAATATGGTTAAGGTCACAAATTCTTTCAGGCCCTAATGTGGGCAGTGCCTCCATACAATATGCTAAATTGCTGTATTTCACCTCAGGGTTTTTCACCTTTTGCCCTGTTGAAGTAGGACATGGTGTGCTCTTTGTAGGCAAATACGACACCTTGCATTAAAGTCCACCTGCAATCGGACTCCATGTGCTCGATGTGAATTTGTGTGTATTTTGCTAGTTGCAGTGGGAATTTAATTAGCCAAAAGTTTATGTACTAGGTGCTCATTGAAAAGCATTTCGAACAGCACACATTTGGATTATTGGAGAGAACACCATCAGTCACATCCAGGTACAGGGTTACAAAGTTGTCTTAGTTGCGGCACTAGAATGTTAATTTCAGATACAGTGTATATGTGCACACCAAAAGGGCCCTTTGATAATGCTGGACATGGTGTAGAATTTAGTGGCACATTTTTTTATTATTTAATAAACGCTCACTTCCAAAGCAATCACCTGTTTAGCCCGTTCCTGTTACAACCTACTGAACCATTTCAACATGGATAGCTTCTAATCTGCTGTAGTACTACTGGCAGATCCCCATGCATCCCACCTTGTGACTGTTCCTCTTCTGAGGTCTGCAGCTGGTGAACGTTTTTTTGCAGTCATCTTATGAGGTATATATCCACTTTGTGAAACAGCAATGTTAACTTTGATGTTTTGATGAGTGGCGCTCAAGAGGGAAATCTCCACACCGCCACAATCTGCAAACAAGAAGCATTTCCTCTATTCCCATCAGGAACCATCACATGGTTGTTTTTGAAAGCATGAGTACAGCAGGGGTTTTCCTGTTTTAAAGAACTGTACCAAGAGTGATCAAGGCTGTAGATCCCTTTAGTTTAGTTATTTCATTCCACATTCTCCTTCCACAATAATTTAGGATTGTCTCTGCACACAAAGTAGTTTTCACCACACCTCTGTTCCCTGTGTAGAAGTGTAAATGTGTCTACCAAAGGTGCTGATGAGTGCATCTTCTTATAGGGGCTGGAAGGATCCACTGTAATCCTTTGAGGGGGAACACAGTGAAACCTGAGAAACATTGTTAAATAATATCTTGAATATAAATATAAGAATATATTTACCTGTAAAAGTGGCTAAAGGAAAACTAAGGTGTTCAAAGCAAACACCTCTACAGTTTTCTTTAGATATTTTTTAAGTATTCGGACTCATTAGAGATGGTATGACCCTCACTGAGGGTAGGGTTTCAAACCTGAACTTAAAATGGCCCTTTTATTTACCTTCCCAGTCCACACTGCCACAATTCATTATATCATTTAGAAGACAAACCTCTTGGTAGTGATCTTCCAATAAATGTCATGACTTTAGCTTGCCTCTAAAATGTTTGTTTCTAGTTATGCAAATGTAAAATTCAATACAAAAAGTGTTTAATTATTTTTCTTCTTTTTTTTTTTATATGTAAGAAGTGACAGTTGAAGTTTGAATGTAAGAAGTTTGCAGTTGGAGCAATTAATTTTTCACCAGTAACAAATCAGTATAAACACATAATGATTCTCCTTTCAGTTTAATTAGTACTTGTGGAAAAATGATGGATGATGGACACTACCCACAGTACTACAGGAAACAGAATGGTAGGAGCATTGCTGGGTGCAGTGGTGGCGAGTAGAAATGGTGTGTAAACGTGAGTTCAACCCAAATCTGTCACAACAGCCTGTAAATCGTGTTCTAGTGAATAATGCATTTACTTGTTAGTTTTGTAAGTTAAACCTCAGCTGGAGCAGCCTTTAGAGTCCAGCCTGGTATGGGTAAGCTTCATCACCTCCTGTTAGTGTGTTGATATGGTGTGTACTAGCTGCCGAACTCACGCTGTTAGGACTAGTACACAGTATATACGGTTTAGTATTAGTGTTAGTACACAACTGAGAGGCAGCCATGTTTTTCCACCTCCTTTCAGAAGCTAATACTTGCCAAGTGTTTTCACTGGAACCTGGGATCTCAGGATGACCGTGATTGGTCTCCTGGGGAAATAGTGGAAATCAGAGTGTGGCTGAATAATTACACCATCAAGTCCAGTGACTAATATTGTGGTATATACACGTCCTCGAGGGAGCTGAGTCTGTTGATCTGACTCACTAGAACAAAGAAATTCCAGTTCTCAGCACATGCCTGCTGACACTCTCCACACTCTTCTGACACGAATGCAGAAAAAATGCTGGCAAGGAGGGACTGCTCAGAACCCAGAGAGAGTTTCCAGCTAGATGAACAAATTCTCGGAAGAGGGAGGCTGTATTACTGCTATGAGCATGGAAGGACTTTTAGACAAAATGGTGCCCTCAGAGCACACCAGCGCACGCACACTGGAGAGAAGCCATACCAGTGTTCAGAGTGCAGAAAAAGCTTTAGGCAACAGAGCGCTCTTCATGCACATCATCGCATCCACACAGGAAATAACCGTTTTACTGCATGGACTGCGGAAAGAGTTTTCGCTGATTCCTGATCTGGATGACTATGCTGTGCTACACCAATTAGAGTCCTTGGGCAAGACTCCTAACACTACATTGGCCTACCTGTAATATGATTCACCTTGTAAGTTGCCCTGGATAAGAGCGTCAGCTAAATGTAAATGTACAAGTAAGAAGTTGTATCCGTGTGTAGAGTGTGGGATTAGATTTAAAGAGTAAGGCACTCTCCAAAACCACCAGTGTATTCATACTGGAGTGAAACTGTATCAGTGCTCAGACTGTGGAAAGAGCTTTAGTCAAAAGAGCACTCTCCAAGCACATCATCGTATCCACATGGGAGAGAAACCCTTTCACTGCGCCGAAGAGTTTCCGTCAGCAAAGTAACTTGAAAATACACCATTGTGCTCACACTGGAGAGAGGCTGTATGTGTGATCAGTTTGTGGGAAGTGGTTTAATACACACATACATTAAACTTGAAATGGTCTAAACAACAAATCATTGAATAATGTTAAGGTTTCCCCTTCAATTTTCTTCAAATTTGAGGTCTTGTGAAAAAACTTGCCAGGAATATCCTGCAAGTTCTTCTCCATTCACAATAATTAATTTAGTAGGCCTGTACTGCAATTTCTAAATGTTGTATTTCTGTTTGGAACAAATTTGGATAGTGTTATTTTTTGAGAAGGCAAACAGCTGACATAATATATATATATATAGAATATTTATTTCTTTAATAAAAATGGAATTATTCAGAATTATTATATCTTGTATAAATAAAGTTCACAACCAGTAACACAATGTTTGTAAAGAATCTTGAATGTAGTATATAGTGGAGTTCTGAACCTAATCCTTCAATTACAGTTTTATTAGTACTGATTAATAACAAAAGATTAATATAAGCTATTTGTGAGGTACGTGAGATTATTTCAAAAGATCATGTAAAGTTTCCTTTCAGGAAATGTGGTTTCTGTCTAATGATTACAAGGTTCTCGTGGATGTTATTGTAGAAGAAGCAGAACAGCCTAGGACAGCTGTTCTCAGGGAGAGATGGCTCATTGACTATTAATGCTACATTAAAAATAATCTAAACATCATTAAATCAGGACAATTTGGAACTTATTTATCTTTTAGCTTGTACATGTAAAATAATGTCAAATTCAGAGAGCTCATGTAAAAAAAATCCTGTTTAGAAATTTACTTAAAATGGTCTGATGTCAAAAATTAATTTCATGTGTGCATGGGTATACATTGCTTTAAGTTTCTAATTCAAATTCCGCACATTCCATACTGATCTAATCAGAAATTCAGACTTGTTTTATAAATGAAACTCCAGCATCTTTTTTTGTGAAGCATATGATGAAACATTTATGTGATTTATTGATGAATAAATGTTCTGATGTGGACTGATCTAAGGTTTACTTAGATGAGATGTCCGTTGTTTGGTGAGACCTGAGTAAACGTGGAGTGTTCGCAGTTCTCAAAAGGAAACCAGACTTCTGTATGTGTGATTCAAGTTCAGGATGCCTTTATTGCCATTTACACCATAGGTATATCAGAGTCACACACAACTATAATTAGTACAATAGGATATAAATTAAACAGTACAGAAGAGAGCATTGTCAATTGGTTATGTAGAAATCGAGTAAATGTAATAAGTAGGAAAATATTGTTAAATGATTTAGTGGAAAATATTAGTACATTTTGGTGTAATCGGTAGTGAATGAACATCCTTCCGAAAAGTTCAACTGAACTTGTAGGGGACGAGTACAAAGCGTTTTGGGGGTAAGAAGAAACTAGACGACAATTGGATCATCTGCGGATCTTATAGATACGTACACGGACTAGTATGTACCTTGTGTGGTTTGTATACAGCATTTCTTAGATTTAGCTACGAAATCTCCGTCTAATGTTATCAGTACAACGCATTTTAATGTAGATGCTGACACACCTCGCTCCTTACAGGATATTGATAGAGAAGAATAAACAGAGGCACTGATCAGAGAGGGGAGAGATCCGGGAGATAAAACAGGGAGTGGAAGTGAAGATCTATAAGATACACCGATGGGATGGGGCACAAATATTCGGGTGAGCAGGTCCTCAAGAGTAACAGAGGATAGAGTGATTCACCAGGCTGTATTATGCATTGTGCATTACTGTTGCCATTTAAAATAAAATTTGGTACATACTCAGAAAGGTAAGCCACTAATCCTCCACTAATTACTTTCAGAATCAAATAGAATTGTTACTTACTACTTTCTAAGAAGTAATCTAGCTGTTCACTACTTTGCGCCCATGTTACTCCAAATTATCTCACTGTATTGGCATGATTATTTTTCATGTTTCACGGTTATTTTTTTAGTCTCATATCTTATATTTGTATTGTGTTTTATCTTGTCTCCCTGAGATCCGAATGTTACATTTGTGTGGTTTTGGTTATGCACCAAAACAGTAATAATTCACTTTTACATGACCACAGTCCGTCCTCTATTTATAACTTGATTTTTTTTTATATGTGCATTATAGACTGGTATATTTAAATGATCTTTGTTTTGATTGGCTATTCTAATTGTGCCTAATTCAAAAAGCTGTCTGTGCCAAAACATACTTTTTAACAGTGTAGTTTAACAGATTTTTCCACTTTTTTCTTGTAACCAAAAATTCATCATTCCTTGATATAGGAACTTTAAAGCATGCACCACTTAAAAGGAATAAACATTGAAAATTGGTAGTAATAAGTTTAGTAAGCTTTTAATATTATTTTTGCAATCGAGTATTATACAATACTATAATTATACTATGTATCAGAAAGATACTGATACTAAATTTACATTAAACACCACAGTCTTTACACTGATGATTTTACAGTGATAGTCTTAGATGCTCTGGACTGAGGTGCCATGATCAGGTACATATCACACCTGAAAAAGAAATATAGCACTCTGCCTTTGACATTTCATGACATTATTTGTTTTGTTTATGTTGAGAAACAGTCATCAAATTATGAGCATGTGCTAGTTGTGCATACTATTTCTTGGATTATTCTACCAAAGTGGTTCAAAGTCAGAGATGAAAGCACTTTCAGACTTTTAACTGACTTAGACTTTAGACTGAAACCCATGTGCTTTGAATGTGTGCCATAATTATGTATATTTCTGTATTTTAAAAATATATTTTGTTCTGTAGTAAATAAAGTTTGAACTTCTTGAGTGGTCCATATATCAATATTGTATATAGAAGCCTTTTAGTTTAAGTTCAGATTTGCAATGCTGTGTTGAGACACAAAATAATTTGCATTCATTCCACTCCACAGTGTCCTATTGGCAGTGTGACTACTCATGAAGGACTAGAGGATGACCAACACAAACTGTGCAGCAACAAAGGAGCTATCATCTCTGACTTAACGTCCACAAAGTGGACGAACAAGGTAGGAGTGTCTAGTGGACAAGGAGTGGAAACAGTGTTTAAAAGCTCACACCAGCTGATCCACTCACACCAGCACAACACACACTAACACACCGCCACCACATCAGTGTCCCTGCAGTGCTGAGAATGATTCACTACCCACATAATACACATAATACCTGCTTAAATAACATTAAAAACATTTACCAGTATAAAGAGCTGCGACAGTCCACACAAAAAAGCTGCAAAATCACGTTTCACTTTGTGGAGTGGAGTTTTTTCTATAAAATAATCCAAAAGTAGTGGTGCATCACTGCAATCAAATACAGCCCCCCCTTTCTCTTTTGCAGACCATGTGAACATGTGCTTCTACGTGTAACACCAAAACAGCAACCTGCCATTGTTTTGCATGCCATTCAGATGGCCACTTCTTATTAATTCCCATTGAGCAAGAAAACCTATCAACATATCTGGCGATGGTCAGTCTTGGACCATGATAGAGACAGTATAAAAACACAGTTCACGCATAAACTGATACAGAGACAGGAGCAAGATAAATTGCCTACAGTATTACAGCATTTCAGTGAACAGTTCAGCATGTCTTATTTTCTACATATATCCTGTATCCTGCTCATCAGGTTCCTGGTAGTAGGTTTAGTGGTAGGTTTTTCGACCTCTGATGTAAAGTGACTTTGTTTCTGAAGTAACAAGTATTATGAGAAACATTTATAAAGTCCTCTTTTCACAGATCTGAAGATCTTTTGTCAGACCAAATGGCAACAAAAGGAACAAAGGGAGCTCAGGCAGGGGAGGACAGCACTGACAGTGATGACAGCATGAGTGGACACCGTCCAGACCTCTCTGCTGAGGAGAGGTAAGTGTAACTGTTGATTTATTCACTAATCTCAGTTTGATCTCAAGCTGTTTACTAATACTAATTGTCTTAAATATATATTTTATCTGTGTTTATTGTAGATCACCCCCTGATGACCTCCTAATGAACAGCAATGAGTTCATAAGACTGTATAAAGAACATCAACCTGAACTCCAGAAGATTATCGGCGATCTGGAAGAGAGCTCTAAGAAGTTTTTAGACAGATACGAGAAAGCAACCAGAAGAAGTAGAACAGGGGGAATAGCTGCAGTAACAGGCCTTGGACTTGCTGTGTTAACAGCTCCCTTGACTTTCGGTGCTTCCCTTTTTACAGCAGGTCTGGTAGTGGCTGCTGCTGCTCCTGGTACAATAGTGGGTGCAGTAGCTAACAGAAACAAAGGACAAGAAGAAAATAAAGCATTTGAGGATGTGAAGAACGCTCTGGAGACATTTAACACAACAGCTGAAACTGTCACCAGCTACTTAAAAAATGTCTGTAACCAAGTTGAGAAGATATTGCAGTATAAAAATGATGAACAGTCTTTACTGATAACATCTGAGGTAAAAAAGCTCAGAAAACATGCAGCTGAAATGTCAGAGCTTGCAAAACAGTTTACAGCAGAGGACCTAAACAGATTGTTAAACCAGGGAACAAAAACTTTAGATTGGACAAGAAATATCAATCCAATTATAACAGTTCTCTTATTTATGTTTAGTTTTTTCTATGTTTTTGAAGATGATAGAACACTCAGAGATTTTGAGAAACCGAGAAGAAACCGGTCTGGAGTGCAGGAAAGTGAACTGGAGTCAAAAGCAGGACGGTTCATTTGGAAGATGAGAGAAACAATGAATCATTTGCAGAACACCTTAAATGAAATCAGCACTTCGAAAACGGATGTAGAGGAAGTGATTGTACCCAAACTGAAAGAGTACCTTAGTGAGAAAAAGCGTAAAAGGGTGCAAACTCATTATAAAGGACCAGCACTTATATGTTCTAAGCGCTGAAGTGCTGCAGAATCCATTAGTAGATCTGAGAGTTTAAAGCTATTAACTGAAAAATGCTCTACATGATGAGATTTCAAACAGAGGAAACGTGTTTTATCCTGCAGGATTTGGCGTTTTCTTTGTATAATTGTTTGTGTCCTTGAATATCGCCACCTAGTGGTCGTTTTGTGTTTGCTTTAAGTTTTGTAGTGAATGGAGACGCTCTTGGTAAGGAGAGTGTGGTCACGTCACTTTCCATCTGTACTGTGCAACAGCTTTTTATCCTTTCAGAGAGAGCCCCTGTGTAGTGTTCTATAGGTTTTTATTTCATTTCATTTTTTGTAAATCAGTTTATCCTTACCAACTGAGCTGAAATGACATTGTAAGAATGAATTATTCATAATTATCCACAGGCAACTGCACTTGTTTTAAATGTAAATATAAATGAATCAGCTGCAAAGGCATAATCTTAACATGTAACAATAACTCTGCTCCATTAATATCTACTGCGTATTACGCTTGAATGTCCTCATAACACAGAAACTTTTCATCTACAGTGTAATATATGTAATAATGATACTTTCATATGCTAAACAGTAAAACTGTTCTTAAACAATATTCCTATAAACAATGTACTAAATATAAAAGTGTGTTAAAACAAACTAAATCAACTAAGGCTATAGATTTGTTTTTACAGAAATGTCATGCTCTTATGCAATTGATGTTTTGCATTCTGTTAAAATGGATTATGATGTGGGCTAAATGTCTATGTACCTTTGGCTTGTACTGTGATTTATTTTTTAATTCATCACCACATCACAGCATTCATGATCTTTTAATGTAGAGTTAGTCGTTGTGCTTTCTCTGCCAGAAGATGGAGCCAAATATCCAAAATAAAATTCAACACTAATTACCTTTAAACTTGAGTGTAGTATTTTGTTTTACCAACACTTACCAACACTTTATTTGTTTCAGGGTAGGAAAACTGAACACATTACACTACATTCTCTTTAAAATGAGAGACTTCTTACATGCTTCCTCCCCAATATACAGGTATGCTCAAAATGTCCTCCAATATACTGAGGTAAAAAATATTTCACTAGAAAAATATTTCATAAATACCAATTTATTTTACTGATAATATTTCTTTCATGTTCACTCTGCAGTGTTCAGAATAAATAGAGAGAATGGGTAGAGGAAGAGTATGAAGATGACTGAGTAATGACATCACAGACTTGTGTACATTAGGATATATAAAAAAATAAATACTGAAAAGTTCGTCCCATGTGTTGGCAAATTTTCAAATAGCAGGAAATTAGTTTTTTCAGTTTTGAAATGTTTATGCCCCATTTTCATGTTCTGAGTTAACCCTGAAAAAATAAATGTCATGTGGTAAGAAGCAATTTACCTGCTGCTTTTTAACACAAAACATTTTTCATCAAAACAATGCAAAGCAAAATTAAGCTTACTCTGTGAAAAGCAGTATTTTACACCAAATCAACCCAAATCAACTTCTAACCCAGAGTATATGAAGTAATTACAATAAGAACACAGTATACTGAGCTGTATGTTCCTGAGGATTGTGAAAAGTTCTGTGTACTTTTTACATTCTATTTCTGAGTGGTGGCTTTCAGCCTGATGCATAGGTATCATCTTAAGCCAGCCAAGATCATTCTAACAGTGTGATCCATCTATATTTCATCCCTCTGTAATTAAGTGATCAGTAGGAGAAGAATGTTAAACAAGAATTAAAAACAAGAATTGTGTATGCTAAGTAAGATTTGTAATTATGGATCCATTAGAAAATAAAGAATTACAAAATTAGGATTATGGAATTTTTATCATGTTTAATGTTTTGAACGGTTTGTTAAGGGAAATGAGGAGAGGCTGTATTTGTATTTGTACCCATGTATTTGTATTTCGGGGGGCAGAGGGCCTAAAATTCATGTCATTGCCCCTGTGTTAAGTAAGATATTCTTAACTGAGCACACAAATATACTTGTTTTTAAAGTGTGGTTTACAGTGAAAAATATTTTACTTGTGCAAATAAAAACCCATAGAAAGACATTCTAGAATTTTGGCACACTATTTTTGTTGAATACCAGGTTTTATTTGACTATTAGCCAATCAATCAGAGATTGTTGTTATGCAGATTTTTTTTCACAGTTTCTAGTAGTGTAATGTTAGATCTACCCAATCAAAGATTTTCTTTCAGTGTTTTCATTAATAGCCAATCAGAGGCTGTTGCTAAGCGGATTCTCCTGACTGAGGTTAGTAGTTCAGTTTTAGGCTGCCTGAGTTCCTGTTTGAGTTCTCTTTCTTTTCATGCCAGTTGTTCAGTTTGTTTTTTCCTTTTCCAGCTTTATGAGCAGTAAATCTGAGGTAAGTTGTAGTTTTCTTTCTTTTGAGGTTTGATTGACTTTCTTCAGTGAGTTTGTATACAGCCGCATGTCTAAGGCAGAAAACCCTGACAAGTTCAGTTTACTCAAACCATTCGAGATGACTTATTGCCTCAACTTATAACTAGGCTCAGGTTTCTTAGCTGTCTAAAATTTTACATGGATTTGAATACATGCAAACCTGTAAGTTTAACAAAGTAAAGTTTGACAGTCTAGTGTTGCAGAAACCTGAGTTTTTAAGCTCAAGTAACATTGACATTGTTACAACATAGACAAAATCGTAATGATCACAAACTGAAATGTTAAACAGACATACATACTCTTACACCAGCTTTGAAAAAGACTGAGTTGTTAGTAATTTAAGTTATTCTGTTACAAACAAAGACTTGGCAGAGACATGAAACACATTCATGGATCCAGACTCATTTGTCTGTATATAACATGGATTGTTTGTGTGAAAACATCTCAACAAAAAAAATAACCTGCTAGAAAGTCGGTAGAACTCCACCCTCAACTCTCTAATTGCTTTGCTTTAGGATTTTATTCTTTTCACTAAAATCAGTACACTTGAATTTCAACCAGACAGTACAAACAGCTTGTTTAGATTAGGGGATAGCAAGAAATTGAGTAAAAAAAAAACAGTTGGACCCTGTGCAGAATATAAATTAAAGGAGAATGCAATGATTTGCAAATCTCATAGATCCATGTTTTATTCACAATAGAACATAGAACACTTATCAGATGTTGAAAGTTCGACATTTTATCATTTCATGAACATTATTAACTCATTTAGAACTTGATGGCAGCAACACATCTCAAAAAAAGTTGGAACAGAGCCATGTCTACCATTGTGTAACATATGTCTGTAAATGTCTGGGAAGTGAGATCAATTGCTAGAGTTTTGGGAGAGGAACACTGTCCCGTTCTTGTCTAATGTAGGATTCTAGCTGCTCAACAGTCCTGGGTGCTCTTTGCCAGATTTTTCGTTTCATAATGCGCCAAATGTTCTCTATTGGTGAAAGATCTGGACTGCAGGCACCTTCTTTTTCAAAGTCATGCTATTGTGGAATTGAGGTTGGAATAAGAACTTGGCTACCAATACACAACATCAAGGCTTTCAGTATAGTCAAGTCAAGTCAAGTCAAGTCATGTAGTGTAAACATTTTACTCCTTAAGTTTATGTGTAGACAGATTTAAAGGATGAGATTGTGTGTGTGCGTTCAGTCCAGTCACTGTATGTGCAATGATGTGCAATGATAGCACTCTGGTAGTGCTGCTAAATATTTAATTACCTACACTTATATAAACTTGAATATAAAATGCCACCTATAACCAGACAAAGGCCTATGTCCTGATTATGCTTTTGTCCAGACCAACCTCATGATAGAGGTACAGGAGCCTGGGAGAACTGCAGAGGACAGTACTGACAGTGATGACAGTAATAAAGAAAGACGTCCAAACTTCCCTGATGAAGAGAGGTTAGTGTACATAGTGTGCATTTATTTACGCCATTCTAACTATGGTTAAAACCAACCATTCAACTGTTTTTTTTTTTATATTTTACTGAATTTGTCTTAGAAGTGATAGCTCAAACCCAGGGAACAAAAGAAGGCACAGTAGTCAACAGGGGGTCGTACATACAGAGATGACTAAACAGAGTCCAGTCCAAACCTGTGTCACTGGGAAAGGTCAGTGCACCTATTGAATTATTAACTGAGGTTCAGCACGTTGTCAGTAGTCATTTGACACTGGTTAATCCTATAGTGTTATATGGGTCATTTGGCCTGACTGTTATAAACAGTGTGTTTAATGTGGTTTGGTTCACTCAAACCCTCTTCCTGACAGTTTGTTGTAGGAGGAATGGCAAGAAGTTCACTTCCTCGCCAGAGGTTGACTCCCGCAGTTGCTGCCAGAGCTGCAGTGGTTGTAGTCGACGTTATAGTCGACCACTGTAGTTGTTGCCAGAGTGCGACTGTCATAGTTGACGCCTGAGCGTGACCTCTATAGTCAACGCCTAAGTGTGACCGCTATAGTCGACACCTGAGCGTGACCGCCTTAGTCGACACCAGAGCGCTGCCGCTATAGTCGACACCTGAATGTGTCCGCCAAAGTCGACGCCTGAGCGTGACCATCTTAGTCGACGCCTGTGTGTGAGCACTATAGCTGATTCCTGCACACTGCTGCTATAGACGATACCACATTGTGACCGCTATAGGTGGTGGCAGAGTATAATCACTATAGACGCCGACAGTGCGTGACCGCTATAGAAGGGGCCTAGTGCGACTGCTATAGACAACCACTAGAGCACAACTATTGTAGTCAACTACTATAGTCGACTGTGTAGCCAAGCCCAAAGTCTGCAGTCGACGCTGGAGAGTGACCACTGTAGCTGTACCTGGAGTGTGACTGCTGTCATCGTTGCCACACAGATAAAGAAGAAAACTGGGGACCTATCAGTCATTGTCTCATTATGCTTATTATTTTATATTGATTATTTTGCCCTGTCCTGTAAGTTATCCTGTGCCTTTTTAAGTCTGTCCTCTATTGTCTCTCTATGTGTGTCCTTTAACATCTGTTGGGTTTGTATCTTAAGGCCTTACATCAAATCTTCTACGACACAATCTTGATGCTTAGTGTAATGAGGGTCAGGGCACTAAATCTCCATTTTCAGAAACCCTCTAGAGAGCATGTGTTGTCAAAACGGATTGAAGTCAATAGATATAAACTATGTAATATAGACTGCTTGTTTATTAAGTGTTTATTTTGTGTACCTAAAACATCCTCCCAAAAACAATGATTATTTGGATTAATTGATCATTTGCAAACATAAAATTGTTCTGAATGAGTTTGAATGAGATGAATATATTTGACAAGAGTCTGTAGACGTGTTTGTTAAGTTATTACTTAAAACCTGGAGTACACCAACCGTATTCCTCACCATTTTCCCTTATGCTCTTCTAAAAAAGCATGTAGGACCGCATATTCAACACATGGTTGTTGTAAGAGGCTAGACTGTATGACTGAAGGAGGGGAGAGAATGCCGAAGAGTTAAAATCTAGCTGTTGAAAATGGTTATAAAATTAAAGACAAGGAAAGGCGAATACATCTGAGCGAACAAGTACTCTTATAGCATGTATGTACATGTGCATATGCTTACATATTTAAATTAAATTCAGATTTATTGACCAGTTTAACCATCAAAGATAAATACGATGCAAAATAGTATCACCTTTCATTTTTGCACATTGAGTTTGTTTATTTCTTCACCAATAAACACCAAATTATATTGGTACATTCTATAGATTAACAGTTGCATGCTTCTTAATTTATCAGCTCCTCTCTATCTGTAAGGTACTAATAAGGTGTCTGTGTTTAATGAAGTGGCTAGTAAATCTGTGTAAAAACCCCAGAAACACAGAACACAGATCAACTGCAAATTTCATTATAAATAGTAAAATTACTCTTGTTTAACTAGAGTAAGTACAACACATAAAAAAACAAACAAAAAAAACAAAACAAAAAAGAAGTACTATAGATATAATTAATGAACTTACAAGTCAGTGCGCATCAGTATATTTGATGAACTATGAATTTATGCTCAAACTGAGCTACAAACATATGGAAGCACCCAGAATTTCAGCTTCTGAATGAACCATCTGGGGAGCTGCATCTACAAAATCAGCTCAAACTCAGACAGTAAGAGCACTCAACATTTCTCCTGAAATGAAGTGAAAAATCTTTGTTCTAATTTTGCTTTTCTAAATTGTCTAGTGTGTACAGGTTTGAAAACATCAGGTATGAATATTTTGGCACTTTCTGTGTGTCGCTGCCTTTGTAAAGCAGTTAAGAAATCATCTTTTATATGTTATTTTTATTATTTCTAATTGCAGATCTTGGAGATTGGCCTCGTTTTACCTCATTAAGGACTAATTTAGGATTCATTTTCGGCTCCTGCGTGTAACGATAAGGACTTGGATGAGCTGGAGGGATCCACATGTGGAGTTTACTACCATAGGTAACTAGATATTACATAAACACACAAGCCAATAAGCCAGAACAAGTACTGCAGGCCAACCTCAAAAAGCAGAGAAGTCAGAGAGCAAAAACATTACAACGGATCCAAACATGACCCGGTCAAAGTGAGGTCCAAGAACAAGGGCAAAAACAAGAGTATATATTTTTATATTGTTTCTGAAGGCGTTTCAATGTAAATGTGGCAACTACAAAAATCCAGTGCACATGTAGAGTTTAATACCAAAAATAAGCAAAAAGCCAAATTCAGCATGATCAAAACAGGTAAGGGAAAAGACTCCAGTGATGTTTTTATTTCTTAAATATTCTCTGTATTTTATAGACTCCTGTGTATAACCTTTTGAATTCAAAGATATACTTCAAAGGATCCACACATGAAATTAACTTAGAGGTAATCAGATACCACACAAACACATAATCCAGTAATACAAAAGGAAGTATATGTGTCATTTTTGGAAAGCTTTTAAATATGCTTTTAAAGTGCCAATATTCATACTTACAGCTGTTCTGTTTTTGGATGCAGAGAAAGACACTGTTGTTACGCCATGTGATGCAAAGAGCAGCTACTCACTCACCCCTGGAAAAGTCTAACGCTCCTATACACGAAAATAGAAAATATTTATCCATTAAATGCTTAAGATTTGCATTTGAATAATATGCCACGATTGTGTGTCAGTATTGAAATGCCACTATATATGGGCCAGCAGTCGCCCTGTGTTTGTTTTTCACCATAAAATTGTTTCTTAGTTTGCTGAATAAATCATGTCATAGTCTGTGGAACAAGTGATCATCTAAAGGTTTGAGAATGAGAGTTTTCTACTAGAGTGATAGTGTTAATGTAACTGTGAGCGTATATTTATACATGACTGAAAACACACAAGAAATGTTAATGAACAGAATTAATGAACGGACCTGGTGAAGATTCTGCAATGAATAAAAACTCTGTATAGTATCAAGAAATTCATTATTTATTATATATCATTCAAATTTATTATAATGGAAATTCATAACATTCGGAAAGCCTTGCATTCAAAAATTAACCTCAAAGCAGACAACAGAAAATGATTCTGAGTAGATAATTACATTATACTGATTAGCATTTTACAATTCATTGTTGTTGTCTCTGTACATGTTTATTATATTAAAATCTACATTGTATGTCAAGATTTTTTTATATATAAAATAACATTCACGTGACTGGTATACGAACTTCCAGGTGTAAAAAAGGAACACATAATTCATATTTAGAACCCTTTAACCAATGAAGCAGCTACAACATACACTGGAGTCTGTGATATTTAATTTAGATGTGCATTTTTCTGATATCGTTTGTGATATAATATTTTTTGTAATATTGTTTCCTCAGATCTGTTGAATGTTCTCTTTTGCTTAATGATAATATTTTTTATATATATATTTATATATGAATATATTTGGTGTAATTGTAAAATAAACTATAAATAAGTTGTGAATTGATTTATCATGTGTTTTGTATGACTAACGATTCTGTGTCCCTAATGTCTATAATTAATCACAAAGCCCAGTGAGCTTGTAGGAAGATGGTGCATAATTATATAATATATAACTATATTTTTCTGCCAGGAGATATTGATTGCAGTATCTGAAATGTGATAAATGCTGCTTAGCTATACAGTATTCTGAGGCAGCAAGGCCCCAGTCATGTCAGAATCTAATGTTTGTATAAAACACTGTCTGCTGAGGTTGCTCTGTTTGGCTGTTATTTGAAGGTAGCTTAGATGTGTCCTTCTGTATTCCTATAATACTCAGTGTTCTGTGTTAGCACTGATACAGTTAAAAACCAGAAGAAGACACGAGAACTGACACAGTGGATGTTGCTGCCTTTTAAGACACTGACTTATTAGATGGCAAGGCAGTTAGGCAGCTGCCTTCCGTTCTGGACACAAGACATAATTTAAGTGAATACCTAGAACTAGAATAACTTTTAATTCTGTTAAGATGAAATCTGAATATGTGAAAAGCTGTTGAAGACTATGTCTGTGGATCAGATCACCTGATCACCAAAGTAATTAAAATTCTAAAACAGATGAAAGCTAATTTAAGGCAGAGTGTGGCTATTTGTGAATGTAATCAAGACAAGGCATCATTCCCACTATTAATTCCTGCCTACCTTCTTACACAGCATGCTAATCTTATACATAATCTTAGACACTTAACAAGTGCAGAAGCAGCCACATAGTAATGTTCTTCATAGAAATGTTTTGGACATAAGTTTCCTTAAATAAAACTCTTGCAATTAGTGGGGTTGAACACACACACACACACACACACACACACACACACACACACACATTTGTTTACACTTTATTAGCTTTTTACTTTTTTGAAGGAGAGACCTGGCAAGAGGACTGCATAAACAAGGTGGACACACACACACACACACACACACACACACACACATAATTATAGTGTAACAGAGCAGCATGCAGAGCAGTTTAGGTGGGATCTATTTGCAAAAAATGAATATAAATGTACAAACCTATGTATAATTACCTATTGCTACAAACTTAGTTGTCCTTATCTTAGAATGAGCCCTTCATATCTACATAGGAGCAGGTCATCTTCGAAAGATCTGCCATGCAGACCGCCATGTTGCTACACTAGCCCAAAACCAGCAAACCACACACTTCCTGTATGAAGTGCCTTTCATGTTTATGTTGTAGCTTGAATTAGGTGGCACTGTAGCCCCGGCTGGAGGATGTAAAAAAAAAGAAGAATCCTCGTCAAAATTGCTATTCGCAACCTCACTGCTAGAAGCGTACGCGCTACTCCCTTAACATCACTTCAGAATTAAATTCTCTGAAAGCAGAATCCCTTATTGATTTCATTTCTGTCTTATCAAATGATTAAGATTTGGTGTTTATAATGGTTAACAATTATTTAGTGGATTAATGTGAAATAGCTTATTGTACAGAAATGACTCAGAACTGAGTCGGAATTGTTCACAGTAGTGGTGATAGGAACCAAATGTCTGAAATGCAACTTAAAAGCTCCCTCAGAGTACGATATTACATGAAATGATTATGAAAACACTACCCAATGCATGACACTTTGTTTAGTTTGAAAGGGTATAGACTTTGTGACTCCTGGTTCTTATCAGCACCACTCAGAAATCTGAGTCAGTATGTTTCTCTACAATGAACCATTGCACAGTAAACCACTCCAAATGACTGAGTGATTGATTTTGTATGATTTTGTAATTATTGGGATCCTACAAGCAGCCAAATGTCCAGATGCGGTGCACTCATGACTTGTCCTCTCCCCAGCCACGCACAGAGGTGCAGCCTATGTGATAGACACAGTAGATACAGTATATATCCACTAGGAAACTACTAAGATTTGTGCATATTTAAAACATGCATTTGCATTACTATATGTGAAATATTGCTACATGAAGGGCACAGTACTGAATTAATGCTGACACACATTTCTGACAGAAAGACCTAAAATGCAAAAGTGATGGAAAATGTTATTTAATACTTGATAAGTGCACAATTGAAGGATAACAATTCTTAAGAAATAAAAATTCTTTGGTGTAGGTCCCGTCCTGGGCCCAGGTCTTGAAGCAATCAGACCCTTGCAGATCCTGTCCAATATGGACAGCAGGGGCAGAGCCTACTCCCTGGACAACAGGACCGGGACCAAACAGGTGGTGGAGGTAGGTGGAAAAGGAGAAGGTTAAACATGGGCACCTGAAAGCAGCAGAACAGGAGCATAAGTTGAATCTGTTTAAAGACAGGTAACGCTTTGCGATTGGACAGACTAATAGATGAATGAGTTCCTGGCATAACTTGCGCTCAAGCTTTCATTTTAGGACTGGATAGTTTGGGAAGTAAATCTTCCCCTTCACCTTGGTTGATAAATTGACAAAATCTAACTTTATTATGTTGTAGAAATGTGAGTGAGTGGCATGGGCATTGCAACTGGTGGGAATACTATAGTGGCTTAAAACTGTGTTTTTTTATTCCCAGTCATGAGGATCCATTAGCCTGCAGTTTCAACTATTCCCTGTTCCAAAGTTGGGATTTACTATAAAGCTTAGAAACTGACCACGTCACCATGTTTTTTCAGGGTGACAAAGAACAGTGACATTTTATTAAATCAGCCAACCAGAGACTGTTACTATACAGATTTCTTCCATTGTTTTCAAAAGCACTCAATCAAAGACGTGTACATTTTCCTTCACTGTGTCATTAATAGCCAATCAGAGACTGTCACTCAGCAGATTCTCCTGCCTGAGGTTTTTGGATCAGTTAGTGTATAAGTTTACTTTCAATTCGATTGTTTGGCTTGTCTCTCTCTACCTTTCGAGTTTTATGACCAGATAAGCAAATGTAAGTATTTTTTTCAGACTTTAAAATCACTGAGGTTTGACTGAGTTTCTACATGTTAGAACGAGTCTGAAATATTTATACGAGCATGTATGTAGCAGTTAATACATGGGCTGATTAAAAAAAACAGCTTCTGAAGCTAATGGTGCTAATTCAGACAAGTGAAATATATGTTTGAAGTCTGTTTCTGATGATTGTACAGTCTTTACTTGTGCTCCTCATAACAAAACCTTGTATCACCCTAATAATTTACTGCTCAATTGAATGAGTGATTAAAGCCTTAATGACTAAACCCAAACCTAGATGTTCATGTATAGGCCTATGTCTTCACCATTTCCCAGACAGAATTTGATGATGGCAGTACACAAGTCTGTAGGGACAGCAGAGGACAGTACTGACAGTGATGACAGTTTTAAAGAAAGACGTCCACAGTTCTCCAATGTAATGAGGTTAGTCTGCACATTTACAGTACTCAATTCAAATCATGGTTAAAATCAAACCACTAGATTATTAAAAATTCATGCCTTGCCTTTTTTCATGTTTGCATTTTTCTTAGAAAAGATCAAGACTTGAAGAACAAAACACAAGGACGCAAAGGTCAACGGCCATCAGCTGCAGAGCAGAGTACTGTCCAGAGTACTTGTGGCTCTAGGAGAGGTCTGTGTAGCTACTGATTTATTCACTGTGCTTCAGTTTGAAGTTGGTAATACTAGTGTACTTTTAAGTAATTCTGTACTTTGCTGGGATGGTAGAGGATTCCCTGGTATTCTCTGAACAAAACAGAAAGAACATGTTTATTTAGTGTGTTTATTCATGCACCATCTCTTCTCGCCAGTTTGTCTAAGGAGAAAAGGCAACCAGGTCAATTCTTCGCCAAAGCGTGACTGCTATAGCTGGTTACTATGATGAGGGGAAAGTGTCAATGTATGCCATCTGCTGATTGCATTCAAAACATTTTAAGTCACCACTGATCATGCATTAGGAAAGCTTGTCTTAAAGCTTGACTTTTGGTGCAACAGGAATTTTGAGGCCATACCAGCAACATAACCAAAAATAGCCTTGCCGCGTCTTCACTAGCACTGTAGCCGGCTTTCCATTCAAAAATTTTACACAAAAAGCTGTACGCCATTATCGGACCATCTGAAGGGCCAATAGCTTACAGCCATCGGCCAATACCAGCATTTCTCTTTTACTTCCTTTAAAAAAAGTCTAAAACATGAACAAACACAAACATTTGGTTAGTGGGCCATACTGCATTTTAATTCGTGAAACACTCTTAATTTTCTATGTCCGTTCTTTTCCTGAACATTTTAAGGAAAATGCAAATATTGGAATGTTCTTGTTTCTTTGTGTTTGTCCCATTGACGTACTTTCGCTATAAGACATGTGCACAGAATTATAGGCATCAGAAGGCATCTGTTAGCCCCCTCAGAAATCATGAAATATTGGCTTAATTTCTTGGCACTGTTCAAAGGGTTCTTCTAACTGAAACAACTTTAGACGATGAAGCAGTGTTCTTGCAACACATGTGGAATGCAGCAAGTACAATAACAGCATAATTTGCTGAGCAATATAACAGTGCAAAACCCAGGCTTAGTGCTGGACTACTTCATAGATGATGGCATTTTGTGATGACATGGTACATAATGTTGTACAAGTAGTGATGTGTATCAGGCCCAATTAATATTAATGTTTATCCTGAAGACAACCAGCAGATGGTGAGCTGACAACTTTCCTTCTCTGTAGTTAACTGCTATAGCTGACACCATAACACAGCAGCTATAGTCAAATGCTGTAGTGGGAGCCATGGCACAGACGCTATAGGTGACCAATTTAGTCGACTACTGTAGCCGACTAAATAACACAGACGCTATAGCTGATGCCTATGTTTCACCACTATTGACGAGACTATAGTATAGACGCTATAACTCACCGCTAGTCCATGGATAAAGTCGATGCCACCGCACAGACTCACTAGCTGGCCGCTATAGTCGACAACTAAAGTCAACACCATAGCACAACAGCTGTAGTCGACTGCTACAATCGACAAATAAAGTCGACACCATAGCAAAGCAGTTATAGGTCACCGCTGTAATCCACCACTGAAGTCAACGGCTGAGCAAGACCACTGCAGTTGATCCTGGTACATGACGGCTGAATGCTTGCCGGAACAACTACTGCAGTCATCATCACAGGAGGTGTGAGGAGGAGGCCTGACATCATTCAATCAATCAATCAATCAAAATTTATTTGTAAAGCACTTTTTACAACTAATATTGTCTCAAAGCAGCTTTACAAAACAGGAGTTTATGGAAGGATTAAAACAATAAAAAGAAAAGAAACTACATACCTGGTCATTTTTTTTGCTTTATCTTTTGTTTCCAGTTATATAATGTTAGAAGTGTGTTCTGTCACTGTATATCCTCTAACATCATGTGTATCTGAATATGTCAGGGCATGATCTGGATGTATGTGCTTAGTGTGATAAAAGTCAGATGGTTCTATATACAGTATGTGCAGTAACAACTGCAATCTAATGCCAATGACCCAATCAGAATGTTTGTGAACAAGAATGTTGGCTGTACTTTGGGTACATAATGCATATAGTCATTTACTGCTCATTTTAGGCAGCAGTAAATACAAGCACAACTGACTGAACCAAAATATGGTACATCATGGTAAAAAGTGGTGTTGTTTGAAGCTGTAATGTCAAATGTTTTAGGGGAAATACAGTCTGTGCCTTTAAAAAGTGTCCCATTTTCCTCCTGCTCCTGCTAAGAAAGAGGCACCGAGAGTGTGGAACAAGTCAGGCCCACGACTCCTTCTCCTGATTTCTCCTGATTTTCTGTTAACTTTCATTCCAGTGCATGAAACCACATATAAAAGCTGCCATGCTTTGTAACACCTAAACTGCACGCAGAACCGACTGGGTATCACCTCAGGGACCTTTAGAGTAATAAGGTTCAGGTTTAAGTTTTTCTAGCATTCAAAAGCTGGTAGAGAGGCTAAAAGTAATATAAAACAGTGAAAGTAACGTTAGCTTGGCGCTAACATAACAGCTATTAGCGTTATCATACCAGATGAGATACAGGCTACTTACAACAACATTAACCACTTAAAAATATTATTTAAAACTGCAGTGAAACAGATTGTCTGGGTCATGAACATGATTAACTAACATGATCAGTCCAGTTAATGGTGAAGTTATCAGCGTACATTTGTTTAAAGTAGAATTTAACATCACCAGAACAGCATCAGCAGCCCAGAGGTTTACAAATATTAATAATGATGGCATTAAGTGCCATCTTAAAAATACCTGTGTAAAATAATTCTTAGAAATATCAGTACTGATGCAAAATTATGTTGTACCAGCGAACGTTACAAGCATTATCCACCCAGAATAAAGTTATTTGTTGTTGTGACACAACACTGACTTGTCTTACACTGCTGCTGTAAGTATTTTGGTTGGATGCATGCCTATTTGCACCCATGCCTATTTTGCTATTTTGGTGGTCAGATATTATATTCACAGTGTGATATCACCCCATTTGAATACATATAAATATTAAATAATTCCAACACAGTTGCATCATTACATACTAAATGTTATATACTTTTATTATATACTTACATCTGACTGTACTATAATGGAGACTGTATATTGTCATAAAAAAAGTTACTATGCAGGTAGATTATTCATTCATCAAAGTACAAATAATGCTGCTTTACATGATGTTATAAACATATTTTGTTTGAAAATATTTATTCACATTATACATGGAGCTGAGATTTTTTTGACTTTATGCAAATGAATTATGACGCTGTGAATTGACATTTTAAAAGATCAAATGAATTCTTTGGACCAATTCTAGACACGGGGGTCTGAGGTTCCCAGTTTCTTCTCTATTATTTTTTGTTCATACCGGCATTTTGTTACAGTTCTTAACACTTTGGTGGTAAGCAGGTAAGAGAAGCTCATGAACACAGTTTCTTCTCTTCCATTTTCCATTTGTACTTATACATTTGAAGAAAAATGAAGCATAGAAGAATGTAACGGATATTGCTAGTGTGGCTGTGGTGAGTTAGGTCGCTCGATAGCTAGTTAGATTAGCCAGCATGCTAACCGGCCACTTAAGATAGTAGAAGTTAGGCTTCCATACAAATTCCATACAAATATGCAGTGGTGGACAGTAACTAAGTAAATGTAATTAGTTACTGTACTTAAGTAGTTTGGTAGCACTTTACAGATCGGTAATAAGTAGGTAATGATATGGTAATTTTACAGTAACAAATTGTATTTAATCATTAATTAAATGTCAATTTCCTAGTTGTATTAGGGCTGTAAAATACTAATTGTGAGTTACAGGCAGTAGCTACAGTCGAACTAAATGATATTAGAGCCTTAAAATGCAAACTAACGTATTTATTTCCGTCTTGTTTCTTACTTACTACACCTCCCAACAGGTCATAACATCAGTTACTTCACATGTAGGCCCACCTATAGACAATTATTGTTACCCAGGAATAGATTAGACAATGACTTTCTCTGCTCACTTATTATACATAAAGAACTATAAAATAAACAGGTAATTTTTAGGTAAGTACAACTTTTTTTTAAGTACAACGATTATTTTACCATTTCATAACCTCCTTGTTACCTCTCACTACAATTATTGATTTATTATTTAGTAACAACTAGGAAATTGACATTTAATTAATTATTAAAAACAATTTGTTACTGTAAAAATACCATATGATTAACCAACTTATTACCAATCTGTAAGGTACAGTATTGTACCAGTAGTTTTTTTGTGTATCTGTACTTTACTGAAGTATTTCCATTTTGGATGACTTTGCACTTTAACTCCACTACATTTCAAACTCAAATATCTTACTTTTTACTCCACTACATTATGTGGAATATGTTTTCTTTCGTTGTTTCTTTAGGCTTATGTGTGTGTAAAAAACGTAACATGTCAAAACAAAAAAAGCTTATTCATGGATTCTTAGCATCCATGGAAATGTCCATTTCAGACCTGGACTACATCAAGGACCACATGGAGGAAGGTAGGTAAAGCATCAGTGAACAGATAAAACATATTGTTCCTGACTTTGTGGGTAAATAGACCACAATATAGAAATATGTACACATGCACTCGTGACTGGTCAGTGTCTTTTTCTGCATTTATACAAACCTTATTTCCTTTTATAATAAATTTGAAAACTCATTTGTGGACCTGTTTAAAGCAAGTTTTTATTAAACTTTAACTTGTAACGAAGTTCCAAATAAATCTTAAATGGAAATGTTGCTTGTTTGCAAAAAGCTATTTCATAATTCTAGCTAAAGGAAACTGTTCTCCTTCAATCTTATCATAAATTCTGCCTCAGCATGCTTGGTACCCCAGAGAGAGGGGCAACCAAACTCCACACAGGTACTCAGGGTTGGTACAGTTTATTCTGCAGTGGAAATGACAAAATGTGTGATCATGGACATGTAACTTCAGTGTACTGCACTGCCCATTGGAAAAAAAGCTGGATTAGTAAATAATTTCTTTATAAATTGTCTTCCAACATCAATACCACACTGTCTACAGAGGTGTGTAACTGTGCCCTCCCTTTTCTGGATGTGTTTAATATACTCAGCTTCTCTATACATAATTGCCTTTTGTAATAATTTGGTTCTTCTCATAATATGTCTAAAACAAATTTTTCAGTTTGGTTTACTGGGCTTTGAGTGGGTGGTGTAGCTTAATTTGGCGGTGGATTCATGTGTTAGTTTTCCATACACTGTTAAAGTCTTCACCAAGTTCAAAGGTATTTCCTCCTATTTTATTGTCCAGTTTTTGCATTCACATGGAACCCAGGAAATTACAGTACATCTAATCTTTGTATTTTGATACTAATTGTTACATTTGAAGATATTGCTGCATGTAAATCAGATCTCTATTTGCCTTACTTTTGTTGAGTAGTCACATGTCTGTAGCTAACAATTCGTTCAGTAAGCATATATAGCACTATACATTATTAGCTGTGCTGGAATGTATTATTAGTATTATTAGTATTAATATTATTAGTGTTATTATTATATTTCAAGAAACCATCAACAAAGATATCCAAATAGTTACTGATCAGATTGGTGGCTGAAATGTAATTACTTTCAGGAAAAAACGTCACAATGACAACACTTTTTAGCCTTCTAGCAAACTTTTTATTTTCTTAAAAATTTGACTAACCTTGATTCGTGGCTTACACTCTGCATATTTTGACTTTTGTAAGTAATATTTCCCAAAAAGGATCATCAAATTTCAAATCACATTTACAAAACAAGTGCAAAAAGGACAATTCTGTTCTATATCTGTAAATTTGGAAAAATAATGATTGCACAGGTAAATAGTATGCAGGACTTTCAAGTGAACTTTAAGTAACTTTATTATAAATAGGAAGTTTGTTTCTGAACATTAGATTCACAGCATGTGTTTAGCTGCTTATTTGTGAATAAAGCAGACAGATTCTGCCTATTGCAGTTGAAAGCTGTCCATATGTGGTTTTGCCGCTTTCCGTTCACGACTCCTCCCCCCTCTGCCTACCACTTTAAATAATCTGTGTGAGCTTCTGCCCTGTCATTCTTTTAAATCCTTGGTGACTGACGATGCCGTTTTGGTTCAGTTGTGGCTATAGAGGCCTCTTAATAAACTGAATATTCAGAGAACATGGAATGGAATTAAACGAAAAAATGGATTTGCAACAGTGCATACTCTATATGGCCAAAAGTTTGTGGACACCCTGCCATCCAACATTTCCTCTAAAATTAAAGGTATTACAGGATTATAGGTAGTTACTATTTATAAATATATAAATGTACGTACTGTGTATAATATTATACCCATTATAGGCAGTTGCAGCAGCAACGTCTACTCTTATGGAAAGGCTTTACAGTAGATGTTGTAACATTCCTGTGAGGATTTGAGCGCATCCATGAGAGCATTAATGAAGTCAGGTACTACTGACTGGATTATTAGTTCTGGATCACAAATAGTTCTCCAACTCCAAAGGCACTGTTAATGCTCCATCACTGGTCCCCTTCTAGCTCACATTTATCCCACATTGTAGCCTGCAGCAGCTTCTGAGATGTTTTTCATGCTTTTATATGGAGCAGGTGAAACCTAAAGTAGCTAAATTCAACAATTGTAATGCACTTCAAGTTTCAGTGTAAAAAGTTGCGTTCACTTTAAATGTAAAAAGTAGGCGGGTACAGGGAGGAGAGAAACCTCTGGCGACAGAAAACGCCAAATTCGTAGCTCAGCTCCATTCATTTCTCTCGACCACTGACCGGACTCCTCACTTAACTCCGAGCACTCTCAGTATGGACGTGTTCTTCGGCTGAGGTGAGTGTTTCATACTCCTGTTGAAACACTCACATGGGTTTTAATTTAAGCAGACGTCCACTTGACGAAACTGAACTCTGTCTCTCACTTTATTTCACCTAAGATATGTGAGCTTTTCTGATTTTCACTTGTCTGTTCAGAGGGGGTTGGTCTGAAAGGGCCACCTTAGCGCTCCGTTAACTGTATTTTCTGATAGACGTATGTTACCTTTCCTGATTTCTGCCTCCCGACCGACCGTGGCCGCGACGGCTCCGCGGAACGTTTTACACCACGAGTTAACTTACCACCAACGCGCGTTATCCACCAACAAAGACGAGCCAGACTGGAGTTGTAGCGAAGTAGTGGACATTTATTGCAGACAGCTTAAGCATAAACCAAAAGAAAACGAGCGGCCAGCATAAAGAAAAAAAATAGTGCCGGCGCGCGAGAGAGAAGTGTACGTGCTGCACGCGGCTGCAGTAACCGGCAACTACACTTAATTCACTAATATTGAGGTATTAGTGCTTTTAGAGACCTTAACATCTTACATTGCAACACTTGTTATCTAGAAAAATACCTGTTCTTATATAGTCTCTCTTTTCAGCTGTCATGCCCGGGCATGTCCACATATCCCACCGCCACTTCCATGTGCCCCAAATGTTAATAGACCTGTGGGTAAATTTGCAAACAGTTAAATTTACAGAAAAATAATTATTACCAATATTGATTCTCAAATAAGGGTCATTATTGTTCCGCTCAGCACTGATAGGCTTCGAACAGGCTTTGCCAAGTTAGTTTGTGCTTAATGTGAGACAAAATATTCTCTATATGGTTTAAATCTGAACTCTCACCAACCAAAATCATCAGTACAAACCAAAAAATGTATATTAGAATTAGTTTTTATCTATCCATCTTTGTCCATCTACACACCCATCTATCCATCTGTTTATTTATTNGCCCCCTGCTGACCCTTCAGACCAGCGCAGGTATCAGCAGGATCATTTTAGGGATAATGATGCTTATTATTTCCATGTGTGTTACAGCTCTTTGGTTAGGATGAATCCTGTGGTGCTGTTGCTGTCAGCCGCTGGTGCTCTCATATCAGCTGATGCTGAGCTTAACACTGTTGTAAGAAGGCCATTTAGATGCATTTTATTTGATGCAACTGCATTTTATTTGTTCATCTCTGTTTACGTGTGTAGCTGATTATTTTCAGAATCCTGTGGAGGAAAACATCACTCGGCCGCTGGAGGAGTTTTGTTCTTCTGGGCGTTGCACATATTTAGTCCCTTCTGCATTCCTTAAACACTTGAAGAATGAGCACTGTGAAGCCGCCTGGCATGCCCCGGTAAGAACGCATATGCTGTCTAAAGGTTCTAGATTATGATAGACAGCACTGTGCAGAAGCTCCTAAAATTATATTAAAAACATGTTTAAAACTATTAATGAGTGTAGCAGCAAACATCAGTGGTCAGCTGTTTTCCTGGGTAAGGATTAAGCCTAGTCTTGGCCAGTGGTGTATCACCTGTTTAAATTCATTGTGGTCTAGGCTAGTCTAACAGACTGTCCCTAATAGGAATAATTTTGATGATTTTTTGCGTGTTTACCAGATAAGTAATTTTAAACAAGCTTCGTGACTTTTCTTGCAGAATGAGGGATTCTTGGCTGATCCTTCTCGACTGACAAGCCTGCAGTATCCAGCTGTAGAAGTGAAACCAGAAAGTCTGGCCACAGAAAAACATATCGATGGACTTTGGATTGACCTCCGCTGCCATGACACAAATGTAGGTTCATATATTTTTCTGGTTTTACAACACTTAAGCTCATTTGACTTCAACACAAGTGACTAAACAGTTTAAACTTAAATTAATTAAAGCTAATTTTGCTCTACAGTCCACTCTCCATCAATACCTGGCTGTATTCAGAGGTATGTACCTGCACTATTTTCTTTAGCAGTTCAATTCCATCCTTAGATCAGTGAGATTAATTGGGATTTATACATATTTATAAATATTTGTACTATATTTATATTAGCTTTATACATCAGTTAGCACCCTGATTTGCTTATAAATGTCCTACCTATCTTGTTATATCCAGTAACAGTGTATCTGTTCAGCTTACCTGTATGATTCCACTGAACACTGTTTGTAACAACAGAGGTGTCTTTAAGCTACTGGAACTATTTTTAGCAGAAGATGCCAATAACATTGTGACTGGGCGTAATGTGATGACCCCCTGTGACCAAATCATGGTGATATTCACTATAACAACTTAGTAAAATAACTTCATCATTCAGTTATATCAGTCTATAGCAGTGGTGCACAACCCAGCACAGTTTGTTGATTTAGCCATGTATATTACATATAAGTGATTACCCTTGTATGTTAATATAGAGATTTGTTAAGTGTGTTTAAGTAAGGAAGCCTCCGCACTGTGCTGAACACAGGCCCTCCAGGACTGGAGTCCAGACCTCTGGTCTATATGTATAAATGTTACATGAAGTAATATTCACATGAAGCAATATTCATTTTTTTCTTTGTTTAGCTGCGAACACTGCACCATCCACAATATCTGGTGAGTACTGCAATATGTATAGTTTATTTAGAATTTCAGTTCTATCTGAAGTTTTATTACTGTTACTAATAGGTGTCACTGAACTGTCACTGATAAGCTCTGATAAACCTGTCTAACTGTACATCATTATCATAATGGAATAGTACATGCGGTTTAGTAAATGTAATGAAATCAGTTTTATTAATGCATGGCCTGTTTTTTTGGAGTGTACTGTAAATGACTTAATAGCCTGACCTCAGAAATGTATCACAGTAAATGTGTGATATCTCTGTACTAATTATTTGATGTGTGTGTAATGTTAATATGTGTGTACGTGTATGAATTTAATAAAGGAAATCAGTTTAAAGCAGACTGTATTTTCGTAATAGGTCATAATGTAAGTAATCTCTTTGTAGTGGCTTTTTGATCTGTTTTATCATGTGTTTTATCAGCCCAGCCAAGAAATCTGGCAGTGAGCTGCATCATGCTATCTGCAGGGGAAGCCATTCATGTTGTTTTGGCAATCCTTGTTCTCTGTGTGATCTAACAGCATCGTGTGTCATTCGGCAGGTATGTTGGTCAGGTACTCTCTGAAACCACAGAGGCAGGGCTGAAACAGCCTGGAATTTGAGTCTAAAAAGAAAATGCATACTTACTCATGTGCATTTCACCCCTTATTTACTTTCAGTACAAAAGAATACAGCTTTAATTTACGTACAATATGTTAAAAACATATTGGCCTAATTCATTTCATAAATTATTCAAGTCTAGTCGCATAAGCCATAGAAGAAAAAACATGTGCATTTTACACTAGTTACGTTGTCATAGTTATGTTGAGCACAAATCGTTGCTTTCCTTTTAGAACCTTCAGTTTTAAAAAGGTTGGGACGTTACGTGAAATGCAAATTAAAACGTAGTGATTAGTAAATTTGACGTGTATTAAATTGAAAAAAAAAAAAACAATATTTGGGACAGCATGTTTACTATTGTGTTACATCACCTTTGCTTTAAACATCACTTAATAATCATCTGGATACTGATGATACCAAGAAACAGTGTTCAGCATAGCAACTGTGACTTGAATACCCTCAAATTAACAGTGAAAGTCTACACTTCGTATACATTGGTTAATTTAATCTCTAATATACTGTGGTAGACAGCGAAAATATCATCTAAATATCGACTACATCTTCTTAAACAATTTTAGATGCACATGAGACAAGTTGAGTTTGGGTAGTTGCTTGTGTGAATGTTACCATATTTTGAAAGAGAACATAATGTCAGTGAGAGCTTTGGGAACAGCTTTTGTTAGGAAGACACAGCTGTAACTTGTTTTAAGATTAAACGGATGGAAGAGTTGACGTGTCAGCAGGGTTGTAATATGCTGTTAGATTTTCTGTTCTGTCTTTTTTTGACAACAAAAAATTAAACACTTGCACTTAATGGTTGTTTTCAAACAAGGGGATGGTCACGGACTTTTCACAGTACTGTAAACCTTGTTTGTGTTTTCACTCTATCGACAGAATGGACTGACTATAATCATGTTCATCTGTTCTGTTTTTTCTCTCTTTTCTTCTTCAGAGAGTTATCCTTGAGCCTGTCCAGAAGATAACATGGTCTTTATCATGTCTTCATTATGAATATCTGACTTCCTGTTAGAATCTTTCAGTCAATGATTGAGCCATTTTAGGAGCAATATTTATTATCAAAACACCAACTTGATCCCCATCCCTGAAGAATTCGGGTATTCCTACTCTGCAGGACTGGGACTGATTTACTCTCCACAGGTATTTTTAAATGAACCCAAAGCAGCTACACATACAAACTACCTGTTACTTTGTGGCATTTTTTAAATAACAGCTGTGTTGTTTTAATACAATCTGAAGAATAAAGCTATTTAATTGGATTGTTAGCATTAGTCTTTTTTTAAATATATTTTTTGTACAGAATATAGAATCAGTAATAACTGCATATATATCAGATAATATATAGAACAGCACAGTATCGTCTTCACAGTTCTGCTCCACAAAAAGTCTTATATTCATAATTGTCAATGAATTTAAATCCATTTCTGTAAAAGACTTGATAATGTACCTGAATTAAAGTGTTTGTATTTGCAGTCTTCTTTCTGTGATCGAGCCTCTCTGTGTTCAGGAGACCATTCTCTAAATTTTGTAATGAACAGAAACGCTGTGTCTGACTTGGATGCTTGGAAGTCTGTAATTCAGAGTTACAAAGCCGAGACTAGATGGACAATAGATTCACAGACACAACCAAGTTTCCTTTCTGCACCTAGACACAATGGCCCTCATTCACCAATATCTAGTTATATGTAACGTTTTTTCAATTTGTTGCTAAGAAAAAGTCAGATGCATGACATGTTCTTACACTGCAGAAGTGTTCAGATCTTTGTGCTTTTGAGTGTGTGTAGATTCTGATCCCCCCTAAAAAGAAACCATTGGTGAATGTCAGAATCTCATTAATAACTGCATAAGTGGGTTTTGAGAAGAAATTATTTCTAAAGAATGGTTGGTGAATGAGGCCCAAGAAAAATCATCCACTGATCTGTACTCTAATGACATCTGTAATGGCCACAAAAATCTCATGTTGTCCTATCATGGAGTGACACCAGGTCTTCTGGACATGTGACGTGTGACAACAAACCAAATAGGTTTTGTACCCTAGGATTAAAAACCAGGTAATTACAGCAGAGAGAGAACAGAAAAAAACAGAAAGCCACAATATTCTATAATGTGAAGTGACGGTTATTTATTTTACATATTTATTTTACAAGCTTGTCCCATGGCTTAACAGCAGGTCTGACTGTATGTTGAATCATATTCCTCTTAACTATGCTTAACTATGTAAATTGCAATAAAAGATGTGGGTCAAAATGGCTGATTTCAGGTGGTCTTAGACAAAAATTGAGTTTTCTACCATGAAGGAAATAAATATACACACTGTTTATCTGCAACAAAAGTCTAAAGGTTAGGCTCCAAAACATTCATGTGACACATTATGTGCTTATTATAAATGTCCTTATTGTTATTAATTTGTTTCTTGTATGTAGCTCATTGATTTGTTCAGTCTAGTTGTCAAAATGGCTGGTATATTAGATACATTTGTATTTACACTCATTAGTAATTTTATCAGAAACGCATACCAAAGAGTCCATTTTTGTTTTCTTAGTTCATGAGATGGTAGTGAAATTATGGGAGCAGATGTGGACTAAAGCAGGTGATGAGAAATAATGCCTACAAGTTCGTTTCATTTATATAAGAGAGTTTTTCATGAAAAATATTCAAAGGAGAATCACATGAAGACAACTGCCAACAAGCAACATCCAGGAACAGTATTACTGAATATGTTACTCTGTGTATTGTAATTACTGAACCTGTTTAGGACACTATTCAGTATTTAGCCATCACTACTTTCTGCTTATTATTATGATGATAGCCAGCAAGAGTGCAAGTGCTTAAAAACCTCAGCAATGCTGATGTCCTTCATGTACACTTATACCAGTGCTACTTACACTACCGCCAGTGTCACTAGTGTGCTGAGAGTCATCCTCCAGTGGTAGTTGTTAGTTGATCCCAGTAATTATATATTTAGAAATTGGGGGGGGGGGGGGGGCAATTTGCGGGGTCCAAGCTGTTTTTGCAAATTAGCTAAACAATGTTATTTTGGCTAGGGCCCTTCGGGTACATGCAGGTAAAGATGTGAACACAGATATTGCGATCCGCAAAGTTGTTTGGCTCTCGAAGTTTACTCCTTTGATATGCATGCCATAATTAGGCTCAGTGGACCCATAAGTGCCTTTTTGACATACAGGAGCTCAGTGAAAGTGACCTTCTGACCTTCATTTGCCTGAAGGTCACCAGATGTTATGATTAATGTTCAGGGGCCTTTAACAAAGTTGTATGCTGTGTTTTGTTCAGATTGACCTTTTGATCTCTGTATAATAGGCTGTAGTTTTTGAAAGAATCAAAGTCAAAATACCAAACAAGGAGTGCAGTTTCTAACATGACATGTAATTACAGAGTTATTCAGGTTAGAGAACTAAATCAAATTCTCATTTGGACCATAACATCATCAAAGTCTCAATATATATATATATATATATATATATATATATATATATATATATATATGTGCCTGTGCAAGTTTGAGTTGATCAGATTAACTGCAAATATACATGATATATATTATATATATAATGGTTGATGGTTGACAGATGGAGACCCTAATGAGCACAAATGTCAACATTTTTTGATAATTATTTACATAGAGACTCCACAGAGTAGTTCTAGACTAATTTTAAAACGTTAGGGTTAAAGCCCAGAGACTAGTTTGAAATGTGTGGTTCACAAACAGTTAAAAGTTGCAACAAACCTGCACATTTTTTAATACACTTCGAATTGCAAAGTTGTTTGGAAAACTGCACTACATGATATGAAACCAGGTATTTGACCATCAGTAAAATATGTGGATGTAATATGTAATAAATTTATTTTATTTTATTTTCATGAATAGCGCCCCCCAATGGCCAAGTCATATGAAACTTCAGTGTTACTTAGCAATTACCTCTATAGGCACACTAATCAAGTTTCATGATGATTGGTTAGTGTTAAGCCTTTTTAAATGCCTACTGAAAGTTGTTTGGCTAATAGGGGTTATACAATTTGATGTATACAGTCGTTGTTATAAATTCACTTAATATGTGTCTCAAAGACATTGTGTTTCGTGATAACACCCCGTTAAGGCCAATAGGGCTCATGTCTTGCGTCTGAGTAGTGGGAGGGACTACTACCTATTGACCAAGTTTCATGTCTGTGCAATTTATGGTTTAGTCTGCACAATTCGTTTTAGGGCAGAAGAAGAAGAACTCTAACAATTACAATAGGGTTCCAGCACTACATGCTTGGACCCCTAATAATAATAATAATAATATTATTTCTTGGCGGTCCAGGGCAGATTTTAAACTAAATGCCACAATGTTGTTCTTTTGTGTTGATGGGCAAACAGACTGTGACGAGCGCTGAGCTAAAATCAAGGCGAGGTTTATTTAACAGATTTGTATCAACCACAGCAGCAACAAGAGCAAGTTGGACATAACAGAAGGGCAAGAAAGGGTCAGAGTAAAGAAACAAGCGAACGTCAAAAACCAGGCAAACAATCAGATCAGCAAAAGTACCAAAAGGGCAAAGACAAAAGAGTAAATCAGTAAAACAGAACAACGTCAAAACCAGTAATCACAGAGAGAAAGGGTCGGTACGCACAGAGTGGCAATACTTGGCAATGGGTAAGTGGGAGAGAGGAGTATATATACAAACAGACTAGATTAACAACAGGTGTTATCAATACTCGGGTGACTCAGATCTGGAAAACGTGAAAGTGACGTCATCTGGTGGTGGGTTATGGGAAATGGAGTCCAGGAGATCAGGGGTGAGAAGAAAGCCAGCAGGCGTGACATATTTCTTTTTTTTTTCTTTCTTATAATTGTTATATTTGTTTAAACAAATAACTTTAATAGTAATATCAATCTAGATTCTACACTGTTGTCAGGGACAAAAGAACTCGGGACGACGTGAGCAGAGTTAAATGACAGGCTGGTTTATTTAACAACGGAACAGTCGAACCAAACAGCAAAGCACCACAGAACATGAAATAGGGGCAGGCAAAAGCAGAGTCAGGGGCAGGGCGAGGTAAAGTACCGGAAAGACAGTCAACGGGGCAGACAGGTTATAAGGGCTAGGCGAGAGGAAGGTCAGGGAAACGGAAGAAAAGTTCGAAGCCAGAGAGATATAAAGAGACAAGCCAAAATGGGAAAAAGCCGAAAGGGGGTAGTCGGGGACAAAAGAGGGTCGAAACCAGGATACCATACACAGATAAAGAACGCTCAGAATTGCAGGAATAAACGGCAAAACCTCGCGATAAGCCAGCGTCCGCGAGGGGTTATTATAGGTGGAGTTAACGAGGGCCAGCTGTGAACTAGAATTCAGGTGACCTAGAGCGGGTCTGGCTGGCGGGCTGGGAACACGTGGCAGTGACGTCATTGAAAGTGGAGTCCGGGAGAGCGGAGGAGCCGGGATGACCGGGGAGCGTGACAACTGTTAAAAATAACAGCAACGATGCTAAAATGACAGATGCACAACAAACGTTAAAGTAGCTGAATGCACACATACATCATTTTAAAAAAGGTTTCATTTACTTTTGAAAATATGCTTCAGTACTATTGTCTCTGCTAAGATTATTCTTATTTCTGTTTAAAGCTCTGTTTAATCAAAAGTGTACTGTATACAAACTTTTATCATAAATACTAAAAGACACTACATAAAGCTTTGCTTTTTAAATAACTAGCTGACTACGAGATGTTAATCTTACTGTGTCAGAGGAGACTCTGTATCTGTCCATTGAGTACCTGCCTTCACATGGAGCAGCTGGTTAGAACAGCTCTTGCTCCCTTACTCAGAGCAGACAGTTTATTATGCTCGGTAATGAATCTAGCGCGGTGTCAACTGCAACCTACTCAACAAAGTGTATTTTAGTGTAACGCTCAAACTGCTGAGGAACATAAGATACATAAGTTTATCCTGGGCCTTCAGTGACACTGTGTCTATGATGGGTGTGCGCATTAAAACAAACGTAAGGAGATGGGTCTTAGTCAGAAAAAACACCTCTTAGTCAGCAGGAGACCACTACAGTAGATGAAACACCATGTTTGTTGCAAAGGTTCTGTGGCACCTCAACCACAAACATCCTTTCTCGCTTCTTTTTTTAAAACAAAAAATCCCCTTTTCGGCATCACGCACCACCACATCCTGTTCTTCTGCATGATAGCGAATCGATTTTAGATTTCTCATGCTGTCCAGTCTGACAGCATTCTGTAACCTCGACTACATTATGAAACTGTACTTTTTCGGGCTAAATTGCCACTAATGCCACCAACCTGCATAAACAGCAGCGATTGTGATCAAAATTTACAAACCTTTCTATATTTAGGGAAATGTGTGCCTGATTTACATACTGAAAACAGTGCATTCCTGATTTGAATAATTGATACACTGATTTGAAACTCTTTCCTCCAAGTTCAGCCTCTTTCCTGAGGACTGAAGGAACTACTACCTGCCATTAAAATACAACCCGACCCACTGCAGGACCAAAGCTAGGTGAACATGATCATTCTAGGCCAGATTCCATGTGACAAATATTGTGCAGAACTACTCAGCATTGCTACAAACTTAAGACAGACCATCATACCATACAAACAACCTAGATGGACGCTGGCTCTGAGAGCAGGACAGATTCAAATATAACAAATCATTCAAATATGACTATAAAACAACAGAACCAAAGAAATACAGTAGGGAGGTGGATGACAACATTGCATGGAGGATCTGTATAAATATTGATGTGAACCCTTAATCGTTTTATTCAAAAGCTAAACTAACAACCATTTTAGCACCAGGGCTCAACATAACAAAATGTGAAAAAAGTGAAAGGGGTCTGAGGACTGTTCCGAAAGCAAGATATATACACAATGCATTTAGAAAGTCTTCAACCCTTTCACTTTTTTCACATTGTGTTATGTTGAGGTCTTGTGCTAAAATAAAGAGAAATTCAAGTTTTTCTCTGCACTCTATACCCCATAATGAGAAAGTTAAAACAGAATTGTAGACAAATATATTATAAAGGAAAAGCTAAAATCAACATACAAATTAAAATTGGCATACAAACTAAAATTGGTATTGACATAAGTATTCAGACCTTTTACTCAGTACTTAGTTGCAGCACCTTTGGCAACGATTACAGCTTCCAGTCTTCTTGGGTATGATGCCACAAAAGTTTGGGTTTGGAGATTTTCTACCATTGTTCTTTGCAGATCCTCTCAAGCTCTGCCAAGTTGGATGGGGACCATCGGTGAACAGAACCCACCCCCCATCACCTTTTTTGGTCAGGATCCCCCAGGTTATATACATTCATTGTGCTGTTGGTGTTGTCTTCAGTTTCTGCTGCTTTCAATAAAAGGGCATCCCTTTAATAAAAGCATCCCAATGAAAGAGCTGTTGTGGCTCTGCTTTACCATGATGCCATAATATTAAGAGATCTTATTAATTTTTTCTGACAGAGATGATGGTTATGCTAAAGCTTTCAAGACAGCAAAACAAACCGTTCAGTTTGAAGAAGTCATTGGACAAACAAGTGTCTGGCCAAAACCTCAGTCCAAAGGCAATTTTCCACTAGTGATGGAGAGCTGAGTAGCTGAATTGACATTTCAGAGGCTGTAGTTTACAGCATAGTTTCTATTAAATACGTCATTGATTCCAGGACTTTGAATCAAATGAGGTAAACACACTGTGAAGTTTGAGCGTTTTGTTCACAGTCTTGCTCTTAATAACTTGTATATCAATTCTCTTAGTTACAATATGGTTTTGTTATAACTGGCTATTCTGTCTATATGTTGTATTTTGGCCCTTCTGGCACAAGCAGAACAATACTCATCAGAAGTTTTGCTAGGTAGACAGGTAGGTAGGTTACACTGTGTGGTTTGAGACACTGAATTAGACCAGCCAGTCAGAGGGAGCATAATCTACTAGACAATATCAGGTAAAGCACATAATTTAATTATATAGAGGGCGAATACAAAACAAAGTTCAGCTTCACATTAAAAGTAAGTTCTTAGTATTTAACAGCTTTGGCGGTGTGTGTAACCATATAACCTGTAACTCTGCCTAATGTTCCAGCTGTTGCTTGTAACCCTGATGATGGGAAATTAAGAACCGTTTTTCGATTATGACGACTGATGGTCTGATGTTCTTTTAGCTGTGTGGTGCCTGATAGAATGGAACTGTTTTTTACTTCACTTCACTCTTTATGTTTAAATCTAACACTAAATGGTGATAACGGAACTGTGGGATAGTCACAATAAAACACGAGTGCTTCATGCTGTAATGTGAGCAGTATGTGTACTGATCTACACCAGTGCCAATATCTCACTTATAGCACAAACCTTGAATGTGTTACTGCTGAAATGATATTTACTACTTCTTTGTTTAAAGCATTAAACAAACAAACAAACAAGCAAACAAAAAACAGGATCTTAGTGCAAACACAAAAAGAACAGAACTTAAATGAAGTCCTCTTTTCACCTTGCGGCTCAGCTTTTTTCCTGTTTTTGTTTCAGATGTTAAACTCTGTTAACCACTCGATGTGATGCAGGAAATACAATAAAAAATGCATGACGTCAGGTTTATGCCACATGGCGGGGACCATAACCCTTACCTAAACCTGAACCAGAACTTGTAAAAACCTAATTGTAACCCTAACATTAACCCTAACTTACACTGACCTTAAAATTCAAAGATTTTTCATTGAAGGACCCAACAGCATGAGTAAGATTGTGCAAGACTGGTGAAGGCTAATGGTGTTTAGATGATGTCATGCTGAACGATTCACAGACCAACCGAGGACCGAAAGTTCCTGTGTGGTTCCTTTTTTTTGGTGTGCTGAACTTCCTTCTAAAACCTCAGACAGCTCTTAACAGTGTGTAGCAGTCAGTTGTACAGGCATTTCATTGCCACGCACATGTGTGTGGATTAGTTTGGCTTGGATGCAGCAGATTTTATACACACAACACAGGATCCGGACACCAGGTATGTGTTTTAAACTTATAAAATAAATTGTTTCTGGGCAGCCTGATGTTTAGCAGCACTGTTTAATTCACTCATTCATTCATTCATTCATTCATGAGAGCATACTAGACTTAGACACAAGTTAACTCATTGAATCTGACATGCTTGTTATTAAGTAGTGTAGTGCAGTAATGGAATTGATCAGAATTTGAGTCTCTAAAGAAGGCTACCAACAGCATCTCCATGTAATTTAGATAACTGAAAGGCCTGTCATAGACTACACATTTGTGTAGTTTCAAAGTGTTTAAAATGTTTTTAAAATAAGCATATTGTAGGATATCAATGTTTACATGACAGTGTATAAGTGTTTCCCAGGAACAAAGCTTGCATTTTACGCATTTACGTCAGGATCTGAATCCTGGGAAAGGGTTATCATCAGGGTTATATAGCTGTAGGTTAAAGGTTAAATACCTTTAAGGCTGTATTGACAATCTGGTAACAACATCATTGTCTTAAGGGGGGCTATAAAACTGTGTGTCCAGATGTTTTCGGACAAGAGCTGAGCCTCAACTGCGATCGCCTTGAAATAAACAACTACAAAATTCTCAGCCTGTCTCCTAGTTCTACCTTCGGTGCAAGAAACAAAAGGATCAACTTCAATATGTTCACATGTTCTCAGCAGCAGGTCCAGAGCATTTTGACTGGAGTGGCCATGGCATAGCAAGGCTTAATGCCAGGTGACCGAAAAAAAAGAGTAAAGTATGGCACTTTCAGTTATTTTTGTGTAGAGCTTTTCCCTTTTAATAGATGGGCACATTATTACATAAAGTGCCCTGTTGCCACCTGCCACAAACGAAAACGGGTCTTATTTAAATTTGTCCTTTCAGTGTTTAGAATTTGCTAACCATCTTTTTTTCACCCTTAGAGGAGTAAAGCTAACAGAGCTAACATTTATCTCTTTTTAGCATGAGGTATATATTTGGAAAATCACATGCTAATGGTTAAACAGGACTTTTCATTATTAATCCCCAGAGGCCATAAGCAATACATACATCAGTTAGAATACAATGTTAGTAAAATACACTATATCGCCAAAATTGTTTGCTCATCTGCCTTCACAGTCATATGAACTTGAGTGACATCCCATTCTTAATCCATAGGGTTTAATATGATGTCAGCCCACCCTTTGCAGCTATAACAGCTTCAACTCTTCTGGGAAGGCTTTCCGCTTTTCATGGACTGTTACGTGTGTAACCACACTGTTGCCAATATACATAATAATTTGTTGTGTTTGAAAAGAGGGGGCCATGGGGGACCACCAGTAACCCATCAAAGAGAGCAGTTTGAATTAACAGCAGTTGCTGGAAAATTTCAGTAATAGTGATTGGTTATGTTGCAGCACAAGGATGAATCATGCAGTGATGCTGCTGCTGGGGACTGTTTTCGCTCTCACATCCCAAGCTGATCGTAAGCCTTCATGTTCTCAACAAGTCAGATATGTAAGTGCTGAGCAGAACTGATTCATCTGTCTGCATTTGTTTATGTATATTTATATGTGACTGACTGTTATTTAATTTCTTTCAGACTTGTTATATCACTTTATCTTATGAGGACTTTTGTTCTACTGGACATTGTACATACAAAGTCCCCTTTGAGTTTCTCATGCGGTTGAAGAAAGAGGGCTGTGAACTAGCATGGCACACACCAGTGAGTCCATACATGCTACCTGATGATTCACATATAATCCTAAATCCTATTTAAATCTATTTATCTAGGCATTAGGCCTATTTACTAAGACAAACATAATTAGAACAAATACAAATAAATATCAGAGGCTGGTTTTCTGGACATGGATGATGTCTTGAAACTTTAGTGCTTAAGGTAAATCGCTGGAAAATCATCTTTAGTCAAAGTTTATGCTAGAAAGTGATTTTTTGGGGTGCATAAGGATGGCCATTTCTAAACCTCTGGTACATTAGCCCAGTGCTTCCATTTGATCTAATCAGCCCTTATTAAGTGGAAGTTTAATTGACACTTCATCGTAGTAAATCAGTTTAATTAGTCCTTAAATAAATCACATTAGATTAATTAATTCCTCATTAAGCTAATTCAACTTAATTTAAATTATGTTTATTATAAGAAATCCTGATTAGATGTTTTGCTAACTAAACATACTGTATGTTCTTCTAAATAGTTTTACTAGATTTATATGTAGCTTTTGCTATTCTAGTATTACATGCCAATGAAATATACTAACCGACAGTAAACAATTTTTTTGTTTTTCTTGCAGGACAACATGACCTTGGCTTTTCTCAACCCACCGAAGCTGCAGTATCCAGCTATAAATGTCACACAAGAAAGTTTAACCACTGAAAGACATCTGGATGGACTTTGGTTTGTGATGACCTGCCTTGATCAAAACGTAGGTTCATACATAAAGCTGTATACAAAACAAATAGGCACTTCTGGTCACATAAGTTTGATAGATTTTCTAAGTGATTATAGGTTAGCGTATCCTCTACACATTTTAATGCATGCTGACTGTTTATTTGCTGAAAATTATATAGGGTGAAAAATAACACTTGGCCTGTATAATATATGGCACATTTTATGTATTTTTTAAATGTGTAAAACCTGGCAAATCAATAGAGGTTTTGCATTTATTTATGTATATAATTTGTTTTCACCAACAAAACATGTTATTTGACCAGATGTATACAAACCTTTTCTGTTTTCCTCTTTAAATTACATGCAACTCCAACTTGAGAGACGAAGCTTTAACAACCAGTAAGTGTGTTTAGATGCACTTAATAATCTGATCATAATCAGATTTCTGGAGTTATCTGATTATTCAAGTGGTCATGTAAACAGCTTACTCCGATTATTGTCTAGAAATCCGACAAAGAGAACTGGACTTAAGTAATTTCTCAGTGCATGTGTACCTTTACTCTGATTTCTTTCAGATTTCTCAGTCTGTGCACGTGCGAAAGTTGAACTTTTAAATATTCTTCATCTTCAATTAGTGCCTGATTCATGTAGCTCCGGTGTTTTCTGTGTTTTAGTAGTTATCGTATTTGAAGTGCGTGTAAACACACTTACTGTTTCTGTTTTTCTAATACAGTTTAATTCTGCACTTAGTAATTAAATCCATTTCTGTGCTGCAGTCCAGTCGCCATCAATTCCTGGTGATATACAGAGGTATGTACCTGTACTGACTTTACTTTAGGAGTTTTCAGTCATTTGACTATCAGTTTCTAATCAACAACAATGTTTACGGAGCTGTTGTAAAAGTACAACTGAGCACTGGAGGTGGATGCGGAGCTTGAATTAAAAATTGTAGCTGTGATGATGACAGCTGATGATATTACACCCCACCTCCAGTCTTCTTTACCCGTCTAACATTTTGGTGATGTGGTTCTCAAACATTTAAGAGCAAGTATATGCATGATCAAACCAAAACTTCAGAGTACCACCTATGCGTCTGACAAAAACTGACAACTGGAAAATACTCTTCTTCTGATGACAGGCAAACAAAAAGTCCCCAACTTTGTGTGTACAAATATTTTTCCAAGATAGGGAAGGCAGCAGTAAAATTTCCTTGATTTTATGAGCAGTTGTGACTTGGGTCACAGATTTTAAGTCTCAAGGATTTTAAATCTTGACTACCAAATCCTTGCAGTTTAGTATCAGATTAGTATCAGCTGTTGCATGGTAAGCCAAATTATCTTCCTCATGTCTTAATTATCAGAGCTGACATCATTCCTGCTGGTATCTGTGAGTCACAACATGATTCTTAATTCATTTCTCAATTTGATTTGCAGTATTTATTATTCATGTCTGAATAAATATTTGCCTCTTTGTGTTTTTAAAAGCTGAGAACAACACTGGTACATCTGGTGCATCTCCCACAGCTGGTGAGTTTTTTTTTTTATTTATAACATTTGGCATTTGTTCTGATCTAGTGTAACATACACAGAGATAAAGTTAGTGTTGGGCACTTGCAGTAAAGGGATGCAGAGAAACCACAAATTGGTTGACATGTGTACTTCATAATTTATATATCAATAGCAGTACAGGGGATAACAAGGAATACACTAGTTTGTATTTATATGTGCATTTCTTGTTAGCTACTAAACTGCCATGAATACGCTTCGGAGAGTAGTGGAATATGCATGGTTAATTTAGTTTCTCAGCTGCAATCAATTCTATTTTATCAGGAAAAATAACACTTGTGTATCACCTACATGTAATGGAATACATGTAGATTATAATTCACTGTTTTAGTAGCAACTTAACTTAAGCATGAGTCACTGAGGTGTGACCAAGGTTTACTGCGGCAGCTTCCTCAGCCTCACTCCCCTGGCCTTCTGATCTCCACTGTCAAACCAGTGTTGGGTCCCAGAGTGCCACCTGGTGCTCTGAGGAACATCAGCAAGCAAGCCACAGATCACACAGCCCTGCCAAGAGCCCCAGCGTGTATAATTAATCTGGAGCATAGCTGCACTGTGGCACTATCTAGTGTGGCCGCATTAGAGGATATCTCTCCAGTTTCTGAGACCCCTGACCTGCCAACCTTTAAACCCAAGGAGCTGCCCTGTGCTACAGAGAACATCAGTGAGCTCTCAATGTGCCATCCAGTACTCCCAGCACTAGCAGCATATTAAGTGCTGAAACTGAGATTTTTTTTTTTTTAAACATATGCCCATTTTAAATTTGATTCCAGTGACATATTTCAAAAAGTTGTGTAATACCAATTAATTTATATAGTAAACCTCATGAGATGACTCCTGATAACTAAAGTAAATAGCTAACAGACACTTAAAACATATACAACAGATTGTAAATTGAATAACTAGTCTCCATTTTATTCTAAGAAGAAAACAGTACTTGTTTTCCGCCAGCAACCAGGTGCTTCCTAAGAATGAAAGTTGCATTGCGGACAGTGGAGTTGTCAGCAGGTTTCTAGTAACTTTTTTTTTTTATTTTTCATTATAAAATTGATGAACATGATAATTTCTCCTGCGCTTCTCTCTTTACTTGTCAGGGCTTAAGTGGTTTTGGGAGCTGCTCTGTTTTGATTGGTTTTTACAATTACATTTTTCAATTTACTTGGGCTTTTTCCTAATTGGGTTATGAATCTTTTTTTTTTACAACTGTAACATAATCAGTAAAATAACAAAATGCAAGTATTTTATTAAAAACAAAATCACTTTAGTAAAGGTATAATAATGTAATTCTATTGTGAGAAACCTTACAGGGGAAATGTACTCAGGTACATTAAAGTTATAATGGCAAGTATCTCTTCATCACTTCATATTGGATTTTTAAAAGTGTAAGGTATCCCTTTATAGTGGTGTTTCATTTTTTAAATGAATTAAATTCTTTATAATGGATTTTTAAAGCAGAGTGTCTTTACAATGTTTTTTATAGGGATTTTTATATATTAGGGCTTTAAAGTAGGGTATTCCTTTATAAAGGTGTTTGAAGCAGGATATCTCTTTATAATTGTTATAGTTTTCAAGCTGTAAATCTTATAATGTCTTAAAGCAGAGTATCATTTTTAATGTTTTATCAGATACTGTGAGCCATGTTGTCCCGCCTGTGGTGCTTATTATTGTTGCTGTCTTTCTCTCGGTGATCTACTGGAAACGTACAACTATTTTTGGGTATGTCTGGTACCTACAAACACACCACCACCACAGAAACAGGAATGCAACTATCAAAACTGAATTTGAAACTATACTATACAGTCATTTGCATAATGGGAATACCCCAGGTGATATTACATGCTTTGTTGTTTTGTAAAGTGAAAATGACGCATCCTTTTTCAGGTAACAAACTTAAATATGGCATTTTCTGCTCATTTTAGCACACAATGTCTACACTCATCATCAAAAATATACAGTAGTTGCTCTCAGAAGGAAGTGTGGGATTGCACTGCTATTTAGAAGAAAGATAAAGGTTACCAGAAACAATAAATGATAGAACATTTGCAAAATTGCAAAATTGCAAAAATTTGCAAAATTGCAATATTTATTGAGCTACACATAAGGCGGCGTGTCTCCATGTCATGCATTTTGGTGAAATTTACAGTTATTGTGCACTGATGTTTCCAAAAAATGAAGTATTGTTTATTAATTGTTGTTAGGGCACATATACTTCTTGTTAATTGTGTATTTGAGTTAGTTTCATTTGAGTTTAGTTTGTGGTTGTAGGGAGGTATTAGTTAGTTATAGCTGCTCTGATTCATGCTTTTTCATTAGCAATTTTGGTTGTGTGCTTCTAGAGCTGGTTCGAGTTGTAGGATAGTAAGCATATGATGTTACTGAGCTGAATTTGATCTGTGACGTATGTCAGTGAACATTGTTAATTACTGTTCATGTTGCAGCCACAGACTCTCAAATGCATGCATGCGACATCATATGGACCACTGCACACTTGTGAAGAACATTATTTCTTCAGCTTATTCACATGAATATGCAACTAACAGCTTTCTACCCTTTTTAAAGATGTATCCGGCGCAGGGAAGAAAATGGAAATGTACCTGTGGAGGCTGTAGGGCTGGTGGCACTGAACCCCGATATGGATCAGAACTAGGATCAGAATAAGGTCCTAGACTGTACTCCTGTTCTTTTTTGTTTCTTTTTGTTTCCTTTGTCTTTTATTCTGTCATTATTAAGTGCTGTCAGCCAATTCCATTTTTAAATACTATTTTTAATAGCAATTATAATACTTCCCATTACTGGCTAGCTACTTAAAATGCATGCTGCTAGTATAATAAATATGCAATTTAAAAAATAAATGCACAGAGAACAACAGAAAAAAGATAATACCACATCCCGCACATGTCTCTATTCTGTTTCTCTGTAAAACTGTGCACGGTTGCAATGGTATTTTTTTTTGCTGCAGCCCGTCTCTGACTGTAAACAAACTTGTCTTCAACTACAACTACTATCTTCATCTCCATCCATGAAGAATTTAAACAGCACTGAGGTTGTTTTTGTAGTCTTGTATAGGTGTTGCCATGGGGATCTGGTATTCATTAAAATTTAGGGCAGGCAATTAATGCGTCAGCTAGGGGTCCGGCATTTATACGGACGTCCCGGGGGCCTTAGAGTCGTTCAGCTTAGAGCAGCTATGCTAGTGCAGGAGCAGCAGGGTAATCGGGAGGATTGGGCTGTTTTATTGAACGCTCATCGGTTTAAAGGACAGGCACAAATGTTATGCCTTGGGTCCTGGTAGCAGTCGCTGCCTTGGAGCTACTTTAAACTAGTGCGTGTGGCAAAAGCGTGGTTGATGCACAACTTAATGTGGACAGGGTGAGCATATTAAGGACCATCCAGTTATCCAGTAACCCCACCCCCAGAGCCCCCAACTTGGTTGCCAGCTGCTTTTCTCTGCTTTTGCTTTTTCTTTTCCTTCATTTGGTTCTGTTTGTTGCTGCTCAAATTCTTAAGGGTTTTAGAGTGTTTTAAGCTTCCCTCTAGCCCGTGGACCATAGTGGGTTCTTGAGATCAGTGTCTGATATACCGTGACTCACTGGCTAGAGGTTGGAGTGTTTTTAATGTTGTTTGTTGTTTGTTTTTTTTTCCTTTTTCTTTTTTTTTTTTTTTGTTTTAGCATAGTGGCTGGATTATTGTGGAGTTGGGGTACCAACAGATGTATGGGTATATTTGTATATGGTGTTCACTAGTGTGGTAGAAGTTGCAGTGCAACATAGTGTGAGAGACTGCCGTGTATTGCGAGTGTATCTTTGTCTTTATTTAGAATTTATTCATGTGTGCTACTGAGGATACATCTGGTTGGCCTCCCAACTCCAGTAACGTGTTTGTCCAGCGGTGTAGTTTTAAAGCCATTTTATTTTGTTTTATTTTACCAAACTGACGGCGACCCCTTTTATCAGCTTCAGAACATTTATAACATAAATATTGTGTTTTGTATTTTCCTAGACTCGTGTCTGTGAGATTATTATAGGGCTGGCGTAGTCTGGCATCTAGTATATAGGGGGCGCCACATTTTACTATCCCTAGTTTGGTTCATGGATTTTTACCACACACCAAAAGTGAGGCATCACTGTGAGGCATTTTTTTTTAAAACATTCCATTCCACTTTTCAACAAATGCTACAAAGGGTGAGAAATCTGTGTTTTATTAATCCTTTTTAACCCTTCGTGGTGATACTGGAAAAAGGAGAAGGTGCGTGGAAAAATGAGTACTGAAACAATAACTGTGGGTTTGGTCACAATACTTTCTCCTCTAAACCTCTGACTTTTTAGGTTTTGGTTTTTATATGTCCTTCAGCATGGGGACGGAACAATATAAATAAAAATAATAATTCAGCAACTCCCCTCCCACATCTGTGTATGTCATTGTGTGTGTGTGTGCTTGCATGCATATGTTTAACTTGGCTAAACACTCAGGAAAACATTACTTTTGTCTTCATGTGCAGCAGCTCCAATAGAATGTGGCACATATGAGTAGGACCAGTGTTACAGTCAACAGCAAGGAAACACATCACAGATCAAATCACAGGTTTATGTGTATGTCTGTTTATGTGTATGTGTATATATGCATTTTTAGACTATAGTCTGCTACAGAAACCAGTCTAGGGTTATGAATAAGGAAACAAACCTGGGTGGTGTGGATCTTAACCATAAACATTTTGCTTTTTCTTTAAACTGACTTCCTGGAAAACAGGAGGCCCCCACAACCATCAAGACAGACAGACACGCGAATAACAAATACAGAGTATAAAGGACATCAGTCAGTTGATCCAGCAGGCAGATTGACAATACCATAAAACTAGAACATACGGAGCCAGATGTCTAGTGGGTGGGGTAGAGCCTATACAATCATCTGCAAGTCATGAACCAAGTAGTTGAAGCTCATGAGCAGATGTGTAAATCTGGATTTCCCTGGGTGCCAATTTTAAAAATGCTGTTTATTTTACCCATAGTGAGTTCTTTATTATTATTATTTTATTATTACTATTATTATTATTATTAATAATAATAATAATAATAATTTTTATTATTATTATAGTTGCTAGCCAGCTTTTTCAGTCAGTTCTCTTTTTCAAAGCTCTTTACACAGTGAGCACATCACTATATTAACCATTTTTGCTTGCTTGAACACAGAATGCATTCAGTCAACACAATTCCCAGTCTGTCTTAGCTGTTTCTGTAGCTCAGTTTACAAATTATGTACACTATTACAAAACTGAAAAAGTCTAATGATAAGTCCAGAAGTGAACAACTACACCCAGAACTAATAATAATAATAATCAATAATGAAACTAGTCTGGCATGTCCAGTGAGACAAAGCAGAAACTCATGAGGTTTTTTTTTTTTAACTACTAATTCCTCTGATTATAGGAGTCAGCATCATCTACAGGTGATATTTCTTAAAAGAAAAAAACAGAACACCTATTGTTCAAAGAAATGAAAGAAATGAAAAATGCCTCCTTTGAACTCCGATCATTCATATCGCCGTACCATAAGTACACTGGCAAGTGTTCAAACTCATTTAAAAGATAACACCTTACAACTTATACAGGTGTGGCCGTCCGCCGAGTTAAATTAATCTCCCAAGTACTCTAATAAAAAAAAAAAGTTCCTATTAAGCCATATTCCAAATGAAACAGACAAAACCTTATGTAGTTTAACCTAATGTCCACCAATAGCAGCTCCATTCATTAGAAAGCCTTAAAACAACAAAGCAGATGTATGTACACAGTATGGTCACCTGACCTGAATGGCAGTATGATGGTTATAGACAGAAATCACTTTCCTCAGTTTTAAATCTCTTATACAAAAGTTTTTTCTCTAAAAGTAGCTTTATATTTATTAGTTCTATAAACAGGTTTCTGCAGGACTTGGATTTCCTGCACTCTAGCAGGGCCAAAATTGCTTTCACAATATTTCCTGTATAATATTTAGAATTAAAAGGTGCAAACCACATACAAAAGCATGCAAACGTTCTCTGGCTTTTCTAAGTGACAGTAAATAGGAGGCAGGAATCAGGAGACAAATGTAAACATGGTATTTTATGTGTATTTTAGAGCACAATTTCTATTCATTAAGCATATTGGGGTAAATCTAAAATGTGTCATAGTGTTTTGCACTTCTTATGTTTATGTCACATTATATTTACTTCAGCAAGTAAACAGTAATTGTGCATGATTTGTGCACAGGTGTGTTCTCTGTAGAGGATGTGTACACAGAAAATCAACAAATCATGTAACTGGACCAGAGACGAGCACATTTGTACCACTATATCTAAAGATTCTTTTAATCAGTGTCTGCCCTTTCATGTGTTACATGCTGTTTGAAGTACTCACTGAGTACATCTTCTCTAATTCCACTGTCGAAGCTCTCATTTAATTTAAACTGTCCTGTAAATGGATAATCTGTTTTCTCATCTTCCACACAAACCGCCCTGCTTCAGATTCCAGTTCATTCTCCTGCACTGTGGATATGAGTTCCATCTTATTGATGTCTCTAACTGTTTTGGTATCTCCAGTCAAAAGGGGCAGAGGGGAAATAAACTGCTTGATGTTTTTCACCATTTCCAAAGCCTGGGTTCCCTGTGCTGACAGCAGTTCTTTGGGTTTCAAAAATTCAGCAAGCTCTGATAAATCACCTGCACTCTTTCTGACCACTTCATCATTGTGATACCACAGCATCTTCTCAACATGCTCACAGATGTTGTTCAGGGGGCTGACGACTCGATCAGCTGTTGTGCTGAATTCCTCCAGAGTTTTCTCTGCTTCCACTAAAAGTTGCTTCTCTTTCCGTGTGTTTTTGCTATCTGGATATATTGTTAATACACCAGCAGTCGTCAAAGCTCCAGCCCCAACTCCACTTATCACTATAGTCTTTTGAACCAATACTATATACCAGTTTAAACTGCCAGAGAGGGCAATCAGAAATCCACCTATATCTGAAACTCCTAGTCCTACTCCAACTCCAGCTCCTACTGCTGCAGCTATTCTCCGTCCACTACTCACTTTAGCTGCTTTGCTGTAATCATCTAAAAACTCATCAGTCCACATCAACAGCTGGTTGATGATTTGTTGGAGCTCGGGCTGATGTTCTTCATAAAGTCTTAGGAACTCTTTGCTGCTCTTCAGGAGATCATCAGGAGGTGCTCTACCATAAACGCTGACACATCTACACAGGGAATGCTAACATCTGCACGGTACGCTAGCACTAAATTACTATTTTTATGATTATTATTAGATTTTAATTAACAGGCATTCACATTTCATCATTATCAAAGCTACACAATGAGACAAATGGTATATGGTAAAAGTAGTGCAACTACATAGAAAAAAGAATATCAAACTTCAGTATTAGAATTTATTATACATTTTCTTGGGAGCGCAGGTTTAAAATAAAACTAGCTCTACTTTTAAAACTGCTTTTAGTTTGATATAAATTCAAAACAAACCCAAACCAAACCAACAGAGCTGAACAATCCTCACAGAAAAAACAGAAAAATGATGGTGAATGTATAAAGCTGAACTTGGCTATTGTTGCATCTAAGGTGGAACGGCAAAGTTGAATATGAAGCTTATGAATTAAATTTCATAATTCTGCTTGTTTTAGTTTTTTTACACAGCGTTCCAACTTTTTTGGAAACGAGGCTGCACCCAGGGTACTCTGAAGAACTTAGATGAGAGCATCTCAAACTCCAAAGATAAGGAGGATGCTTTGGGTCATTAGTTACTTCCATAGCTTTCCTGAGCACAGCTCCAAATTAGTGATCAGTTTTTCTGTCAGTCTATTTACTTATGACAACTTCCTTATCACATGCAGCCTCGAACCAGCTTACATAAATCATTGTATATGAAACTCAACTGATGATCCATATATATTCCTTATTCTTAATGTAAATTATGATTAATAAATCAGTACAACCAATAAATCAAGAGTAACCCTGACCTCTCCCCCACAGAGAAGACTGAATGCTGTCCATTGTTGCTGTCATCCAATCTCCGAGTTCCCTTTTCAGTCATGATCCAGTTTAACAGGAAGCTGTTCACAAAGACTGACCTGGTTTAATAAAAACTCCTCACATTAGGTGATTTCCTGTAAAAGAAACAAACTGACTTTATATATTGTGAGCATGTGTGTTCTTTTTAGGGATCTTAAATAAAAAAGGGTCCGCCTGAGATTTCTGAAAAAAAAAAAAATATATATATATATATACGTATATATATACATATATATATATATTCACGTCTCCTATTTTTACAGTCATGTGACAGAAAAGAGGCACAAATATAAACATACCAAAACAAAGGAGAGAAAAGTCACAAGTCTGTGTTCCGAGAGGACAAACACTGCAACTTAACAAAGGAAATACATGCACAGACACTGCAACATAACAAAGGAAATAC
>CM067475.1:44098632-44111207 GCA_034552555.1 Semaprochilodus insignis | reverse complement strand
GTGTCCAGGGGAAAGAACACAGTCATTGCCGTCACGCTGCCCTGCACATGAACACACCCGAAACACTCATGCAGTTACACCCACACTGGAGAAGCATGTTCACTCTCAGCAGTAAATCGAAATACAGGTAACTTACTGCACAACACATCACCTGCAGTGCATGGTCTGTGTGCGTCAGGTGAACCATTTTAATACATACAGCTCTGGAGAAAATAATAGACCTCAAAATGATCAGTTTTTGAACCGTCCTCACTGTGCATTTCACCCCAGCTGCCACTTTCCAGTCTTTCTGTAGGTCACTTGAGGTCATCTCAGGGTTGTTAAGTGATATTCGGTGCCGGTCATCACGGTGATCACCTAATCAGCATCTCATTAAGTAGAACGAGGCGTGTCTGTGAAGGAGTTCTCTTCAGAAGGGCTGCTGTACATGTGGTTCTGATTTAAAAACAAACTGGAGCGGTCTGTTATTTTTTTCCAGAGCTGTATATGATGTACTGGAAGTCTAACTGTGGAGACTACTGCAGCCCTGCTGTAAGAGCGTACGCCTGTTTATCACAGATGTGACAATGAGTAAATCTGTTCCCTTAATGCCACATGCCAGTATTCTCCGTCCTTGGTGACAGCGTTGTCAATCTGAGCAAGGAAAGGCAGTGTGTTGTATTCCTGAACAAGAAGAGGAATCTGAACCATGTCTACACCCACCAGCCCCTATATGAGAAACCTCCACCCTGTTGGTGAGCAGTTAGAGAGTACAGGCCATCTGTTGCCACAGAGTGTATCAGCCATCCTCTATGAGTATCAGTGGTTGGATTCTGACCACAGAACAGGTACAGGTGCATCACCACCAACTCACCAACACTGCTGTGTCTGGTGAACTCCTACCAGCACAACATGCACTACCAGGTTGTCAGTGTCACTGGTGGTCAGCAGTGGCGCCGTGTTCAGACACTGACCAGTGATGAATGGGATAGAGAGTAACTACACAGCAGCAAATGGACTACCAGCAAGGTGGAGCCACAAGGTAGACTTCTAACATCATGGTGACTGAGTGTGTCTGTTCTGGAATTATGATTCCCTGCAGGATATACAGCCATATAGAAATAAAGACATGCAGTTTGTTCGCAGTTACACATGAACTTTAACCCCAGCACTACAGCACGCAGCCCTACTCGTTGGTGTGTGGGTGTGTGTGTGTGTGTGTGTGTGGTTTACCGTCGCTCCCGCCACCGCGTGCACGAGACTTTCGTAAGAAAACACCTCTGCGAGGTGAAAACCCTGCGAACCCATCCGGACGCGGATCTGAACCGGGTCTTGGTTGTGTCTGAGAACTTCAGCGCAGTCTTTCTGATCCGGTACTTTCACTCTTCACACATGCAGCTGCTGTTTCCAGCCGGAGGGTTCTGGGCGCTGCACCGCAGGCCGATCGTAAGCCAATGAAAACGCGTCACGGTTCGCGAAGATGATTGGCTAAATCGCGACAGTGCTGGGGAATACCCGCACGTGATTGGGTAATGCTTGGGTCAATCATTTACAAGCCGTACCTCCATACACTGGGTCAAGTTCTCCTGCTTTTCACACTGGCTGCGTCCAAAACCGCATATTAGCACCACGGAACAGTATAGAGCAGAACATACCAACAGCAGAGCGCTCAGCATTACATAAAAATAATATTTAACTGGGATTCTTAAGATCTAATTCTGCATCTTCCAGTTCCAGTTCAGTTTTCCATAACCGCCCCATTACACCCAAATATGTATTTCATAATTTCTATAAGGGCACCTAAATAATATTCCTCGTCATCCCCAAATAATAATCCATTAGGTGTGTGCAAAACAATTTAATGCCAACTAATCAAATTACATCATGTTAAGTTGATTTGAAAAGTTGAAGTAAAAGTAAGTTAACACAAATGTAGATGACAAGTAGAAAATATGTAAAAAAAAATGCAGTGTCTAGAGTGTGTATAAGTGTCTAGAGTGTGTATAAGTGTCTAGAGTGTCCAGGAGTGCAGATATACAGGATATACAGTAAAGTGATTTAACAGAAGTGATTCAGTGATTCTCTGGATCTCCTCGTCGGGCTCTCTTCATGTATCCTGAGGTGGATCTTATGGTCTGTATGTAAAAATAAACTTTATCAGTGATCTGAGGAGATGGCCTCCTGAAGCAGCCGTCTAGTCCAGCGAGCCTCGGTGACGTTTAAGTGCCCTGCTCTCTGAAGTGGCTGATCCAGGATGAACACTGCACTGGGTTCCGTATGGAGGACAGTGAGAAACAGAGAGAGAGAGAATATATATATATTCGGTTGATGTGTTAGAAGAAATAAAACAAACCAAAAAACGACAAAGCGAAGAGAAAGGAACTGGGGGTGGTGGTACGAGAGAGTGAGAGATGAAAAATGGGGGCCCCCTTAAGGCCACCGCACACTGGATGCGCCACGCCCCACCGCGTCTAGTAGCATTATGTAGAAGATACAGTACAAAGAGATGCTATCTTGCAGCTCCAGTGAAAGTCGATAAGCGCCAGGCTCCATTTCATTTTACGCTCTACTCGTATAAATGTAATTTATCTGAGCTAGTGTGCATTTCATAACCAACAATTATCATAACTAACAATTTTCTCGTTGTATTTAAGTGGTGCAGCAGTTACATTCTTGCGCTCGAGGCCTCACTAAGGGAAACTGATTATTCCAGACCAACTTGATCTGCGGTCCAGCAAAAAAGATGGACCCAGAATACAACAACATGCACAGAGAAGCTGATTAACTGGGAATTAAACGGCTGAGGACTTTCAACATACAGCAGTTTCCCTTCTTTCTGATGAACTTCTTAGTCATTTATTCCTTCTTGTCTAGATTAGATGAACTGCACTGTACAGGGGTTGGACAATGAAACTGAAACACCTGTCATTTTAGTGTGGGAGGTTTCATGGCTAAATTGGACCAGCCTGGTGGCCAATCTTCATTAATTGCACATTGCACCAGTAAGAGCAGAGTGTGAAGGTTCAATTAGCAGGTAAGAGCACAGTTTTACAGTTTTGCTCAAAATACTGCAATGCACACAACATTATGGGTGACATACCAGAGTTCAAAAGAGGACAAATTGTTGGTGCACGTCTTGCTGGCGCATCTGTGACCAAGACAGCAAGTCTTTGTGATGTATCAAGAGCCACGGTATCCAGGGTAATGTCAGCATACCACCAAGAAGGACGTTTTCCTCCACCAGCATCACGTAGTGACCTGGCCACTATCCTGCAAGAAGAATGGCTTAAAATCCCTCTGACCACTGTGCAGGACTTGTATATGTCATTCCCAAGACGAACTGACGCTGCAAAAGGAGGAGGAGGCCCTACACCATACTAATAAATGATCGTGGTCTAAAACCAGGTGTTTCAGTTTCATTGTCCAACCCCGTATGTATGTAATGACTAACAAACATGATGTGACGCACGCTGAGCTAAAAGCAGAGCAAGGCTTTATTAGCAGGTTAGCGGTTAAGCTCATCAACTGAGTCCAGGCAAACATAATAAAGAGTCACAAACCAGAAGTACAAGCAAGTCAGAACCAGAAATAGCAAACACACAGGGTGGTGAGTTACCCAGGGGTATATAAGCAAACAGACTAAGTGAGGAACAGGTGTTTAATCAGTATTCAGAGGATGACCAACAGGAAAACGGAATGCGATTGGGCGATGGCGGACATGTACTGATGATGTCATCGGGTGGTGGGTTCTGGGAGATGGAGTTCTGGAGATCGGAAGGCGAGGGGAAACCCAGAAGTGTGACAATGTAAAATGTTTTGATTGTGAAAAGTAATATTTTTGTATTTTTATGCTTCTGGCATTTAACTGAATTTTAAAACACTAATCACATAAGGCAAAAACAGGTATGACACAGTATTAGCAAATTAAAATGATCATTTAGTAAAATATAGTTTCATTTTGGTGCGATTCAAATCTAATCAGTTAAGGTTGGAATATCAGCTTTAAACAGCATAAAGAAAGTTCAGAGTCTTTAATTTTTCCATCATGGCCATGAATGTTGTTCTACGTGTACAAAACTTTCCTCAAAAAGCTGCAGACAAAATACTAATTTACAACAACAGATCCAGCACATCGTGTTTGTTTGACGCAGGCAGGTGGAGTTAGAGGGAACAGAGCTGGATGAAGAGAAACAGAGGGGCCAGTACTAAGAGACATGGAGACAGACCTCGGGTTCTACTCTTTCCTCTCTAGTTCCTCATGCTGCCATTAGCTGTTTCTTTTCCCAAATCTACGTTATTGGGAAATTGGGAATGTTTACATTTTCCACATCTATTATATGGTATTAATTAATGTGCAGCATCACTACATAAATTAACCACACAAACTGAGCTTTGATCATTCAAACTAGTCTCGGCTCAGGCCTTGATGAAGCATGACGCTGACCTGCCTCTCCTCGTGATGCAGTTCATCAGTTCAGGAAATATCCTGCAGCTTGTGCCGCTCACAGCATCAGGAAGGGAACGATGTCCTCGCTCGTGCAGATCTCTTTATTTTCGGAGGACAGTGGAAAGAGACATTCCTCCACCACATCGTTTTTCCTGGATCTGTAAGAAGAGAAAACGCAACATCGATGTTCATCATGTTTATCATCACCATCAACGTATAAGCGACAAGATGGCTACAACACCTGTACAGATATCAGTACCATCTCCATCTGTTCTGGACACCAACCTGGTGAAAGCATTCATAGCCAAAGGAGCTGAGATGAGAAACGTAATCATACACCTCGTTCTTTCTTCCACAAGCAGAAAACTGAATCATAGAGCATTACAAATGAACAGGGGCATCACCAGTGGTTCATGGACAGGGGCTTAGCCTGTACTGGGGGGGTCCAGGGGCATGAGCCCACAGAGGAAGTTTTTAATGGCCCCAAAATGTCCATCATGAATATTTAGGCTAGCAACACTAAATATAACATGTCAAAAATGACTAACTGGTCAAACTGGTACACAGCAGACCGTCTCTCTTTGTAGCTTGTACTAAGCGCTGAGCTGATATGACACTAAACACTATATCCATCCACTGAAATCAGGGTGCGCTCTGCTATCATAGTCTATTGTGAATGAGAATAATCTATAGATGATTTGAACTAGTAATGAGCATGTATTTGGGAAGAGGGGTGCAAACATAAAAAGAAATGGCTTCAAGTTAAACTGGTGGCTAACTGAAGTGTTCTGCAAAAGAGAAAAATAATTATCATTAATAATTATCATTAATTATCATTAGAATTATCATTATTAATAACCAATGACACAGTGGCTTAAGGTAAAAGCTTTGTGAAGGAGAACATTAAGGATCTCCTGCAGGTTGACGCTGTCTGGGGCCAGCTGTGACAGGATCAAAACCTGGATTTTTGGACCCACATACTTCAAACAAACATCCTGCTGGATCTCCAAATACACACTGACATGAAAGGTATATAGGACTTAATTCATTTTGAAGGTCAATTATGTTCACAGCAGTGTTAGACCATTAAACAGCACAAGGTTTAACTTTAAAGAAGCTTTCGTCTGCTGTGCACTGACTGAAAGACACTGCGGAGTAATACTAACCTGTACATGTGTTTGGATTCGTCCACAGGGTCTTCATAGGGCTGCTGGATGGTGCACTTCAGGTGCTCTGTCCATTGTATGCTTCTGTGTTTCCAGCCGTGACTCAAGATTGCCTCCTTCTTTTACGTAATAGCAAATATCAGGCTCGCAGCTGGACAAACGAAGGCGAGTTAACTCACTGTGTGAGAGGAAGCAGGTACCTGCATGCTGGAGCGAACTCCGGACAGCACGATCTGCAACATGGAGCTTCCAGACGAGCTCTGTGCTGCTGGCTCCATCTGAGAGATGAAGATGTAGTTGTGTTTATTATCAAAATGTGTGTATTATATCATCTAACCATGTCATAGAGCTTTCAACACAACACCGTAGAATGTGAATCTGGATCTTATAAGCTGCTGAGCAATATCGCACTGCTGTGGCTTCATTAAAGAGGCTAAATGTGGTCTTATTCCGGCACTCGGCCGGATCCAAACAAAGTTAATCTAGAAAAATAGTTAGAGAGTAAATCAGATTACCGACCGGATACTAAGCACAGAGGTTAAAGAGGTTAGATGAGCTGAGAACATCCATCACCACTAGGTCCTTTTATTCTTTAGGTCCATGGAGTGTGTGAGCTCGAGACTCACCTGCAGGCCCGCCACTTCGATGCGTAGTGCTTTCCCACTGGCATGGCCATCTTCTTCTCAGCTGTCAGTCCGTCTGGATCTGAGTCAGAGTCTCTGAAGCCTGCTCTTCTGGATCTGACTGTTAAACTGTCTGAGGCTGAAATTTCTCTGTAAGGAAACATCTACATGTTTATCATCCGCTTGGCCCTGCACTGTTCTTTCCTCTCTTTCTGTTGTTCTTCCTTTCAACGCTTTTCCATTTCTCCAGTCTCCATTTCTTGATCATCCCTTGGAGTTGCAGGGATTGCAAGTTAGAGTCAGCTTGTGAAGTGAGTGTGCTGCCACCTGATGGAAGAGAGAGGTACTACATCTGAAGGCACCTGGTGGGAGCTACATTCAGACCTCAGTGATTTATTCACTCTCCTATATACTAGTAGGATATATTAATACACAATCATCTTAAAAGACGTGACATGTAAAGAAACCTCTGACATAAAGCCTGATTCTGATTTTGAAGCAGACACAAAGATGGTACATGTAAACAAACAGGGTTTCCTGCTTAGACCATTATGTCTAGACTTGTGAAACCTAAAATGCATCTTAATTAGATCATAAATATTTCCAATCCACCAAACCAATAATAAATATATACTTTAAAACCTGTTACACTAATTACAATTACCTTATGGGGACGACCCAGAAGAACATCCCCCTGTAACCCACTGCATCGAGGTACTTGATGAGATAATTATAAGTTCAAGTATATTTTCAGGTTTATTTATTTATTTATTTATTTTTAATTAAATAAAAAAATAAATAACCCTGAAACTACTTGATTAGATAATTATAAGATTTCCAGTAAAACTAACACAATTCAACAATCTTACTTAACCAGGGACTTCACTAACAATGTATTGCCAGTTCATTGATTCATAAAGCAGTTTATTATTATCATGCTTGTTGTCAGTATTGTTAAAGTCAAAGGTGATTATCAGCTAGTTAAATACTTTGTCAGGACATCAGAAAAATGCATCTTGGAAAAAATACTGTGCACCCAAAATAAACATGTTCCTGACAGACTGACTTTTAAGATTGATATTTCATATCCACTGATGTACATAATATGTCCAAAATTGAATTAATGTTTAAATGTCCAAGAATATTCTTTGTTTACTGGGTATATTTTTATTTCTTAAGTCTTGCAACTTGTCCGCTCGGGAGAGAGGTGGGCATACGCAGTAGTGAAATGGTTATCAGCAACACAGTGTTCAATGGAACGCAACAGAAGATTTCCTGGTTGGATAATAAACCAAATGACAGTACATGCGTCTTAGTGAATGCGACTGACCCTAAAGTTACACACCCATGTAAACTCCCAGATCACCCACATTCATATATTCACTCATTTCATTTCTTCAATAAACACTTTTCATGTCTGTTTGTGTTTTATTATTTATTGTCTAATAATGCCAAATTATTATTATTTTTTTAAAAAGGCAGTTAGTTGGTTAAAGCTGAAAAGTTGGACGCAATGTTCATCTAAACTGTAATCTCTGGAAGCTGTGTTATTTTGTATTTGACTCAATAATGTTGAAAAGTCTATTTAACAATCCACTCTAACACCATTAGTGCTCCGTCAGAGAATGTTTCCTAGCTAGTACAAGTAGGTTAGAGTCTAAAACTCGCCTTGAGCTCAGATACTGCTCAAAAAGGTCAGAGCTGATACCTAGACAGAAGAACACAGAGTAAGATACCGCACAAGAGCACTACCTAACAATACCAAGCCAGCGCTCATATCTAGAGAGAAGAAACGTAAAGCTCAGCATAAGCGCAAAAACATTTCAATATATACATCAGGTGTATTACTAGCATATTTTTACGCATGTTATGAAGAAAATGACCCTAAAACACTTCTAGAGTGGCGTATCTTACAGTACAGCGGCTTTAACAGAGACAGTACTCATATTTATGGGTCTCTTGGGTCACTTGATTCACAGGGCAATCTGGGAAATTCCTCATAACCCTCCGTTTGGAGTGTACCTCTGAAAAATCTCAGTTTGAAGGGCCATGCAGCCCTAACACCTCACCCTACCCCTCCATCTCAACACCAATCGGGACAACCCTACCCCTAGATGTGTTGGGGGACAAGGGGTGAATTGGGATTGGGCCCAAGTCACTCCAACAGGATGTTCTCCCAAAACGTTCCTTTGGTGAAAGCTGTGCGCTCATGGTCATTGTTGTGACTCATTGTTGTGACTAATTTGAGTCTAAGTAAGCATTCCTTTAGGTTCAGGTCTAACCAGTCACTCGTGTGACGGGGATGTGGGTGAAGTGGATGATGCAAGGCGGCAGACCTACTTACGCTGACAGGAACTGGAGCCCTGTTCTCCACATTCACTTCAACAGGCATGTGCCATCCTGGATTCATCTAATACATAATCTTTGGCCTCAGTTCATCTCTCTTTTGAAATGGAGATTCTGAGTGGTTCTGCTGCTGAGCTCATGATTAATGTACTGAAAGTCACACTATGTACTCAGTATGCTAAATATATACAACTTATACAACAATAGTGTTACTAGGAATGTACTCGCTGATATTAAAGTCCATCTCTACATTCAAATATACTTCATTTGTCGTGCATTTTATTTTCGTTTTGGTCCACTTTTAACATTTGTGTGTCGCGTACACAACATTGTTTCAACTCTTCAACAGAGGCCTCTTTTCCACCGCCATTTCACAGGGTTCTCAGAGCCATGCTGTGCCGACTTGTGAGACAGTTTATGATTTCTGTTTCCATCTGCTGACCAGCTAAATCAGAACCAGGCGAAACTACACAAAGGACTCAATAACTACTAACTGGCTAATCACTACACTTACCACAAAAGCTGGCCCAACACCGGCCTCCTGCCTTCCCCTGAGACTACTGACCCAAAAATGTGCATAGCTTTCGTTTATTTTGCGTCCGTGTGTCCAAACTGAACTTACTTGATTGTTTTCAGGTATGTAACAACACCAACATAAACACAGGACCAATCAGCGAATAGCTACATCAAACCACCAAACGGTTCTGTGTTCCCATGTTCGGTTTGCTGACCCTTCTGAGAAAACCAGCAAGGTTTGGCCAAGCTGTGTTAAGAGCTGGAACATAATGCATAGGCAAGATGATCACAACACGAAGCATATCATGCCTCTCTGTACAGTATGTGTGTGTGTGTGTGTGTACAGAGAAATGTGGTTGAACTGCATACCACTCCAATCAGCAGTTTGCTCTATGACCCATAAAAAACGTGTTCCTGTAAACAAAAATATTTTCCTCCAAGGTCTCCTGGACCAGAGCACACACATGGCAGCAACTAGAAACTCAAAAACTACATGCAAAAAACCCAGTAATGATATGTGTGTGTTGTTTGTTTGTTGTTTGTTTGTTTGTTTTTTGTTTTGGTCAATTAGCAGCATCCATACAGTGCATGCGAAAGTGATTTATCTGGCCAATAAACATTTACTATGAAGGCAAATAACATTAATCCAATATGTAGTGACTGATTTTACGTATTTCAGTGTATTTCTTCAAACATTTCCTTAAAGAATCTCAGTATTTAATGTCCAATATTTAAATTTATTTAATCATCCGATACGTGGTTGGGCTAATCAAGCCATCTTTGTTAATCATGATTGGAGAAATCCGTCTGGGGACATAGAGAACAAATTGTCCTCTTCAGACTAGCTCACAAGAACTTCTTTATTAAAAATAACAAGAAATTTGGTTCATTTTTTACTGTTTCTTTGAATTTATTCTTATGTCATATATGGAGATTTTACATCCAAAACAAAAATGGAATAAAGAAAAATGGCTTTAAATAATAAGACTAGGTAGATTTTGGTTTGTACTCTATCAGTGGTGGACATTAATAAAATAAATGTGATTAATTTCTGTACTTAAGTTGTTTTTTTGTGTCTCTATACTGAAGTATTTCCGTTTTGGGGGACTCTTCACTTTAACTCCACTATATTTCAAAGTCAAAAATCCTTTTGTGCAAAAAGCAGCGACCCCTCTTCATTTACTCGATTTCCAGTTAAAAGTCAGGACAGAAAGTACACAGTAGAATCAGAACCTAAATATAATACTACTTTTTCTTTATCACAGCTTTCATTGTTTTTGGAAAACTTGCTTTGAGGTTTTCAGAGAGCTCTATTCGGAAGTTTTTTTTCCCTCCACACTTCCAAAGTTCAATCTGGTTGTATTGTCTGTTTCTCACTATCCAAACACTTTCAGTGGCGTTGAGGTCTGGAGTGGTCAGTCAGTTGCTTGGTTTGAATTGCAGAATATTGTCTTCTCTCTGTGAGGCCTTCTTAACAGCTGCACATCCTTTCCGACCCAGAGGTTTGAGTCTCTTCTTACAGTGGAAGAGTCACCTGTAAGGCAAGAGTGGAGCTAGATTATCTCGAAGACGAGCTCCGTGTGCTGTTTATGTGAGGGTGACAGCTTTGGTGGTCTAACAGGTCTTGTAAGGATGGTGGTTGGGAATCCCATTTTCTGGCTACCCTTCAATCATTTAGTGAATCATTTTTATTTTCCTTTAACCTTCTCTGTAACTCGTATCTTCTCGCCTCCTCTGAAGTATCCTGAAACCGTCCTGTTCGGCTCGTGTTTAGTGGATTTTTTTAATGTTAGTTAAATAACAATAACAATATCTCCATATCACAATATTCCCAATATTAAAGTATGTGGTATAATTCACTGAGAGATCTGTAGAGCAGCTTCACCTGAGATCTACGTCAGGTGGAAGAATGTGGTATGTGTTGAGCCATACATTGTAAAGACAGTAAGATCATTTCTCACAGCAGTCGTCATGGGAACAGTAAACAGTTCTATTCATAAGAGGATTTAAAGCTTAGCCCTGTTCGCCTCACGCAGGGTCTGAGCTACAGCCCGCCTGTCAAGGCTAAGGATTTCCGAAGTTGTACAGTGTTGCATGGTGCTGGTTGAATCATTTTGGAACTGTGGCTTGTTTATGTCTTTAACAGGTTCACTTTGAGTTTCGGTTGATTCTCTGCTAGCCTCCTCGCATCCTCTTCTTCCTCTCTCCACAGCTCTCGCTTCTGTCTCTCCAGCTCTTCCTCGTCCTCATAATTCTCCTCCAGCTCTCTTTCCTTTCTCAGAATGTCTTCCTGTCTTTCTTCCAGGATCCTCTCCTGCTTCTCCCGTATCTTCTTCTCGGCGGCTGGATACAGAGCCATGGTGTAACAGCTCCTGCCGTTGAGAGCCACTAAGGTCTCGACCTTCTCCAGGAGTTTCGTCACCTGTTCGCGGTCCTCTGGGTTTTTGTTGTTGAAAAACAGAAATCCACCGCTACACCTGCGGATGAAATCCCGCAAGTCCTTGTCGGAGCTGGCGATGACATCGTTCGGCATCTTCCCCTCCAGGCGATCCCCATGCGTAAAGAGGACAATGGTGTACATCCAGATGCTTTTCCCAAACATGCTCTCGATCATCTTGTGCATGTCCTTGTCCTCATTGGTGAGGTTTCCCACGGGCAGAACCAGGACGAACACATGGGGTCCCGGCCGGTACAGCGAGACGGACTTTAGGATGTCTCGGGTCACTTCCTTCTCCATACGTTTGCTCTTGTTCAGCCCAGGCGTGTCGATTATGGCCACAGGTTTCCCATCGATGTCCCCGTTCACCCTCTCGCAGAACTGAGTGACCCGGGATAACTGCATGTCTGTGTTGAAGGCGTGGAAGCCCAGAATGGTGTTGCCTGTGGAGCTCTTTCCTCCTCCTCTGCGACCGAGCAGCATGATACGGATCTTGTCCATCTCAGCTGAAAAACACATGATACAACAACAAAATACGAATTTAAAGGTTCTGTTCAGAGATAGGGAACGTTTCCCCCGAAAATACGGACACAGCTAACAGTGAATGAAAGTTACCGGGCACCTGGTAACACAGGGGTTTCCAACTACAGCCCTCTGTGCCACTTTATTTGGGGTGGTCCTTTTAGGGTGAAGTACATGCTCAGTACCAGAAAAACAACATACCAATACTGTAGCAACAATAAGGGAGACTTAATTTCTGCCCAAATAAGATTTATTCAGAATCAGATGATTTCAGTTGTTTTCCACTGTATGTGGAGTGTCCAAGCTCATATCTGTAGATGGTAACCTGAGAAGTCACTGAACATGTAACAGGTATAATACAGACCATCTCGACATCCACAACAAGCTTTTGTAGACATGCTGCTGACACCATCCTGTTTTGGCTAGGGTTAGGGTTAGGGTTAGGGTTAGGGTTGCTGCACCCAGAAGGAATCAACTGACAGGACTGAAACATGGTGTGTAGGTTTGACATGGTGAGACATGAGAATGATTCAAGTTTC
>CM067475.1:44070317-44098132 GCA_034552555.1 Semaprochilodus insignis | reverse complement strand
AAATGTAGTTTAATATAGTACTAAAGTCAAAACAGGAAAATAAATACGTGTTATGACATGCATATATTTGATCACCACTGTTTTATAATTCCGTGTATTTTATACATCAATACTTTATATATATTTATAAAAACCCAAATAGCTCTAAATCAGACATATGCCGTGTCATTTTAGGAGATCTCTCAATAGCTTCTCAAATAGACATAATGATGTTTTATGTGAAATCAGACTTCAGACCTAGACTCAAGACCTCTCGTCCTTCTCTCTTCATTCTCTCACTGATGTTTAACTCCTTTGTGTCTCAGCTGAACAATATCTACCTACAAAAAGTCTCATATGTTCTTTTTATTGCTCTCTTCTACATCTCTAAACTCCTTTAGCAGCCTATCAGTGCAAAGAAGACCTCATATTTTTTCAATTTGTCTTAACAATGTACAATCAAACGTTTACGTTAATCTCTTCTTTCCCGCTATGTGAAGTGTCCAGCTAAATTCCATAAATTCAGGAAAATGAATTCGGAAATCAGCGACCCTTTATTATTAATACAGCACTGAGAGATGCTTTACACTGGATCACTGGATCTTCTTGTTCCTCTTCTGGACTGTTTTCAGGGCTGACTTTAGAGGTCTTTTGGGTTCAGTCACTAATGGTTTTATCACTGGCTTGGTTTTGGTTGGTTTAGGTTTGGGTTTGGTGTTGGAAGGCTTGGTTGTGGCTCCATTCGATAGTCTTGACTTGGACTTGGAGGACTTCGGGGTCTTGAGAAGAGTGGTGGAGTCGGTGACACCATGAGGTTTCTCAGAGCTACAGTTCTTAAAGACGTTCACGTCTCTGACGCTCTGACCACGAAGCTCAGCAGGGTAACCACACGCCGCGGACACATTTAGATGAGTGTGCTCCATCCATCTGAGAATAAGAAGAGGATACGGTATTTTAGCAATTATGCTGCATTTGGTAACCCTGTGTGCAGGGACACGGAGATGACCAAGCTCAGATGAACAGTGCAGACCAATGACCAGTCAAATGCAACTGTCATGGGTCATCACTTGAGTCGGACACTAGCTAGCCAGAGTTGTTGTCTGGGGCTCATTCCAATACTCATTAATGAGGTAGACTGATATGTTCAGCAAACATAATACTGTTACTGTGGACACCTTGAAACACAGTCACCGCATTTTATCCAAAAACATTTTACCAGAGGTTTTTAGAGATGCAGAGCAGCTCTGCTCTCACAAAGTCCCCATAAGCACATCTGTTTTAGTCTGGTCCTGGTCTGTAACTCATGTTAAAGGTCTAATGAGCGATGTGCTAATTAGAGAGTTTACCTAAAAACTCCCATTATTACTTCAGAAAATGAACTGAATGAAGACTGATGGGCTGTTATATAAGTTTTAATGCAAAGACTTTCTATAATTTTTTGATAATAAATTTAATTCAGAACATTACATACATTATGTACATGCGTTATCTTATGAGTAATGCTTTTTTGTAAAATGATCTTGTGACTGATTCACATAAAAGTAATTTAAAAACTTAAATTAAAGATTAAAACCTGGAATTTTTACTCTGGTCATCCATTGTTGTTGCTACTGTTGTTTTTGGTACTTCCACAGGAACCCCAGGTGACGGGAAACTTCGAAAAAATTAAAATACTTACACCAGTTTACTGAGTAACTGAAATTACCTTACTGGCCAGGTGGAAAATGCCTAAGATGTAATTTGAAATTAATGGATGTGTATTTGGGTATAGAGCCACTTCTGGCTATAAGAGGTTTAAGGCGTCGGTTAAAGAGTGCAGGCCTGAACAATGTGGGGATAATATGTAACTCTGACCAAGAATATTTTGTTCTGAACACAAAGGATAAATATAACATGACTGGTAGCACCCAGATCTTCAAACATGGCCCAGGATGTGAGTGTGTCTAACCTGCGGAGCGGCAGAAGACCGCAGTCACACAGTAGAGGGTTGCGGTCCAGTGTGAGGTGCTGTAGGCCAGTCAGAGGTGAAAGGTCAGGCAGCTGCTCCAGCAGATTATCCTCCAAAGAAAGAGACAGCAGAGACGAACCCAATCCAGACAGAGCCTCTCGACTCATCTATCCCGAGAAACACACATGTTGAGAAAATGGGATGTTTATTTTTATCATATACCCAAAACATTGTACTCCAGATCACATGATGAACATGAACAATGATGAACTATTTCTATCTGGACTTCTGTCAATGAAACCTCGAGAGGAGCCAAGACTCAAAAGGGGAACCCATTCTCCTCGGGTCAACACCAGATAACAAGACAAGCAAGGGAAAGGAGCGTTCAGTGTTTGTAAGGGAGAGGAATAAAAGTCAGCGCCCCCCTGCTCCACCGCCAACAAACCTGAGTGAACACGAAGAGCAGCGGGACGACAGCACCAACATTCCCAGCTTACCAAACACTCTCTGTCAGTGGACCCCTGGACCTGCACCTTTTAACCAGCAGATAAACTAATTACCACACGCTCCACTGAACAGGTAGATTTAAACCTGGACTTAAAGACTGAGGCTGTGTCTGAGTCCCGAACACTGACTGGTAGTGTCACCTTGTATGAAAGGCTCCGCCCCCTGATGTAACTTTGTTAATTCTAGGCACTAATAGAGAGCCCACACTTTGAGACCTAAGGTCACGTGACGGTTCATAATACGAGATAAACATGCCAAGATCTCCAGGGTCCAATGTGCTGTGGTCCCTGGAATAAATATACTGTAGATATTACATGTCTTTTTAATCACATTACTGTCATAATTACTATATTCAGCTGTGGGTCATATATGCCCCCTACCTTCTTCAGGCCTTGCCCATCCAGGTACAGATGCTTTAGACTCCCTCCAACCACCTGAAACACCTTTGGACCAATCCAGTGAATTGGATTCCGTGCAAGATGGAGCTCAGCCAACAGAGGGGCATGGCTAAGCACAGCGCTTGGCACATCCGTAAGCTGATTGGCTCCTAGGTCTAGGATCTCGAGGTTTGCGGCAGGGTCCAAAGCCTTTGGTGTGACGCTGGAGATGCTGTTATTGGTCAGATAGAGTCCTCTGAGCATGGGAACTGGTTGGAGAAGCCCTGCAGGCTCCAGCTTAGTGATGAGGTTTCTTTCCAGGTGAAGTTCCAGTAGTTTTGGAATGTGTGCTAGCGTAGCTGCAGCGGGGAAGTGGGTTAGTTTATTCCCATCCAGGTGGAGGTACATGAGCTCCTGGGCTCCAGCGAAGGCTTCCATGCCCAAAGACGAAAGCTCATTGTTTGACAGGTAGAGGTACATGAGGCCCTTCAGCCCTCTGAAAGCTCCAGCCTCGACCTCATGGATCTTGCAGCCGTCAAGGTGCAGGGAGACCACCTTGGGAATGCCACGGAAACTGTTGCTAGGGAGATAGTGGAAGTGGTTGTCACGCAGGTCCAGCAAGAGGGTGTTGTTGGGGAAACCACGGGGGACTTTGGTGTGGCCACGATCTTCACAAGAAGCATGCTGTGCCTCAGGCTGAAGAAGAGACAGGGCAGACACAGAGAGAGAGACAGGACAGAGAACGAGAGGATCATGGTGCTTCCTCCCCTGAAGTTTGGTGAAATATCTAATCTGCACGGCACACTCGCTTATGTGTTTTCAGACACCATATGACATACTGCTATGTATAAAAGTGGAAATCTGTGTGTTTACTTTTAGCCATTTTTATGGATAACAATATGTCATACAGTGCCAGAAAACACACAAGCATATCTATTCATTTACACCTGGAATGAAATTAATAATGACTTGTAGTATCACGAAAAATGTACAATTATTATTTTTTGGCATTCAAAGGCAAGGCAAGTTTATTTGTATAGCACCTTTCATACACAAGGGCAATTCAAATGCTTTACATAAAAGGAAGAAAATACAAAGTAAAACAAAATAAAAGCAAAATAATTCATTTAAAAATCATTAAAATATAATCATTAATATCGCTAATGATTAAAATCAGCATAAGAATGAGGAATAAAGAGTGCCGTTACAGGAGACTAACAGTGTTTAAACTGAGCTGAAAGCCGGATCAAACAGGAATGTCTTCAGCCTGGATTTAAAACTATCTACTGTTGGGGCTTTTCTAATACTCTCCGTCAGCTGATTCCATTTAACAGCAGCATAATAGCTAAATGCCGCCTCTCCATGTTTAGTGTTTACCTTGGGCAAGACTAACTGACCTGTTCCTAATGATCTGAGAGCTCTGCTCGGCTCATACTGCTGCATCATATCAGATAAATATGCTGGTCCNGGCTCATACTGCTGCATCATGTCAGATAAATATGCTGGTCCGGAGCCACTGAGACGTTTATAGACCAGTAACAGGACTTTGAAGTCTATCCTGTAGCAGACTGGTATCCAGTGTAGTGATTTGAGAATGGGAGTGATGTGGTCCCTTCTCTTACTCTCGGTGAGAACTCCAGCAGCTGCATTCTGAATCAGCTGAAGCTGTCTGATTGTCTTTTTTGGAAGACCTGTTAGAAGACTGTTGCAGTAATCAGGAGCAAAAAGGAGCACTCACAAGTGCCCACTATCCACCTTTAGTGCAGCCCTTGGCAAGGACCGCACTGAAGTTTGGGAATCATGCTGCAGCAAGTACTCCAGCCACATTTTAGTCAAATTGCTGACAGATGTTCAGTAAATGTAAACAGCAAGAGGCATGCACACATTAATTGCATGAAGTGTTTTTAAAAATTTTGCCCATCCAGAAAAAACGATGACACATGTGTCTGCTGTTAAAAGGTTATTCAGTTATCAATTCTCATCTTTATCAATATACAATCAATATATATATATTACAATATTCATACGAGTGCTCTTATTGTGTTTACATGTTTATTATTATGACGCTTGTACTTGTTTTGGATGTTAAGGAAGCAGGGGGTTTTCACAGCAGGACGTTCTTATCCCATACCTCACACTCCTCACTGCTCACTAGCATCTCAGCTTCTCTCTTCCTGTCTCTGACACACACACACACCAACCTCACACACGCAGTTCTCAGGGCAGTTGTCCTTCCTCTTCGGCTCAGGTGTGGTCACTGTCCTCTCTCCTTCTTCCTCCTCCTCCTCGTCTTTCAACCCTCCATCGTGTCTCCTGCAGCGAAGGTCCTGCTCCAGCACCCCCTCTAGTGGCTCATCTGAAAGGTGCGGTGGTCCAGCGCAGCTTCCTTGCAACTTGACCCCACCACCCCGTGCCCAGATGCGCAGGTCCAGCAGTACACACGTGCACCGCACCGGATTGGCTGAAATAGAAACAAACTTACAATAGCTGGTACTGGAGCAGCCTCTGTTCAAGCTATTGTTATAGCCGCCCTGAAACACGTAGTAACATTAGACAGGTGGAGCTGGTGGAGGAGGTTCTGAAAGCTGACCTATTTCTGACCAATCAGCTCGCAGTTGAAAACATGGTGCCATACTGCTCATGGTAATCATATTAACTTCTGATATTGTGCCTGATTTCTGCAGGTTTTGGATAATAACGGTTTATGTCATCTAAAAATGGTAAAACACAAAAAAGTAACATAGCCAATATCTGGACTTGCTGCCTAAGTTTAACTACTTATGGTGGTGATTGATATACGGTATATTTGTATCACAAACACAGTGCATTTGAATAGTCCCTATAATTCTGAGTTTACAACAAGGAAGCTGCAAAAGTGACTGACAAAATTATTAATGGTAATAAAAGTGAGCTCTTTTCCACCTGGAATGTTCTCTGGTACCCTCTGAATTCAGCCAAACAGTTAATATGAAATATTTCAAAGCAATTTCAATAACTGTATTACAATAGACTTAAATAGTCAGTTTCCAACCAACAGTAAGTTGGTCTGTGATAACTGAGAGACTTGTGTTTTGTATTGTTACCAGTGAGGTTGATGCTCTGGAGCTGACCAGCTCCTGTGAGTGGTTGGATGTAGCGTAGCTGGTTACGGCTCAGGTCCAGGTGAGTCAGAAGTGGAGAGAGAGACAGTGCAGCTGCAGAAATGTCCTGCAGGGCCATGTGTGCCAAAGACAGGTGTGTGAGTTTGGGCATCGACACACTCATCTCACCCAGGAACGTCATGGGGTTAAAACTCAAATCCAGGTGAGTTAGCCCCACCAGTCTGAGAGAGAAACAGCAATCAAGATCAAGATCGAGAGAGACAGAGACAGAGAGAGAGAGAGAGAGAGAGAGAGGGAGAGAGGGAGAGAGAGGGATAGAGAGGGAGGATTTCATTTTATTATTCCAATTTCACCAAAATGTAAATATTTTGCTCTGATTCAGCAGTTTCCATATATATATATGATTTCACGCTCCTGTATCTTCTGCCAGATGGGAGGAGTGTAGTGAGGTTGTGTTGAGGATGAGTTTTGTCCTTAATGATCATGAGGACACTGGAGTGGTAAATGTGCTCTAGTGGTGAAAGAGCCGCTCCTGTGATTGACTGGGCTGTCTTGACCACCCACTGCAGACACTTGCGGCCCTGGGCGGAGCAGTTTCCAAACCAGACTGTGATGGAGCTGGTGAGAATGCCTTCAATCAGACACCTGTAGAAGTTCCTCAGAGTTCTGGCTGGCCTGTCAGTTTTCTTGGGTCTTCCCAGGAAATGCAGTCGCTGTTGTGCTATTTAGACCAGTTGTGTTGCGTGACCAGGTGAGATTTTCAGATTAGATGTGGATTCCAAGAAATTTGAAGGGTCTCATTCTCTCTACTGGCCTAGAGATGAATAAGCAGTGGTTTGTGCTGCTCTGCCGTCCTCCGATAGTCCACAAGCGTCTCCTTTGTCTTGTCAACATTTAAGGAAAGATTGTTGACCTGACACCATACCGCCAGATTTGCCACCTCCGTCCTATAGGCCGTCTCAGCAGCCCTGGTGTGGCCACAGGGGGAGAGCTTACTTAGAGAACTAGGATTTATCTGATCATGGTGGTTGGGGTTACCTGATGATGGAAACAGGAATTAACAGCTAATGGCGAGAGGTCTTAACTGTTTATGGTGGGAGGAGTTATCTGGTCAGGGCAGGCTGTATTTGGTTATAGTGGGAGGAGTTATCTGGTCAGGGCAGGCTGTATTTGGTTATAGTGGGAGGAGTTACCTGGTCACGGTGAGGTATGTAACTGTGTTCATACTGAAAGGAGTTACCTGGTCATGGTGGTAGTGGGGAAGAACTGAAGCTCATTGTGACTGAGACTGAGGTGGGTGAGGGAGAGAAGGCTGGCAAATGCTTCAGTCTCAAGATTATTAAGAGAGTTATGATTCAGATGCAATGACTGCAGATTCATCAGGCCCTGAGACACAGAAGGAGGGAGAGATCACTTCAGTGTCACACCAGCAAATAAAGACAGCACAATTACAAGGTACCAGCGCGTCTACATTTTATCATTTTGCGTGCAGCTTTTATTGCATAGTGGCGCGTCTCCCAGGATGCTGGTGTATCTGATTCAGCCCCCTCCTCAAATTCACATTCCCTTTCACAAATCATGACCTTGGGTGCGCATTCGCTGAACAGATACCAACACCAAGTAACACTGCAACTACGGAAATGTCTTTATGCTGTTTTTATCTCATGTTTATCATGGAAAATAAATAGATAAATAAGAATGATTACTTTCTGATTAAGAATTAATATTCGCATTAAGCCCTGCTTTATTAAGTAGCACAAGACAACACACTGTATATTGTATATGACTACACAATTAAATTCTTAGCCTGTTTATCTCTGAATGCTCCAGACACTGTCAGGAACGAAGAACTTGGCTCGACCTGCGCAGAGCTAAAAGTCAGTTGGGTTTTATTAAACAGTCTGGTAGTCAAACACAGCAACAAAGTGTGACCAAACATAACAGTAGGGCAATGTGAGGTCAGAGTACAGAGACAGGCAAAGGTCAGAACCAGGAGAATCAGACAACGAGGCAATCAAAATGAAGGGGGCAAACAAAGAGAGGAGTCAGGAGAACAGAAGGAGGTGAAACACCAGAGAGGCGAGCAAACGGGCAACCAGGATAAGGGATAAGGCAAGAGAGGTAGTCAAAGACAAAGAGGGAGTCAAGGCCAGAGTAGAAACGAGTAGAATAGACTGCTCAGTAGTGCAAACAAGGTTGGTGAAACTTCACATGAGTGTGTGTGGTGCTTAAATGCAGCCTGTGAAAAGAGCTACAGGTGCAGAGCAATCAGAGTTCTGGAGAGGCGGGGTGTGGGAGTGAGGTACGATTGGACGACTGGGAACATGTGGGGGTGACGTCATCGGGTGACGCGATCTGGGAAGTGGAGTTCGGGAGATCGGCGGTGTCTGGGAAACCCGGAAGCGTGACAGACAGTAACTGGAGCTCATACCTGAAAGGCCATATTGGGTATATAAATGAGCTGGTTGTGGGTGAGAGACAGCAGGCTCAGCGAACCCAGCTGAGAGAAAGCTCCCTTTCTGATCTCATCAATGCGATTCCGACTCAGGGACAACTGCTTTAGTGACGACAGGCCGTCAAATGACTCCTAGAGAAAGCGGGAGAAAGAGAAACAGAGTGAGAGAATGACAGAGAGCTCATTTGTGACTCCAAGCTTTTCCACTGTACTGTACACGACCGTGTATTAGTAAATACTAAATAGCACATGCTTCATAGTCACACACCTGGTGAAGGATCTCGATGTCATTGTTGCTGAGGTCAAGCTGAACAAGGCGCGACAGACCCCTGAACGCTCCCTCTCGTACTGAGTGTATACTGCAGCCCTGCAGGCTCAGGTGTGTGAGGTATGGTGTGTGTGTAAATGCTCCCCGCACCAACTCCCCCAGATTATTCCTCTTCAGGTCCAACTTCACTGTTATCTGTAATCAGATGGTGCTGAATATGAGGATTCTATTAAGAAGATTCCAGAACATTCCAACATACACATCCAAATGGGCTTATCGATCATCCCATTCAAATACCTACTAATCTACCACTTAGCTGGAATTGGATGCATCTAGGATGTTTCCACTTCACATTAACAGCACCTGCAGTTGATCAGGGCACCTCAAACAAGACAAAGGTTTGGCCAACTAATAAGCCACAATAAGGGAAAGCAAGTGTTCAAACATTTATGTTTTTATTGTTTAATACACTTTCAATGCGCATATCCTTCTGAATGTATGTGTTCACGAGAATACACATACATACATGTAAAAAATTACATAAAAATAAAAATGTCTGACATTAATGCTGCATTTATTGTGCAAATTTTACCTGCTAGTGATAAAAGATGTTGACATTGGTTGGGAATATTTCATGCAACAAGTAGCAATCATGGTGAAGATGAAGGATCTTCCTAAAGATCTTACTGACGTAAACAACAAAAATAAAGCTCTTCCCCAATAATTCAAAAGTAGAGCTGCCTGTTTAATCTGAAGAACATCAAACCCACTGTGAGCTATGAATTTGGGAGCATAGTGATATGAATGAATGTGAGGCTAGATCTCTGAAAATAGTATTCAGACATTATGTGTCATTGAAAGAGCCAAGAAACTGAATCAGGGGATGGAAGATGATTTGCCAAAGGGTATGGATCAAACCTGAATCATGGTGCTGTAACAGGCTAATTGCTGTGGACATCTCAAAGCTGTAATTGGCAACAACGGCTTTGCAAAGTACTAATGTTATTTTTGGTGAACGACTTTATTCCCATATTCCCTTTATTCTCATTTTTGTTTTTAAACATATCTTTCTTAAAGCTTCTGAATACAAAGTTTTTTGTTCATATCTGACGTAAGTCAAATTTGGACATATCAGCCCAGTATGGATACCTAGTATTGGTACTGCACTGACACTGTTCATGGTATTGAAGTCTGGGTGTATACTTCATTTAATGCACCCATGCATCAATAGCTGTAGGTGAAATACCCTGAAATCACTAATCAGATGCACATATACATTTGGCTGTAATGTATCAAATATGGTGGCCACTTGAAAAGACATCATACATGGATCTTATAAAGCCATCTAATAAAGTAGATGGTGAGAGAACAGAAAAGAGAAGAACCTCTTCGATGGTGGCCGGGACCTGGGTGAGGTTCTTCCCCGTGCATGATACAGTGAGCTTTTTGCTGTCGCAGATGCAGACACGAGGGCACTTTCCACATTGCGTGAGAGCAGGCATCAATAGCAGCAGCACGGTCAGCCACAGGACGGCCACGAGCTCCTTCGGCCGCATCTACATGTGACATCATGAGAAAGCAGAATCTAACATAACAGTCATATCAGAGAAGATACTCGAGACCCAGTCACACAAGTTTCGCTCATTTCACCAAACATTTCCCAACACGATTACAAGAGACTACGGTCCAATTCCATTTCACTCCTTGCCCCTAACACTTCGCCCTACCCCTCAGTTTTGGGTGTTCACGTCTAGGGGTAGGGTTGTCCCAATTGGTGTTGAGATGGAGGGGGTAGGGTGAAGTCTTAGGGCTACACAGTCTTTCAAACTGAGATTTTTCAAAGGCACACTCCAAACGGAGTGTTATGAGGAATTTCCCAGAATGCCCTATGAGTCATCAGCAAGATGGCTGCACAAGTGTACTGTCTCTGTTTAAAGCCGCTGTACTGTAAGATCACCATTGTAATAACGTTTTATGGTCATTTTCTTCATAACAGGTGTAAAAATTGCTAGTAATACGCTGATGTCTCGACGCTACCTAGCGAAATTTCAATCATGAATTTCAGCTTCATATCACTGAAGAATTCTTGGTGGTGATAATAAATAATGGCCCCCCCTCTTTGAGGTCATATGATGTCCTAAATGTGTTTAAGCAGTGAGGAGCTGAACTCCACCCTCCTCTGCTGTCACTGCAGACCGGCAGGGTCACCTACAGAGCTCCGCTAGCAGCCTGTTAATGAAGTCATGTAGGTTTTGTTTGTGCTCTTGTTAATTGGGGACTCGTTAGACTGATTGATGTGTAAAACTGAAGTCTGTGCTTTTCGTCTGTTTACATAAAAGCCGCTGACAACACCTGATGATGTATCCGGTTCTTGAAGGGTCGTCCCATTTCATAGGGAGTAGATTTCAACCACTACCCCTTCTAACTCAGTTTCAAGGGGGAGGGTTAAACTCAAAAACAAGGGGTAGGGCTTAAAATAAGAAATGGGATTGGGCCTACAACACACATTTTCAACTGCTGTTGTTGCCCTTAGAAACAGGGGTGGGGCAAATTGCAAGACTTAAGAGGCCAGAAACTGTACCACCATTTCCATCTTAGTATAGCTGAAATGTAAGCTCCACAACAGAAAGCTGCTGAGTCAGTGCCTAAGAAGGCAGCATTGTCCCCATGATGTGCAGCAGAGTTTCCAAAGCAAAATACTCAAAACCTCATCCCTCCCATAGAGCTTTATGTCTTTGGAAGAATGGAACAGAAATTGGCTTTAGAAACCGTAATATACTGCTTTTTCAAACACTCTTCAACAGCGTCATTTCCATTTAAATGTTGATAAACAGAATCAATGTAATAAACTTGTTAGAGATTTTACTTGTTACAGATTATTGCTTTCTCTGCTCTACAGAGCGTAAATATTAAAACACTCATGACGTGTCATGAAACATCACAACATAACAGCTGTTGAACCAAAACTGAATGTAGTTCTGTCTCCTGTGGAAACTTATATGACATCATTTTAACTCTTAAAATAGGCGAGTTATCTGATTAGTCACTGTTTTGATACTTGTTTTTCTGTGGTAGCACATAACACATATAGTTGGAGAGACACGAGAAGAGGAAAAAGAGATCTAAAAAGGACAGAAGAGGAGAAAGGCCCTTGAAGGAAAGGCCCAGACACTGGAAAAACCTAAAACAAAACAAACTAACAACCTAAACACACTTAAAACAAAAACATTATTTCAAATTAAAAGAGATTCTGCTTCATAAAGAACCTTAAAATAACGTGAACATTGGAGTTTTAATTGACATTAAGTGTGACATATTAAATAAATCATACTACAATGCAGTAAAGTTTACACCGTAAAGTAGTAATGCAGTATTAGTGTCATGTATGTGAAAAGTGGTCTGGGTTTGAATGAGACCCCTGGCCTGAATCCCTTTCCAAGTCTGCGGTAACACCAGGGTAACACATTTCTCAGTAGAGTGAACAGGGCTGGGCAGAACTATGGAGCTTTCATCCGGTATATCCACCCAATATACAGCTTCCTACTGATCACACGAGTCAAAACGCTTCAAAATATGTTGCATGTTATATGTAGCAGGTCAAAGGCCAACCTGAATGAGGCGGCAAATTTCTAAAATGATGCTTTCAGAGGATGATCATTATTTATGAGTCTGAGTTGTTTTCCAACTAAAATCAGTTTTGGGAAATGAACTGCCTTAAAGTTTGCACACTTCAGCATAATTTTAGAGCCTTAGTCTCTGTGACTTTCACTCTGTCTAATTTAGAAACAAAAACGTTCACGTACCTTTCTGGGGTTCCTTCAGTGCTGCAGAAGCTGAATGACTTGCTGGGATGAAAGAGGCAACGTCAGAAAGAAGTGGGGAGGGGCGGGGAGAAGAGGAGAGACCTCGGCCTCTAAAAATACCTTTACTGGAACAATAAAGCATTCATAGAGTCTAATTTCTTTAAATACTGTATTAAAAATCTACTGGTGAGTAAAACTAACTTATTTGTTAGTCTTTAATAATAATGAATAATCAACAATTAATAATAATTATTAATAATAATTAATAATAAGTACAAGATCACGTTATTAGTATAAGAGGTTTATTACGTCTCTGAAAGCTCAGTTAGCACACATCATGGAGATCTATAGATAAGTCAAAGAGCAGCAGCATTTCCACCTCTGTGCTTTATGATAGCGGTCTGGTTGGAATTACTTTCAAGGCTTCCTCCTTACGAAGGCTATAACATCAGTGAGATGCTGTTCTTAAATAATATGTTAAATATCATGTTGTTAAACATTTTATAACCTAAATAACTTCAGAAGATTTACAGATATGTTTTGGGGCCATTTTTTAAATGCTCTGCTGAGGGGAGACAGCATGCTGTTGTGAGCAGCACACTTGCAAATCTCGGCAGGCAGCATGTTTTCTATTGCACTGATGTCAACTTGCTGCTACAGATCCAAAGTGGGCTAGAGTTTATTTTTATGTGATTTTTTTTGCCTTTATTCTACGTTTTTTGTCTCTGCTGTCCACCCTAAGTCTGTAATGTTATTGGCCTGGTGTAAATTAAACATAAAAAATCAAGCTGGGATTAAAAAACAAAAAACAAAATAATAACTAAAAAAATGTGTACCAGTAAAACACAGGCTAACATGCCACCACAATGTCAGTGTTGTGTTGAAATTAATCCACCACCCTGTAGGAGTCTTATTTTTGGTTTTATAATGTTTTCACTGGGGTTTTCACAAGGTTTGGACTGCAGGCAGGTCGGCACTCAGACTCTGTTGTAATAAATGCAGATTGTGGTTCGTTATTGTCTTGCTGTAATAAGCAACACCTTCCCTAAAAAGACGTCATCTGGATGGCAGAATATATGTTGCTCCAAAAGCCATATATATGTCTTTCAGCACTAATGGAGCCTCTACAGATGAGCAGGTAACCCATGCCATGTGCTCTAAAGCACCCCTATACGATCACAGATGCTGACTTTTAAACTGTGCACTGATAACAAGCCGGGTGGTCTTGGTCTTAACGTCCAAGATTTCCTAAAGGAATTGAAACTTCTGATCCGTTGGACCACAGGACACTTTTCCACTTCACCTCAGTGCATCTTAAAAGAGCTTGAGCTAATTAAATGTGGCTATGTTTATTTCCTGAATGGTAGAGTAACTAAATTGCATTTGTGAATGCAGTAATGATGGTTTTAGGAAGTGTTTCCGAACCATGGCAGAATTATGTCTGTTTTCAATGCAGGGCCTCTGAAGGCCTGAAGAGCATGGCCATCCAATTATGGTTTAAGGCCTAGTCCCATGTGTGCAAAGATTTCTCAGAATTTGCTAAATCTTTTAATGATAATATGTAGCGTAGATAATATTTGATTTGTGCTATTTTAATTTGAGAAACATTATTATTGTATTGTTTTAACCCCTTTTATTATTATCTACCCTTTTATTGTCTATCTACTCCATGGTACTATTTTTACTTCTGAAAGACTCATGCTGTATTAACGTTTGCGCTGAAAAACCATTATTCCGAACCTCATAACAATATGAGGCAGCCAACTGCAGCATACAAGCCATACAAATAGAACTACTAATAACCTAACCCTAAGCCTAGCCTTAACCTTAACCTTAACCTGACCCTAAAAGTTCATGATTTACATGGTGGAGACCACTTTGTGATACCCACAAGGATGAAAGCACCCTACAACATGAGTATATCACTAGTTTTTGGTCCCCACAGTGTGGCATAAACTTGGTACACACACACACACACACACACACACACACACAGCTCTGGAAATAAATAAGAGGCCACTCCAGTTTCTTCTTAAATCAGCATCTCCACATGTACAGCAGGTTCTTAGTGAGGAACAGAATGTTGGGTTCTAGCTTTACTGGCAGATACAGTGAGCGTCTGGTTCATAAGAACAAGGTCAAGCAGCAAACACACAGGACAACACAGCTACAGACTGGCAGAGGGCCAAAACCCCTCTCTACTGACCATGAGCGCCACCTCATTCCAATGTCCCTTAACCACCGTAAGATGACCTCAAGTGACCTACAGAGAGACTGGCGAGCGGTGGCTGGGGTGAAATGCACAGCGAGCATGGTTCTAAAAACAGGCTTCTGGAGGGTCATTAGTGATTTTCTAAATAAACAGATCTAAATACAATATCTGATCTGGAATTTGGGAGACGTGTTTCCAGTAGGGTATAGAATCAAACAGAACTGCTCATTTTGGTCCAACACAAACCCAGAAACTGTACAACTAGAGACACTGATCACTTTCAGGTGGTCTCAAAATGAAACTTTTCCAGAGCTGTAGATGTATACACTATGTTTCCTAATTACACAAATAACAGTTGTTTCTACGCAATCAAGAGACACACCAGCAGTAGTAGATGTCTCAATGAGCTTTATTAGTGAATAGAAATGAACAGCCAAAATATTCAGAATTCAAGAATGAAACAACGACTCGTGTTTTCCCAGTATTGGCTTAGAACTGTCTATATTAGGTTTGTCATTAAATGTCATAATATTACGTTCTGTCCAATCATCACTCTTATCAGAAACTGAAATCTCAAATTAATCTGAAATTTAAATACTAAAAAGTAATGGGAAGTTACATTTAAAAAGTCAGTGAACATTTCTAATTAAAACTGTACAAACAAACAAACATGTCCATTAAAAATACAAGCATGTAGATACATTAGTCAGACAAAATTGACTTGTAATTGCTGTCAAATGAAAATATTTTATCAAAATGAAACACATTTTGGTAATAATCTCATGTGATTAACTCTGTATATGCAGCATCATACATTATAGTTTCTTCTTATTTGGCCTACTGGGCATAACAACACTGTGTCTCCCCCTGCAGCTGGAGTACACGCATTTAGAAATCACTTCCATCTTTTCATGATGTTGTGTTTTCCACTTTACGACATTGTCTCTGAACAATAATATACATCAATGTCACAGGCTGAAAACAACAACAGAAAAATTAAACACATTTTTTTTCAATACAGACCACTACTATTAAAAGCAGAATAAGTCAATACAAAAACTAATTTCTTATCTAAAATACTTTTTTGCACAAGCAATTCCCACATTTTATCCGTGTCTCAGAAAGCAGACCTGTAGTATATCTGTGTTTGTACACCTTTCTTTTATTTTACACATAACTGTTACTCACCTTAGTTCTTGTAGTCTGTAAAGTTTGTCATCTTGAAGACTTAACAGAAGCTTACGTCCTTTCTTTATTTGGTTATTCTTAGACAGATCCAGCACTCTCAGGTGTGAGGGGTTTGATTTTAGAGCTGAAGTCAGAGCAGCACAGCCTTTATCTGTGATCTTGCAATCCCTCAACCTGCAGAGAGGACAATGACAAACTCTGTACTTTCTTAGTTGAGAAAACTTTTCCTAACTTCCTATTACTATCCATTCCCACCAGAAGCTGTAGTTAGTCCAGCACCACTGCCCGACCACTTGTAGCCAACATTTCAAACTGTAAAACCCAAACAGAAAACTGAGGTCTAGTTTACATTTGCCATGTGGTAGGTAAACTAGCATTATCTTCAATGTCTTCACAAATCTATTTCATTCTCAGTGACCAATTGTTCCAGCATATTTAGAAAGCTGTTTAATGGTAAATTGTTGTGTTTTCTATTGATGTTTAACATTACTGCTGTTAAACATCAGCATTGATCATCATGATCAACAATATCTGGAGTGACAACCTGTCATAACTGGAGTGAAAATTAAGATGGCTAAATAATATTACCAATCCTCTTACTTTGTAACATTTAATAACTAAGTGGTCACTTTATTTTTTCATTATAATTCTAATACATGATAAATAATACAGGCCTGAGGTAAAGACCTGCTTTCACAGTAAATAACAATCACCACAGAATTATCACGAATGTATGGGTCACATCATTTATAATAGTCTCAGCAAGGGATAAACTCAAAATACAAGATCACATAAAATTGCAAAAAAAAAAAAAAGCATAGGCAGGGAAAATCCAGCACACAGGGCCTGTGAAAGCACATACTTAGTTTGTTTCCATTAGGAAAATTAGACCTCAGCTATGGTTTATATGTGAGCTGAATACCCAGTTATTGCTGAATTACTACTTCTAAAATTATTTTAGGCTACACTGGGATATGTATTTTACATATTACATTTCATGGGTTTAATTAAAACATATTATTTTACTGTTGACATTTGGCAATTTATTTACTTCATAATCACAGAGTTCTAACCACCATAGTTCAAATTGAGGTGGCCTCAACTAACGTACTTCAGATGAACAACTGACCTAGCTGTGATGAATTTGGGAAATAGTGGGTTAGATGTTTGCTAGTTATCGATCCATCATTCCATGTTGGTTCAGCAGAGACTTGTGTCAGTAGTAGGGAAATGCACCCCAGGTCATGTGTGATGTTCTTACCTCAGTGTCTCCATTTTGCAGAGAGGATTCTCTAGTTCAGCAAAGAGCAGCTTCGCTCCTGAGTTCCCCACTTTATTCTCAGACAGATCCAGCTCTCTCAGATATGAAGGGTTTGATTTCAGTGATAAAGCCAGAGCGACACAGCCTTTTTTTGTGATTTTACAACCTCTCAACCTGTAGAGAGGATAAGTACACATTGTTAGCATTTCAGCAGAGTATGTCAATAGTCACAAAGCATATAGCACTACTGTAAATTCTGTAAATCACAACCACCATATACAGTATTATTATCAAAAAGCTTTCTGTTCTGATGAACTAAATGTTATGAACATTTCCATTTTAATTTTGTGTGCATAATTGTGTTGATTACAGAAATGGATCATGAAATACTAGGTCTGAGATACGTCAATGAGCAGCAGTTGAATATGTGATTTGCTGAACAGTTCTTACAATATTTTGAAGGCCAAACTGATTACAATGAGTAGTATGATGTAGTAGTACTCTTTTTCATTTAGCACAATGTTAACATAATTTATCTTTTACCTTAGCTTTTACTTCATATTTTAGTTCAGATCTCTCATTATATTAAGCATTATTCATTATGTCATGATTTAAAAGACTATTATTTAAAAAAATAATGTGGTTTTGCTTAATGTTTGATTGATACATAGTGACCTGCAAAAACTCACAATTTAACTAGTTATAAATATTAACCAGCTTTATTACATTTTACCTGTCCTTCCACAACCCCTACAAATCATTTCAGCTAGCTGTGAGACAGACCCTTCATATTTCTGATTCATCCACAATATGGAACATGGTAAAATTATAGTAAAACATACTATTACCAAAAAAGTAAGAAAAAGTTTTAAAGTAAAGTTTAATCATGCAATAATTGAACTGTTATGGCAGTTAAAGTTAAGTTAACTGTTAAATTAACAAACTAAGCTTTATAAAAATTAATTAAAATGGAACTCATTATAGTGAAAGATATATTAAATTAGTATATTAAAACATCATTAGTGAAGTATGTGTAAAAATACGAAACAGCATAATGAGAAAGTTAAACGTGTCTAAACAAGTGAAATAAAAAAATGTTGAGTGAATATTTCGACCAAACCTCGAAAAGCAGTCTCTGCTTCAATCACTATGAAAACATACTTTATTGAAGACCTGGCCATGTGTGACTCGCAGAGAGATGATCTTACCTTACTGTCTCCAGTCTACAGTCAGGATTCTCCAGTCCAGCAGAGAGCAGCTTTAGTCCCGAATCTCCAAGTTTATTCTCTGACAAGTCCAGCTCTCTCAGGGGTGAGAATTTCAAAACTAGAGCTGATGCCATAGCAGCACAGCCATTAGATTTGATATTACAAATACGCAGCCTGTAGAAAAGACGTTGGCAGTTTGTTAGTTTCAAAAGAATAAAAAACATGCAGCAGGTGGTAAGATAACAGTACTTTGATGCTTAATGACTCAATTACTATAATATACAGTACAAGCAAATGAAAATTACGAAACTACAGACATTTCTGTGAAGACTAAGCAGAAGCTGGTGATGTACACAACTTTCAGTTCAATTCACTCTTTATAAATCTTCATGTGTGTACTGAGTAAAACTGCCATCTAACACTCATTTTAAAATTTCAGTGCTCAGTTAAGTTTTATGTGAGTGATTGTAATCTAATTTATAATGAACAAATCATGACTGTGTTAATATATAAATAATCTAGTGCTATCTCTAAATAGTTGCCAAAGCCAAACTGCCGTCAGACCAATGTGGAGATCTGTTAACATTATTAGAGGTAATGTAACATGTTACAAGGAGCTGGTTATCTTGCCACTTAACATCAAAATCTCATATACTACTTTCACTAATTTTACTAAGTCTGTTATGGGTAACGTGGGGTTTTTGTTATAATAATATATAAAAAAATAATGTTATCTATAATTGTGTATTGTGCATTGTGTAATTGACACAGCAAAGGTGTAACATAGCAACAAAGCTGTTCACAGTTTGCAAGGGCAACACAGTCACACAGTTGGCATGAGCGGTGCAACCAACAAAAGAACTGCATAGTTGGTGCTAGAAGTGCAGCCAACAAAGAGGCATGCATGGTGGGTGTGTGAAACATGGCCAATGAGGGTAGTGCATGGTTGGTGTCAATAACAGGAATGTGCGATTGGTGTTATAAGCCCAGAGAACAATGAGAGAGCATGGCCAACAAAGGGAGTTAGCTTTCTCAGTGAGTTGCAATGCATGTATACTGGTCAGGCAAGTCAGGAATACTGTCCTATGACTGCTGTTCAGAAAAAGAGGATTAAACTTATTATGTTCTCAATTAGGATAAGTAGAAACTGTGTTTGCATTAAAATTCCCTCAGGTTTTTACCACCCATCGCCAGAAAAACCCAGGCAGTGTTATTAATGCATATCCTTCACACCAAGCATCGTCAAGCATCTACAACATACACTGCCCGGCCGAAAAAAAGGTCACCACCTGGATTTAACTAAGCAAACAGGTAAGAGCCTCCCACTGGATAATTACTGCATGGGTGATTGTGTTTCAGCTGGCAACAAGTTATTTAACCCTAACTGATGCAGTGAGTAGCTTCAACCATGTGGAAAGACGCGTCCTGTGGCCATGGAAAAGATGTTAATCTGTTTCAGAAGGTCAAATTATCATCATCCAGCAGAGAGAACATCTAAGGAGATGCTGAAACTACTAAAATCGGGTTCAGAACTGTCCAACATTATTAAACAGTGGAAGGACGGTGGGGGAACATCATCTTCCAGGAAGGAATGTGGTCGGAAAACAATCCTGAATGATGGTGATGGGCGATCAGTTAAACGTCTGGTTGAAATCAGATGGTAGGGAAACAGCAGGAGAACTCAGGGAGATGTTTAGTAGTGAGAGGAAGATCATCTCCACACGCACAGTGCGAAGGGAACTTGAGGGATCGGGACTAAACAGCTGTGTAGCCTCACGAACACCACTCGTCAGTGAGACTAACCGGCAAACACGGCTTCAGTCTGCTAGGGAGCATAAAGACTGGACTCTGGAGCGATGGAAGAAGGTCATGTGGTCTGATGAGTCCAGATTTACCCTGTTCCAGAGTGATGGGGGATCAGGGTAAGAAGAGAGGCGGCTGAAGTGATGCACCATCATGCCTAGTGCCTCCTGTACAAGCCTGTGGGGGCAGTGCTATGATCTGGGGTGGCTGCAGTTGGTCAGGTCCAGGTTCAGCAACATTATGTGCCCAAAGAATGAGGTCAGCTGACCACCTGAACATCCTGAACCACCTGGTTATTCCAGCAATGGATTTCTTCTTCCCTGGTGGCACGGCCATATTCCAAGACGACAATGCCAGGGTCCATCGGGCTCAGATTGTGAAAGAGCGGTTCAGGGACCATGAGACATCATTCTCACACATGGATTGGCCCCCACAGAGTCCAGACCTGAACCCCATTGAGAATCTTTGGGATGTGCTGGAGAATGCGCAGGGGTCCACATCGCCCATCATCAGTACGAGATCTTGGGATAAAATGAATGCAGCTCTGGACAGAGATAAATGTTGCGACATTGCAGACGCTTGTGGAAACGATGTCACAGCGAATGTGTGCTGTGTTCAAAGCTAAAGGTGGTTCAACGAAATATGGAGGAGGGTCACCTTCCAGTTTTCAGCTTTGCCCAACATTTGGTCATCTAATGGTTAAATAGAGAGGCCTTTAGAGTGTCTCACACTCACTGTGAAATCTGATCCATCATGACATAGGAGTGCTTCAGCAAGGCTGGCATTGGGCAGAAGGATACATGAATCAAGCCTCATACAAGCTTATTCTGGTAGAAAACTTGCTCCCTTCTGCTGTGACGATGCTTCCTAACTCTGTAGATTGATTTTTATCAATAGTAGGATGCTGCAACCAGTCAGGTCAATCAAGAAGGACCAGCAGCTTGACCATTTCATGGCCAGCCCAATCTCCAGACCTGAACTCACCTCTGTAATGGGTACGGTCAATGGATGGTTAATACAAGAAGTATGCCATTTCCCAAAGAAGAGGATGTGCACTATGGCATGAATAGTACATACAATGACAAGCTGTGCATGATTGGTGTGAAAAGCATGGCTAATGAAATGTTCACTGTCCTAGATGGTGATTAGGTGACAAATATAAATAGTGTAATTGATGTCTATGTATAAATGTATTAATTTATAATAGCTGACAGTTTAAAATGCAGAAAATAGTAAAAATAAGAGGAACCATGTCGAAAATAAAACATCAAATAGCTAGATAAGAAACTGATTTTCAGAAAAAAAGTGAGATCATACAAATGTCCGCAGAATATTGATAAAGCTATAGACTCTATTTCAGCCTCTTACTGCTAAAGAATGCAGTATGCGTCTTAGTCTCAGATATCTTACCTCAGTATCTCCAGTTTACAGAAATGATTTTGCAGTATAGCAGAGAGCATCATCACTCCCGAATCTCTTATTTCTGTATTCCCACACAGATCCAGCTCTCTTAGTTGTGAGTAGTTGGATTTCAGAGCTAAAGCCAGAGCAGCACAGCCTTTATCTGTGATATTACAATACTGCAACCTGCACAGAGGACAATAACACACGCTTCACTCTTTTTGTCCAGGACAAGTAGAACAGCTCAGCTTTAACAGGGAGTAAAATGGTTAAACAGACCATTACTGTACATAAGGCAGATTGGAACTAGTTGTACTCATATACACATCTTAACTCTTAATTATTAAACACAAGCACATTTTCCCATTTCCCAGATTATGTTTTGAAATCACATGAAATAAAGATTACAACTATAAAGCCCCAAACTGTTGTTCCGGGTCTGGGGTATGTCACTGAGCAGCAGATGATGTTTTGAGTGAAATATAAGTCATTTCTAATAGATTCTAATACTTAAGTGTTGACTATTTTTATAAATTAATACTGTATTCATTCGGTTATTACATGGAATTTAATTTGGAATTGACAACATTAGTCAGCTGCTTCAGTTCAAAGATTAGATTTAGTTAGATTTTATGATAATCATCTATAAAGTCAAATTTGCATCAAATTATAAAAGGGGCAGGCTGCATGGGCACATTTATTTGGAGTCATCCACCATCCATGGTAATTACAGCAGACAAAGGTCAACACACAGGCAGACAGGTACACACAGGCAGACAGGTACACACAGGCAGACAGGTACACACAAGGCAAATCCATAACAGAAAAGACAGGAAACCACTACCAGGAGAAAATACAGCCCAGCGCTCAGTAGAAAACAGTGTGTACTGAAGAGCTATCTAGTTTAGTAGTTAATGTACTGCCCAGGTCATTTTCTAAGGTGTCTTAATGTCAAAATCATTCTAGTGCTCGGACATTTTAGACAATTTCAAATGATCTAGCAAACATTGACAACAAGCAGTGATCTTGTTTTTTCATATTTCTTGGTTATATGTAAACTATCTGAACCACTTTTGTAGTGTAAAGTGAATTCAGTTTATGCTAACATTTACAAACACCAGTCATTTACAAATGAGTCATTTACACTTAAACATGAGAGCTGCTTACCAAAGATAAAGTCAAGTCAAGTAGTTTTATTGTCAATACTTCAATATGTACAAGACATACAGAGGATTGAAATTGTGTTACTCTCTGAAACACCTGGGAAAAAAGGGGTAACAAACTACACACAGGTGGGAACACTACTCATGAGTGACTACATGGGAGGGACAGGAGAGAGTACAACCAGGAAATTTTTAATTTAGAAAATGCAAAAAATTATTTAATTTATTTATGAACCATAATCCAGTAATGGTTTATGTGCCTTGCAAAACATGATGAATACCTCTAAGTATCTCTTTCATGATTCATGATTAGTCAACTATGAAGTAACTTTGGGCTACACTGGACACCTTTGTCTCCACATCAACCTGTGATTAGTGTAAAGGAATTTTATTTTAATAAAAATCAGAATTGTCCTTGGTTCCTGTTCATTTTGTTTTGGTTTCGTGTGTGTAGAATCACTTAGATTGAGCTTGCTTAAAAGTAACCCTCTCTACTGTGACCTTACCTCAGCGTCTCTAGTTTACAGTGAGAATTGTCCAGACCAGACGAAAGCAGCTTCACTCCTGAATCTCCTAGATTATTCTCAGACAGATTCAGCTCTCTCAGATGTAATGGGTTTGATTTCAGAGCTGATGCCAGAGCAGCACAGCCTTTATTTACGATCTTACAATTCTTCAACCTGCAGACAGAACAAAGGTACCCTTCTCAGTTCAGGACACACAGATCAATTCAGCAGATTCACTACAACGTAGATGATCTACATTCTGTTAAACTAACATTACTTCAGTGGAAGGTTCTTTAAAGAGCCGTGTTTGTAAATGAGACATTTTAAAAGATCTATGTGTATAGCACATGTTTTAAGACTCGAGCCATTAAGAACACTTAAATAGTAATTCATGGCTTCCTGTTTCATTAGGGTTTACACTGAATGTCCCCTTCATTAAGTACACCTCCTTGTTTATACACACACTGTCCATTTTGTCAGCTCACCTTTCATATAGGTGAACTTTGTAGTTCTACGATTACAGACTGTAGTTAAACAGCTAGAACTGTCCAGCTGTGGTCTGACACCAGCAACAGAGGAAGGCAGAGAGAGCGGATGGTGGCTGGGTGGAGTGCCACTGTTGCTGCCATCATCCCCAACTCTCCTCAGGTAGAGGACTGGAGTGCTTGCCCCAGGGGAGAGTGAGCGCATTACATTATTTGAATTTGTTTTTTTTTGTTAAACACACACTCATTCCAAATATATCTGCAGCATCTTACAAAAAGCCTGGAATGGGAGCATACTGTTTATCACTGCGTTACCCCGTGATACGACCCTAGGGGTCATGTTGTTGTGTTCTTTGTAGTTTTCTAGAATGCGAAATACTAAGCAAAGATTGATGAGATGGTTCCTGATGGTGCAAGATTTTAATGTTGATGTTCAGCACATGAAGGATAGTGAAAATGTAGTTGCTGATGCTTTGTCTTAGGCAGTAGGAAAACAAACTTTGTTTCTTTAACTGCGGGGGTGTTACGACCATAAGGGTCTTTGTTTTTGTTTCCTTTCTATGTATTGCAGTGTCATGACGAACCCAGGCCATCGGGGCTCAACCTATAAATGCTGGATTTCAACCAGGTGGAAGCAGGAGAGAGAGTTACACTCCGTTGCTTCCTGGTTCCCTGACAACCTACTTTAGCTTATATGGTGTAAATGTTACCTTTGAAGTTTGTATAATCTCCATCAAAGTCTGTGAGCCCTAGACACTGTAGTATGTTCCTCAGTTCTAGGAGGGAGGATATTTTTGTTTCCCTGTTTTCTCCTGGTTATGGCTTTAGTTAAGGAGTGAGGTCAAATTTGATGTCTTTTCTTTTCTTTTGGTTGTTTAGGTTTAGTTAGTGGTTAAAATTTAGTTAGCTTTGTTATGTTTATTTTCTCCTACCCTCCTTTCTTATGTGGTTTTGGTTCAGTTTTCTCATTTATGTTCAACTTCAATAAATCTTTATCAATGTGAAGCTGGATGTTGTATGCGTGGTTGCGGGAATCGGAAGGGCACGTGTGTCTCTCTGTCTCTCTTTCCTTTTATGTTATGGCCTAACCCTGGACTGGGTCATAGCACCCAACTTTCCTTTAACGACACTTGATTAAATGTTGAAGACAACATTTTATCCTGTATTGAAAATGGGGGTCAATGTGTATTGGAAATTCAATGTTTTCTGTCTGTTTTAATTTGAATTTCATAAATTGTGGGTCTGTATTATTTCATGATTATATCAGAGAATATTCCTTCAAGAGCAAAACGCTACGGGTAATTCCTAAAAAGGTAATCGTACCTCAGTGTTTCCAGTTTACAGTGAGGATTCTCCAGTCCAGCAGAGAGCAGCTTCACTCCTGAATCTCCAAGATTATTCCCAGTTAGATCCAGATCTCTTAGACTGGAGGATTCTGAGCTGAGCAGTGAGGCCAGAGCTGCACAGCTTTTCTTTGTCAGTTTGCACGATTCAAGACTGCAAAAATCATCACATAACTAACAATTACTTTTTATGATTAATTTGATCTACTTATATAACAAATACCTACAATGATACATGCAAACATGGATTTTATGTATTTACATTTATATTCAAGTGAATGAAATGTTGACTGTTGTCTGTGTCCAATCTTGTGCCAGTGCAACAACTGTGTTCAGCATTACTTACTCGGCTCTTTTGGACTCTGCAACCACAGGCAGCAGCTTCAGAAGAACACCGTCTGAACAGCTATATTTCTGTAGGATGAATTCATCCAGAACGTCCCCTGATGTCAGCAGTATAAAAACCACAGCTGACCATTGTGTTGAAGAGAGATTTGTTTTGTGTAAATGGCCATATTTCAGATAAAACTGGATTTCCTCAACTAGAGAGTGATCATCCAGTTCATTCAGACAGTGGAACAGATTGATGGATTTCTCTGTAGATGGATTCTCTCTGATCTTCTTCTTGATGTACTGAACTGTTTCCTCTTTGCTGTGGGAGCCGCTTCCTGTCTGTGTCATTAGGTGTTGTAGTAGAGTGTGATTGGATACCAGTGAGAGACCCAGAAGAAAGCGAAGGAACAGATCCAGATGTCCATTCTTACTCTGTAAGGCCTGATCCACACCACTCTTCTGTATATCTATGATTTTTATTTCTTTTCTCCTGGAGTTCCCCATCTTAGAGGACTGTCTCTGCCTAAGCACATTTCTCTTCTGGATCATGAAGGTCAGGTGCACATATAGAGCTGCCAGGTGTTCCTGAACGCTCAGGTGAACAAAGCAGTACACTTTACTCTGGAGCAGTCCGGATTCCTCTCTGAAGATCTGTGTACACACACCTGAGTACACTGATGCTTCTTGAACGTCGATGCCACACTCTCTCAGATCTTCCTCATAGAAGATCAGGTTTCCTTTCACCAGCTGCTGATAAGCCAGTTGTCCCAGTTTGAGAAGTATTTCTCCATCTGTCTCCTGCATCTGTGGGTACTTTTCTCTTATGATCTTTGTCTGAATGATGAGGAAGTGTGTGTACATCTGAGTCAGAGTTTTGGGGATCTCTCCAGTCTCTGCCTCACCCAACATTCTCTCTAGAACAGTGGCTGAAATCCAGCAGAACACAGGTATGTGACACATGATGTAGAGGCTCCTTGATGTCTTTAGGTGTGAGATGATTTTATCAGTCAGACTCTGATCACAGATTCTCTTCCTGAAGTACTCCTCCTTCTGTGGGTCGGTAAAGCCTCGTACTTCTGTCACTCGATCAACATACTCGGAGGGGATTAGATCAGCTGCTGCAGGTCGGGAGGTTATCCAGATGAGAGCAGAGGGAAGCAGATTCCCCTTGATCAGGTTTATCAGCAACACGTCCACTGAAGCTGATTCAGTTACATCACACACACTCACAGAGCTCCGAAAATCTAGAGGTAAACGACACTCATCTAAACCATCAAATACGAAGAGAACTTTGTGAGAGTTGAATATGTCAGCTTCTTTAATGTCTTTAAACCATGTATAAAGGAGTTCCATCACACTGAGTTCCTGGTCCTTCATCAAATTCAGTTCTCTGAAAGGAAGTGGAAATATGAATTGGAGATCCTGATTTGCTTTATCTTCAGCCCAGTCCAGAATGAACTTCTGCACAGAGACTGTTTTTCCAATTCCAGCGACTCCCTTTGTCAGCGCTGTTCTGATGGGCTTGTCTTGTTCATATAAGGGCTTAAAGATGTCATTGCATTTGATTGGTGTGTCCTCTGCTGCTGTTCTCCTGGATGCTGCCTCGATCTGCCTCACTTCATGTTCATTATTGATCTCTCCACTGTCTCCCTCAGTGATGTACAGCTCTGTGTAGATCTCATTGAGAAGTGTGGGGTTCCCCTGGTTTGTTATCACTTCATTCAAACACTGAAATTCCTTTTTTAAAATGACCCTGAAATTCTCCTGGACCTGCACTGCATCAGAAGCATGACCATGTCTGTGTGATGGGGAGACATATGGTGTGGCATAAGATCAGTTTTCAGCACAACTTTAAATAAGGCAGTCTATATCCTTATGATGATAAATTATGTCATAATACAACAGTATGCTTTTGTGTTTTAACTGCCCCAACTTATTCTTCTAATCCCCTTTTAATGCCATCATTATTTTTTTAATTTGTCTTATTTTTAGTGTTCTTGATGATTAAAGTTACCAATTGAAGATTTTTTCCCTTTTTTATGTCTATCTTAAACATTCTGGTGAACTACACCATTTTAAGCTCTCTTAATTGAAAGCACACTGATCTACATTTTAAATTTATAAAATATGCTATTGACATTATTAAAACAATAGAAGAATTATCAAAAACACTACAATAAACATCTGTAGCTGAGAGTTGCGACATAATTCAGATTTCTTTCATCAATAGTTATTAGTCATTAGTGATTAGTCATTAGTCACCTGTGTTCAGATGAGGGGTCTTCATCTTTAAACGCCATTGGGGGATTCATAGACACATTACTCCTCCTGGATACACAGCTGGGTTCTGGACAGTCAGACCTCTTGATCTGTTGTAGACTATAATAATACAAGTTATTTGAGTAATTCTTATTATTGGCAATTTTTGTTTAACTGATGCATCTTAACATTCTAATGACTTTATTTTGTAACTA
>CM067475.1:44028925-44056311 GCA_034552555.1 Semaprochilodus insignis | reverse complement strand
AGACAGATGGAGAGATACTTCTCAAACTGGGACAACTGGCTTACCAGCAGCTGATGAAAGGAAACCTGATCTTCTATGAGGAAGATCTGAGAGAGTGTGGCATCGACGTTCAAGAAGCATCAGTGTACTCAGGTGTGTGTACACAGATCTTCAGAGAGGAATCCGGGCTGCTCCAGAATAAAGTGTACTGCTTTGTTCACCTGAGTATTCAGGAACATCTGGCAGCTCTATATGTGCACATGACCTTCAAGATTCAGGAGAGAAATGTGCTTAAACAGAATCAGCCCTCTAAACTGTGTGGTCTCTGGAGAGAAAAAAATACAATTTCAGATCTTCACAAGTGTGCTGTGAAACAGGCCTTACAGAGTACGAATGGACATCTGGACGTGTTCCTTCGCTTTCTTCTGGGTCTCTCAGTGGAGTCCACTCAGACGCTCTTACAAGACCTAGTGACACAGACAGGAAGCAGCTCCCACAGCAAAGAGGAAACAGTTCAGTACATCAAGAAGAAGATCAGAGAGAATCCATCTGCAGAGAAATCCATCAATCTGTTCCACTGTCTCAATGAAGTGGGTGATCATTCTCTGGTTGAGGAAGTACAACAGTACCTGCAGCTTTACAAACCCAATGAAAGAAAATTCTCCTCCTCTCAGTGGTCAGCTGTGGTTTACATACTGTTGTCATCAGAAGAAGAATTTGGTGAATTTATCTTATGGAATTATGGCAGATCAGATTATGTTCTTCTGAAGATGCTACCTGTAGTTGCAGAATCCAGAACAGCTAAGTAAGTAATACTTAATTTAACTGATACACACAATAATACAAACATTATTAGATTGCAAAGCTGTTTTTTAGTGAAATATGAAATCAAATAATTGCAGCCATATGTCTGAACATTTTATATAGCTTATTTTGCTCATATCAGTCATGTTAATGTTAGAATTGTTGTTTTCTTTAGTCTATTACGTTGCAGACTGACAAAGAAAAGCTGTGCAGCTCTGGTCTCAGTGCTCATCTCAGAATCCTCCAGGCTGAGAAGGCTGTATCTTTCTCAAAATAAACTAGGAGATTCAGGAGTGAAGTTGCTCACTGATGGGCTGAAGAACCCTCTCTGTAAACTAGAATCACTGAGGTAAGTTCGTTTTATAGACAGTAGCACATGATCTGGTCCATATATTCTTACATATGCTCTGGCAAATGTTTCAGTTCGTCTTTGTTAATGAATTATTTATAAACACATATTGTTTAAAGATTAGAGTCCCGTTTCCTTCATCATAGAATATCAGGCCTGCGACACATTCCCAAAAAATTGTTGACGTGGTGATTAAGGGCTAGTAATCAGGTTAGTAAGTAGTGACGTGATTTCAAACAGCTCATGTAAACCGGTGACTGTAATCATGATTTGTGACAAGCAGTATAATCTTTCTTACCTCTTGGCTCTCCTTTTAAGTTATACTTTAATAGCCTGTTGCATTTTCTTCCTCTGCCTCACAAAACACTGAATACCTCTCATATTCTTAATTAAAGATCATCATCATCATGAGAATGTCTCATTTTTATCTCTGCAGGTTGAGGGAATGTAATATCACGATTGAAAGCTGTGCTGCTCTGGCTTCAGCTCTGAAATCAAATCCCTCACACTTGAAAGAGCTGCATTTGTCTAAGAATAATATAGGAGATTCCGGAGTGAAACTGATCTGTGACGTACTGGAGAACCCTCTCTGTAAACTGGAGGCACTTTGGTAAGATCGTCTCTCTGAGAGTCACAAAGAGCTTGGTCCTCAGTGTGGCATTCTCTCTAATTGTGAAAACTGTCTAATCTCGATTCAATTCTGTAGGTACATAATCAATGTCTTGAGGATGTTTGTTTTAGCTCTTCATAGACTTTTCATTCTGTCATCATGCTGTTTGTTGTGTTGTTTTCTATATTTATGTTTGAATTTCATAAGGTTTTCTTTGGACCTGTAGCAGACTGTAAAATTACTCCTTTACCATTGTGAGTTCAGTTTAAATAAATCTATTATGTATCTATGTTGTTAGAGAGTACCAGTTTGGACAAATCTACTCATAGATACTTTGAAATGCAAATAACAATCTTGCTGTAAATAATGATTTACAACCCCAATTCCAAAAGTTGGAGTGTGGTGTAAAATGTAAGTAAATATAAATAAAACCAGAATGCAATGTTTTGCAAATCTCATAGACCCATATTAATTCACAGTAGTACATAAAACACATATCAGATGTTGAAAGTGAGACATTTTACCAGTTCATGAAAATGATTAACTCCTTTAGAACTGGATGGCAGCAATGCATATCAAAAATGTTGGGACAGGGCCACGTCTACCATTGTGTAGCATACCCTCTTATTTAAACAACGGTCTGTAAACATCGGAAGAGATGCAGGCTTTTGAGTTGTGCACTGCCAACAAGTGGTCCCTCTCCTCGAGTCCACAGGACAGGGCGTCCATGGTTTCCAAAAAGAATTTCAAATTTTGATTCATCTGACCACAGAACAGTTTTCCATTTTTCCCCATTGCCCTCATTTCTTGGCCCAAAGACGATTTGGCCTTTCTGGATCGTTCTAAAATAAGTAAATATGTAATAGTTTCTTCTTTGGATGGTAGATGTGCATTTGTGGATTGCATGGTGAACTGTGTTCACAGACAATGATTTCTGGAAGGGTTTCCAGGACAGAATCAAAGATCACAGGCATCTAATATTGACTGTCTGCCTTGTCCCATGCACACAGGAATTTCTCCAGATTCTCTGAATCTTGTGATGATACTGTGTACTGTAGGTAGTGGGGTATTCACATTCTTTGCAATGTAATGTTGAGAAACAATTTTCTGAAATTGTTCCACAATTTGTAGACAGTTTTACGCAGATTGGTGAACCTCTGCCCATCTTTGCTGAGGCACTCTGTCTCTCAAAAATGCTCTTTTTATACCCAGTCATGTAACTTAGTTGCAAATTGCTCCTCCAGCGAAAAAACTAGTGTTCAGTGTAAAGTCTGTTATCAACTTAACATTAGCTACTGCTCAGTGACAAATCTTTATAAACCGATACATGTACTTGGCTTTCTGGACTGTAGACATCTAAATCAGGCACAAACATTGTTCACCCTGTAGGTTGTGGGATTGTAATATCACAGATGAAGGCTGTGCGGCTCTGACTGCAGCTCTGAAATCAAACCCCTCACACCTGATAGAGCTGAATCTGAAAGAGAATCTTCAAATAAAGACAGGACATGAGCTGCTGTTAGCTCTTAAGCATGATGAACGCTACAAACTGACAGATCTAATGTAAGTAATAATGATTTCATATAAATATGTAATATACACAAATGCTGCAGGCTGCTGCTGTTTTATTTTTTATATTGAAAGTTTGTTTTTTTGTTCTTTCTTTTTCAGAATATGATGTTCATGATGTGACTTTTGAACGTGTGTGAGGAGCTCCAGCAGCAGACTAAGACACGAAGGACCAAATATGTTAAACTTTTTGCACTGGTTTCGGTGTCACAGTTCTGACACAGTTCTGGCCATGTGTTATGTATGAAACTGGCACACAACTAAAACTGTTTTGGGTTCATGCACATGGAAAACAGTAGAACTCACTTCTCCTCCTCATGCATATTGCTTTGAGGGAGAGGCTCACAAAACTGCAGAGGATTGTCCAAGAAAAAATAGGTGGAGATTTTGGATGAGAGCAGATGGAGCCTAGATGGAGACAAAAGACTCTTACACATCCCAAGAATTGTTTACCAATGCAAGGTCCTTGTTTCATTACCAATATACACAATTATACAGTGTCCTGTGATCTCCTGCTTTCTGCCCAGTGAGCACTGGGACAGGCTCCAGCCTTCTCCCTGCAACCTAGGAGGATAAGCAGTTTAGATGATGAAGTAATTAATTAATAATTTATACAGTGCTATTAGTCTTTCATGTTTTTCATGTGTTTGATGTTTGATGATAAACCAAGTTTTTAAATAAAAATCTCTATTTTAAAAAATGCTATTTTACATTTTCATGTCACTACAAAAAGCCCATAGGCAGAGCCTTATATTAGCCACACCAGGTATTTTAGAGCAGGAAGTGACATTGCATCCCTATGCAGTGGTGGACAGTAGTGAAGTAAATGAAATTGATTATTGTACTTTAGTTTTTCCATGTATCTTTACTGGAATATTTCCATTATTTTTACTCCACTACATCATGTGTGCATAAAAACGTAATATGTCAAAATGAAAGAAGCGCAAAGCAAGCACACCAATCAGGGTACACCACACACTGTTCTGAGCTTGTTTTGAACAGTTGGATAGAGCTTGGTTCTACCTAATGGAAATTGTTTGAATCAGTGTTTTGTGCTTTTGATAATTTCATACACATCAGTGTTAGACTAATTAATGACATTCTATTAAAAGATTGGTGTACAGAGAGTGATATTAATTATTTTTATCTAGAATTAGTTGTTTAAGTCTGGTTCAAAAAGTAATAACAGGACGTTAGAGCCATAATAAATCATGCTACTTTTACTTTCCGTACTTAAGTACATTTGAAGGCAAATACTTTTTGAACTGTCCCTGTGGAGGTCTGAAGGAGCACTTCTACTTTTACTGGAGTAATATTTTACCTCTACTCAAGTACATGGTTTGTGTACTTCATTCACCACTGTCCCTATAGCCACATAGTGGTTAGATCTCAAGGCTTTAAAGTAAAAGTGTCCCAGAATCTGGAAATTATTGTTTAACATTAAGAATAGTTTAGTACCTTCACACACATATGAACTTGAGTGACATCCCTTTCTTAATCCATAGGGTTTAATATGATGTTCCACCCTTTACAGCTACAACAGCTCCAACTCTTCTGGGAAGGCTTTCCACAAGGATTAGGAATGTGTTTATGGGAATTTCTGACCATTCTTCCAGAAGCCCATTTGTGAGGTCAGACACCGTTGTTGGATGAGAAGGCCTGGCTCGCAGTCTCCGCTCTAATCCATCCCAAAGGTGTTCTATCGGGTTGAGGTCAGGACTCTGTACAGGCCAGTCCAGTTCTTCCCCCCCAAACTCGCTCATCCATGTCTTCATGGAGCTTGCTTTGTGCACTGGTGTGCAGTCATGTTGGAAGAGGAAGGGGCCGTCCCCAAACTGTCCCACAAAGTTGGGAGCATGAAATTGTCTAAAATCTCTTGGTCTGCTTAAGCATTAAGAGTTCCGAGCCCTGCTCCTGAAAAACAACCCCCACACCAAAAACCCCCCTCCACCAAGCTTACCGCTCTCCTGGCAACTGCCAAACCCAGACTCGTCCATCGGATTGCCAGACGGAGAAGCGTGATTGAGTCCAGTGGCGGTACTTTTACATGACTGCATTCCACGCTCTGCACTGAGCTTGGTGATGTAAGGCTTGGATGCAGCTGCTCGGCCATGGAAACCCATTCCATGAAGCTCTCTACACACTGTTCTTGAGTTGATCTGAAGGACACATGAAGTTTGGAGGTCTGTAGTGATTGACTCTGCAGAAAGTTGGTGACCTCTGCTCACTATGTGCCTCAGCATCCGCTGACCTCGGTCTGTCATTGTACGTGTCTTACCACTTCGTGGCTGAGTTGCTGTCGTTCCCAATCGCTTCCACTTTATGATCCCACTGACAGTCGACTGTGGAATATTTAGTAGTGAGAAATGCACTTGGTGGCATCCTATCACGGTACCACGCTGGAATTCACTGAGCTCCTGAGAGCGACCCATTCTTTCAGTAATGTCAGTAGGAGCAGTCTGCATGTCTAGGTGCTTGGTTTTATANCAAAATGTGTTTTCAATTTTGATTTTGAACAAATCCAGTAAATCATCCATACATGATAGTTAATAACTAATTTAAAAAATCATTAACACATAATTTAAATTTCTTTTATACGACATTTCCGAGATTGCTTACAAATAACATGAGCCCATAATTAAATGCTTGCCCACAATTTAGTAATCATTAAGAAGCAGTTAAAAAAAGTGTTAAACATTTTTTAAATTACACATTATATTATCATAACAATCCAATGAAAAATGGAAGCTTTAAGGTATTTACATAAATTTCAGAAATTTCTTAGTATCCATCACTACTTTACCTTAATGACAGCGTGCACTTGAGCTGGCACAGACTCTGATCACTAAAGGTGCCAAAAGCTTCTGATGAGTTGATGAATTCCACCTAAGATTTATCTGAACATGAGTTTCAAGAAAAAGAATAAGACTATTTTTATTTATTTATTTATTTATTTATTTATAAAGGGTTAAAATGGTCAGTCACTAATTTGCTTAAATGTAAATAGTGATCTAGAAATCTTGAATATATGCACAATCTTGAATATTTCTTCTTCATTTTACTAGTTATAACTTTACTTTGTTTTAAAAACTTCACAGTACATTTTAGAACACCACTGCATGTTTAATTTATGTACATGGTCTGTATCTTTTATTGGACATACTCTGACCTGGAGTGCAGTTTAAGAGTTCTGTTTATGTTAGAGAGAGTAATGCAGAAATTATGCCTACACTAGCAGTAACACTTAATACACAACAAAAGCACATTTATTAGTGCACAGAGGAGAGGAGATGAAGTGTGAAACAGATGTCCTTTCTTTATAAGCTCAAAGATTTGAACGGTCTGTCTCTCACTCTTTATATCTATCATCATGTATCCACAAATGTACAAATTCATAAATAACATTTATTCTGGTTTTCTACATAAAAACACACATAGTGCTAGGACTAAACACAATATGGTTTTAATTTCAGTATAATGTTTAAAATAATAAATGCGTGTCTTTAGTCCATTTTCTTCAATGAACTTACAAACCATCACATGGTCCATTAATTGAGTGACTGTGACAGATGATGATTCTCCATAGTCTGTACCTTTTTACTTCATTTACACAGACTTCATCTTTCTGCTAGTATAACACTTCACACCAGTGTCATGCCAGTTTACACTGAAAACTCTCTTCATATATCTTTTTTCCTTAATATACAGGCCACTATATATATATATATATATTTTCAATAGAACATCTTTTTACCCATCCATCACTAGCACAAAATCATTGCTACTCAAAAACTAAATAAATGATTGTATTCCACTGCCCAATCACAGTAATAAGTTACATTTTAAAACATGAAGTCACATTAAAAACCAATGCTCAGATTGCAAATATATATATATTAACAGTTAAACAATGTGCCATATTATACTGACAATTAAACAATATAATTAAACAATATACTGTGTGTGAATTTTATTTAGGCAACATTATATTATACTGCAGTTCAAAACCAAAAAAATTGAGTCATTCTGAATCATGGGAAAAATGGATTAACAGAATACTCTGTACTCCCGTTACTGTGACAACACCAGACAAAAACTGAATGTAAACAGAAGTACTGGCTTAAAGTGCAATATTCAACCAACATGTTTTATGACTTCTAAAAAAACAACATAACTAAAAGTAAACAATCAGTAAACAAACAAAGAAAGTAGTCAATGTCTTTGATTGTGATTCTTTTCCATTAAACTTGATGTTTGTCCAGTGAAAAAGTACAGCTCTAGAAACTCAAAAACATAACTAAACATAAAGTCTTCCTTTGAACATTGTGGTTGTTCTATCATAGTCGTTAATTATTCTTGTGCTCATTATTAAGTTACCTGTATTCCACAAGACTGCTTTGATGCCTCAACTCGATGTGTCGTTTGAAATTTTATGCACATGTGGCTGATGTCAGGATTTCTTTTTTCTCACACCAGGGAACTATTTGTACAGAAACATGTTATCTTCCATCTAAGTCCACACGGTATGTTAATGAAACTGATTCAAATGCTCAAACCGACTTCTGCAGTTACGTCTCTACCACTAGCACCAGACATGCTTGGCTGTGTTTATGGAGGTGTAATCCGGTGTGCTGTTGAGCATTCGTATTCATTATTTGTAAACTGATTTGTTGAGTTCAGCATTCACAAAAAATATGAATGTGTTCAATCAACACCATCCATTGAACAGATATATGCACACACATTCAGAAACCACTTCCATGTCTTCATGACTTGGTCTTTTCAATCATTATTTATCCGTGGTATCAATTATCAGTCTAAAAAAAGGAAACAATAAAAAATCTGTAGTTCTTGTCATGAAAGCTAACCAACAATATTTTGTATATGTACACATTTATCTCAAATTACTTATACTTACCTTAGCTTTTGTAGTCTGTAATAGTCATCATGCTTAAGGGCAAACAATAGCTCATGTCCTGTCTTTACTTTAACATTTCCAGACAGATCCAACTCTCTCAGGTGTGAGGGGTTTGATTTCAGAGCTGAAGCCAGAGCAGCGCAGCCTTTATCAGTGATATTACAGAACTGTAGCCTGGAGAGAGAACCATGACCCACTCTTCAGTCTTTAGTTTACACAGCACACAGTTCAGTTTCGCAGGAATGTGTTCTATAAGATGTGACAGTGGCACTTTAGAATAAGGCTACCTTTATAAAGAGTTCGAGTGGTTTAAAAAGAGTTTACCAATGGTTATTAATTAGGTCATAAACACGTTAATATCATCAATGAGCAGTTACAATACATAAATAAGATGGGCAACAGTGACCTGTTATTAGTCTAACAGTAAACACGCGTGTTTATACCATTAAAACTCTGATTTTGATGTTTACTGATCTTACTTCATCTGTTCCATCAGTCCACATACACCCTGTCAGCTTCAGTACATATTCATATACATTAAATTTAGAAGCTAATTTTTGCCCTTTTTTATTCATGTGTTATAACTACTTATTAATACTTTGTAGAGTGTTTATGACCTAACATATTTTATACCATTTCTAAATCCTTATTCTAAAGTGCTACCGATGTGACTATAGTCATAAGCATAGAGAACTAATCTATATACTGTAAATCTGAGCTAACTGTGTTTGACATGCCTATGAGCTGTCACATAACTGTGGGCTCATGTCCATGCAGTATGACTTTAATGCATTTTTACCAGTGCATATGTCTAATTTGTATTATCATATACAAATATAAGAGGACATATTAGACAGAATGTGTGCCTTTATTGGATAACATAATTCATGGGTATATTTTAAGGAAATATTTTTATGTAAACATTTTACAGCTATATTAACATGAAAGCCTAGAACCGGTTAAGGCACGGTAGCTTTGGATTAGCATTTCCAATCACACATGATTTGTGTTGAAAACGAACTATAATTAAATATGTAAATTCACAATAGGTAAACAGATAACATATAATCTGAGAAATATTTTTCTATTTAGTGCAGTGATAATGTTTTATGGTCATGTCTAGGGAAACATTTAAAACTTTAATGTGGAAAAAAATTGGCTATTAGCACTGGGGTCTGTGAAACCTCAAAGAAAGTGGATAAAGGCAACATTAGGGCTTTAAAATCAGTCATCAGTGTTCCAGTGTTAAATCTTGCATTACAGTTGGGCAAATCTTGACCTTGTGTTTTACTTGTTTACAGGAAGTCCTTGCTTCAATCCCACTGCTATAGAATATGCATTACTGTGACTCGTTTGTGTGACTTTCAAAGAGATGATCTTACCACAGAATCTCCAGTTTACAGAAAGGATTCTCCAGTACAGCAGAGAGCAGCTGCACTCCAGAGTCTCCAAGTTTATTTCCAGACAGATCCAGTTCTTTCAGATGTGAGGGGTTTGATTTCAGAGCTGAAGTGAGGGCAGCACAGCCTTCATCTGTGATATTACAGTAGCGGAGCCTATAAAGTATAAATACTTAAATATTTGTTTTGTTCTGACAGAAATATGATGTCTCAAAATCCAAGTTTTGTGAGGGTCCTTAAATGAACTAATTATGATGTTGTGTTGTCTGTTATATAAAATAATAAATGCTCAAATAACAGAAAAGTCATTGTTTAGCTGCTTCTCTCATGAACCAGTGAGCTTTACAGTGTGCCATATCATATTTGTAAATCTGAAACCATGCCCAGTTTCTTAGGGGTTTGGTGGAAATAATGCATTGTTACTAATTTCTCAAACTGAAGGATATAAGAAAGAGCAATGTGTGGAAAAGCACATTACCAAACTTGACAAGACATTTCCAGAAGTTGTTAAATCAATCGACACCACTCATGTCCGAAAATCAGTGCTGGGTCGTTGCTGCAGTGCCCTGTCTGTTTACTGTGTCTAATGTCTGTTCAATTTATCATAATTATTGTATTGTTTCTACTTTTAATTTTTGTTTACACAGGTATGTCTTGTACTCTGTTGTTCCATGTTGCACCTTGTTCCTGGAAGAACATAATTTCACTCCGCTGTGTACTCGTACATGGATGGAATGACAATAAAAGCCTCTTGACTAGGTTATATTGCTGTGAATACCAAACTTGAAGTATGAAACCTGGGTGTGAAGTAAGTACCTGTCTATCATTTGAGAACTATTTCTAAATTTCAGCCTTTTCTAACTTGTTCATGCATTTTTGTAGTTTTGCAGATAGGAATGGATGAATATCCCCAAATCCAGGTGGGCCAAGCTTGTAGCATCATACTCAAGGCTGGCATTGATACTTTAACAAAATATAGAACGTATTAATTACTGTGTAGTATATTCTTCAGAACAACATTGTAAAAACAGTCTAATTCATATTACAGTAATATGATTACTATATTTTAGATTTTTTATATACTGTAGTTTTAATTCAATTTGTTCTGATCTTACCACAGTGACTGTAGCTTGCAGTGAGGATTCTCCAGTGCTGCAGAGAGCAGTTTCACTCCTGAATCGCCTAGGTTATTTCCATACAGATTCAGCTCTCTCAGGTTTGAAGGATTTGATTGCAGAGCTGAAGCCAGAGCTACACAGCCTTTGTCTGTGATATTACAATGCTCCAATCTGCAGAAAGAATAATGGCAAACTTTTTATTCTCTCATTTTAGGACATACAGTTCAGCAGGGATGCCATCAAGGAGTCACAACAATCACCAGTCTTCTAAGACAATCACAGCACAAATGTATTTATTTATTTATTTTTACGTAATATATCAACATGTCATTTATTTAGTTTTCTTTGTATGGTGTGTAGAAAACCGACTATCCTCCATAGAATTTTGGAAATGACCATACAACTTCAGCTTCATTTGCATTCACATATAACAAGCCTAACTGAGGATCAGATCATATATGACTCTCAGATAGATTAGCTTACTTCAATGTTTCCAGTTTACAATGTGGATTCTTCAGTCCAGCAGTGAGCAGCTTCACTCCTGTATTTCCTAATTTATTCCTAGACAGATCCAACACTTTTAAATGAGATGGGTTTGAATTTAGAGCTGAAGCCAGAGCAGCACAGCCGTCATCTGTGATGTTACAATCCAACAACCTGCAGACAGAACAATGACACATTCTACAGCTCAGGATATACAGAAACTTAATTGTCTTCGATGTCAAGTTTAGGAGGGGCAAGCTTGGTCAATTTTCTGCCCAAATTCTCCCAGTTAATTAAAAAAATAAGAAAAACTTTTTGTTTTAGATTGTTCCTTACTTGTTTTGTTCAGATATTTTTGTCTATCAAAAATTTATAAAAAAGTTTTTTGGTTAGAACTATATTGTTTAGCAATAAAGAAGCCAGTTACATTATATTAACGGTACATTATAATTGTTAATTACTTGGTAAGAGGGAGATTGCTAGGGTTAGAGATTGCTCAATGTTGAAATGAAAATTAAATCACTGGATCTTACCAAAGTGTCTCCAGTTTACAGTGAAGATTCTCCAGCCCAGCAGAAAGCAGCTTCACTCCCAAGTCCCCTAGTTCATTCCTAGACAGATGCAGCTCTCTCACATTGGAGCATTCTGAGCTGACCATTAGGGCCAGCATTGTCCAACTTTTCTTTTTCAGATTACTACTTGTAAGACTGAAACACAACACAACACCACAACACATGGAATGCTAACATGAAAATATAAATTATGTCATCTTCTCCTATTAAAGTCAAGCAAATACATTGTATGTTCAGAGGTTTCATGGCATCCCCTCACCCAGTGTTTCTTAAGAAATCAAGTGTATTAATTAGCATTGTGTATTAATAACAGCATTAGTTAAGACAGGTACTAATGTTTGATTAAATAAGATTCAAGATTAAAGATACAAGAGTTTAGTGTCATATGCCCTGTACAATGAAATTCTTACTCTGCACTACCTCAGGACTAGAAGTACTAACAATTACAATCCAAATACGAAGTACTAAATAAAAAAGGCATACAGAAGATTAGAGAAAAAGTATATATAATATAGATATATGTAAAACATATATAAACTAAGAAAATCTACAATATGTGCTAGGCACTATGTGGTCTGTGTGTGTCTGTATCTAATGCAAATTTGAAAGGCACAGAAGCAGAACATATCTACAGCATGCAAAATTAGTGCAGCCAAATATAGATTTGAGTATCCTTAATAGGTAAAACATGAATCATACACATAGTGTACATAATGCAGTATCAAAATAATAATACTGGTCCTTATATACGTAAGGGATGCATTAAATCACTTCTCTATATAGTTTGCTATCACAAATGTCAAATGACAAATGTCCCACAAGCACTGGGTGAGTCTAAACCTGTTATTTCTAGTCTAGGTCTAAAGAGACTGGATACTTTATTTCAATCTAGCTGACATTAAAATGATCCCTTTCAGCCCAGGACTCTGAAAGACAACAATTATTAATAAATTGACATGTGTATTTGATTATATGTGTCACCTTTCTGGAGTTCTTAGTTGGGTCCAGACAATGAACAAAATAAATAATAAAAAACAATATCAGTTATTAAATCTTGTACAACTGTGTGTGTGTGTCGGGACATGTGGCTGTGACATCATCATGGAGTGAACTCTGGGAGAGGAGTCCAGGAGGTCGGAGGCAGCGGGGAAACCCGGAAGCGTGACCGTATGTGGGCACCCTCGTAATTGGTTCTGTGTATTTACATTCATGTGGTTTTAAAACTAATTAGAAACTGAATAGTGAAAGCCTCTTTAATACAACATGTGATCATGTGTGTTTCTAATGCTGTGTCTGTGTAACAGCTGTGCTCAGCAATACTTACTGCACTGTTCTGGATGCTGCAACTACAGGCAGTAGCTTCAGAAACACTTCGTCTGAATCACTGTATGACTTGGTGTATTTATGGATGTCAAATACATCAATTTTCTGTGATGATGTCAATAACACAAAGACCACAGCTGACCACTGGGAAGGGGAGAGTTTGCTTGTTTGCAAATCTCCAGACTGCAGGTACTGCTGAATTTCCTCAACTAGAGAGTGATCATCCAGTTCATTCAGACAGTGGAACAGATTGATGGATTTCTCTGTAGATGGATTCTCTCTGATCTTCTTCTTGATGTACTGAACTGTTTCCTCTTTGCTGTGAGAGCTGCTTCCTGTCTGTGTCACAAGGTCTTGTAAGAGCGTCTGAGTGGACTCCAGTGAGAGACCCAGAAGAAAGCGAAGGAACACATCCAGATGTCCGTTCTTACTCTGTAAGGCCTGATCCACAGCACTCTTATGAAGAGCAGAGATGCTTCTTTTCAGGCTATTATGTTTCAAAAAGAGATTCTGTTTAAGCAGATTTCTCTTCTGGATCATGAAGGTCAGGTGCACATATAGAGCTGCAAGGTGTTCCTGAACACTCAGGTGAACAAAGCAGTACACTTTACTCTGGAGCAGCCCGGATTCCTCTCTGAAGATCTGTGTACACACACCTGAGTACACTGATGCTTCTTGAACGTCGATGCCACACTCTCTCAGATCTTCCTCATAGAAGATCAGGTTTCCTTTCATCAGCTGCTGATAAGCCAGTTGTCCCAGTTTGAGAAGTATCTCTCCATCTGTCTTCTGGTTCTGTGGGTACTTTTCTCTTAGGATCTTTGTCTGAATGATGAGGAAGTGTGTGTACATCTGAGTCAGAGTTTTGGGGATCTCTCCAGTCTCTGCCTCACCCAACATTCTCTCCAGAACAGTGGCTGAGATCCAGCAGAACACAGGTATGTGACACATGATGCAGAGGCTTTTTGATGTCTTTAGGTGTGAGATGATTCTATTGGCCAGACTCTCATCCCTGATTCTCTTCCTGAAGTACTCCTCCTTCTGTGGGTCGGTAAAGCCTCGTACTTCTGTCACTCGATCCACATACTCGGAGGGGATTAGATCAGCTGCTGCAGGTCGGGAGGTTATCCAGATGAGAGCAGAGGGAAGCAGATTCCCCTTGATCAGGTTTATCAGCAGCACGTCTACTGAGGATGACTGAGTAACATCACATATATTCACTTTGCTCTGAAAATCTAGAGGTAAACGACACTCATCCAAACCATCAAAAATGAAGAGTGGTTTGTGCGTGCCGGACATTTTCATTTCATTTGTCTCCTTGAAACATTTCTGAAGAAGGTCCAGCAGGCTTAGTTCTTGGTCCTTCATCAAATTCAGTTCTCTGAAAGGAAGTGGAAATATGTACTGGAGATCCTGATTTGCTTTATCTTCAGCCCAGTCCAGAATGAACTTCTGCACAGAGACTGTTTTTCCAATTCCAGCGACTCCCTTTGTCAGCACAGTTCTGATAGACTTGTCTTGTTCAGATAAGGGTTTGAAGATGTCACTGCATTTGATTGGTGTCCTCTCTGTTGTTCTCCTGAATGCTGCCTCGATCTGTCGTACCTCATGTTCGTTATTGACCTCTCCGCAGTCTCCCTCCGTGATGTAGAGCTCTGTGAAAATCTCATTGAGAAGTGTTGGGTTTACCTGGGTTGTTATCCTCTCGTTCAAACATTGAAACTTGTTTTTCAGAGACAATTTAAAGTCCTGGTGGATTTCTTTTTTGGTACACGCAGGAACAGATCTGTGAGGTAATGAAACGACAAAGAATGAGAAACGTTTTAACAGTAAATTGTTCTTTTGCCTTGAATATATTTTTTTATTTGGCAAAGAGAGGCGCCTTCGTTGTACGGCTTCTAATGGTCTTTTCTGTGGTTCTGTATGGATGTAATATAAATTGGCAATAAAGAAGCAGGACAGGAAAAATATTAATACATCTGAACTTGTGTGTGTACTTGGGTAGCCAAACTAAATGTGAGAAGAACCTCTTTTTATTGCTGCTACATTTTCTTAATTTTACAGTTGACTCTTCTCTGCTTGCTTTTGTCAGTCTCTGTCAAATCTTCTGAAAATGAAACCAGCTTGCATTTGCATCCTGCCTCTGCAACTCAATCATCAGTTATTTCAAGAATTATTGCTATTGATTAAATAATACTTAATTTTAATTCAATTATTTATTAAAATATTATTTATTAATATTTATATGTTCATTTATTAAAATACTTAAATAATTATACAGTAGTATGTACCTAAGTTATTAATTATATTTGAGTTCTTTCAGCTATTATGTTTTTGGAAACATAATAAGAGAGTGGTCACTGATTTGTTGGTTTCCTGATTTATGTGGTCCAGTCCCATGATATTTTATAGATGAGCCCAAATAGATAGTTGGGTTAGACAGACTACTTCCATTCGGTTAGTGTGGAGTTTTTCAAACCAAACTTAGAATAGTGTAATATGATGTTCCACAAGACTTTTCTCCCTTTTTAAAGCCCAGTGGACTCTTAATTTGCAAACATTGACACCATAAGCATGTTTAGCCCATTCACACCAAAGGTAGTGATAAAGTGTATTCTACAAACTAAACTACATTAATCAGCAAAACCTTTTTGGTCATGTGCATATGCTGACAAATACACTTCACACACATTTCTTGTCTGTATGGGCCTATTAATTTTAGAAATGAAAACTTCAGTGTTATATCTTCAATGTCAAGAAACTTCAAATGAAGAAATTATACTGTAGTTTGTTATTGGTCTGATTGCTTATAATTTCTTATCAGCAGATGAATCTTTGTAGCATGGTTAAAGAATATAACTGCCCTAAAAATACTACAATCAGTGATGATGAAATCATTTAAGATATTTTTTTTGGTTTTAGGTCAACGGTAGACTAGGCTGTTCTATAACATATATCCAGGGTACGGGGTACTGGGTACTTGTGACTGTGAGGAGTTGTTACCTGTATTCCATAAAGGGCTCTCTATCTTCAAACTCCGGATGAATATGTGCATCACTCTGCGTAGACACATGGGTAAGTACTGGACAGTGTAATCTTTCCTCCTGGATTTGACTGGAAAACAATAGAAATACTTTCAGCTATTTCAGTTTTGCAACAGTGATTTCTAGGTATTTTATACAAATGCAGCTTACCATTACACTCACCATGTGCCTGAACACCCAACATTAAAAAACACTAAACCTAAATTACAAACTTTAATCATTTGACTCTTTAGGAGTTTAAGAAGCACTTGAGGGAAATATATTAGATAAGGTTTAAAAAATATGTAATTCTTTGCTGGTTAGATCTGATATACTTAATGTACTTTAGAGAGGTTAAAACTACACATCAGAACTTTTACTGTTATCAACATTATATATAAACACAGGACATGTATGATTACAGGCCATTTTGAATATAAAGTAAAATAGCGCAGTCCTAATTTACCATCACCGCTATCATTTTATAGTAATTCTATCAGCCCTGTATTTTATCAATATAGGATAACAACAACAAAAGGTGATTTATATGTGATAAATGTGATATATTTCCTGATTGGAGGGCTATGTGGAATAAATCCGTGTTCATAGCTGAGAACGGATGAATCCGATGGCTGAACTATAAGGGACCGTTACCTGTGTACAGGTGAGAGGTCTGCATCTTTGAACTCTGGTGGAGGATGGATAGACCGATCACTCTTTATGGACACACAGTCTGGTCTCTCTTGCTGGATTGGACTGAAATACAACAGAAATACATACAACAGCAGACCTACCTCTGAGAAAGATCACAACACAACACAAATATTTGCTCTCTTATGGCTTAACCAGGAAACCCATGTCCTAAAAAATCTTTCATGTGTGTATTGTGTTGAAAAAATATCTACAGAAGTTAGCAAGCAATTCAGCTGGCCCAGGCCCTTCCTGTCTCGTAGAGGTGACAGTGAATTATTGTAGTGCGGAGTCAAATTGTTTCAGCATGAGGGAATGCATTGACCAAAAAAACACATTTGACAGCAAACAAAAGAAGTGATACAAATAGAAGCAAAACAAGAGTTAATACAGGTGTTGTTTCTGCTAGACTGGTAAGGAGTGAAGATGGTGGAGGAGGTGCTATGCATTGCCTTAAAGCTTATGATGGAATGGGCAACACAGCTTCCTTTTAGACCATTTTCTTCAGGTTACAGTTTGCAGTATTTAGTAAACTCATTGATGGGAAATAACTGCCTTAAATACCTTAAGCTTTATATGTAAAAAAGAAATAAGGAATTAAATGTTTTTAAGGGTACAGTCATAGTCATGTTTACAAGACATGTTTAGTTGATTTTCCATAGAGAACACACTTCTGTATTTATAAGTGCACAGTCACAGTTTATTTGTTGAATTTAACAAACTGCAACAAGTACCACAGTTATGGCACAGTTTACTTTTATGTTTTCTATAATATTAGCAAGTAATAATAAATAATTTCCAAAATAAATAAAATCAAATAAATAAAAATGTCAGAACCTTAAAGGAAAAAAGCCAAATGTAAGTTTTTTCTTGTAGAGTGTTAACTAATGTAATTAGAAAACCAACTAAACATGTTTCATGTTTCATGTGGGTATTCAAACTTCTGTAGGAAAACTGGAAATGACTGATGTACCAGTTTTTTGGTCAGATCATATCTATAGTATAGTATAAACTATCCTTTACAGAGCTGAAGAATATTTACATTATTGTTTATAACATCAGATATTTAGTGTTATTCTAAAGAGTTTACTGTGTTCATGAACACAATGATGCTGAATATAAATTAGGTAATGTGTTTTATTTTAATTTTAATACTGAAAAGTAATACCTGAATGCCCTTAAATACTGATCCAAACTAAGAGGTGATAGATATTCACCATATTTTTTAAAAATTCTTATTCACTGCCTTAAAAATGACTTGTTTATTTCCAGATTTAAAAAACTACGGTTTGAAATAGTTTTCATAGTTGGAGGACAGCGGAATGCTTCTGTGGAACATATATTTCTGCACCCAATACATAATAGAGCTACGTATTGGAGAGTCTAATGGCTGAACACACAGCAGTTTTTACCTGTGTCCAGATGATGGGTCTCTGTCTTCGAACTCTGGTGGAGGATGGATAGATCGGTCACTCTTCATGGATACACAGCTGGTTACTGGTGAGTCTAATTCCTCCTGCTGGATTGGTCTGAAACACAGCAGGCCTATTACATCAGTCATTTATTTAAATAATAAAACAGAACACAGTAAATTAGTACAGGGACGTCTCTTTTCTCTAAAGGACTGCAGCACAATGTTTCTCTGTAAAGGCTGACAGCATATCTGTCATTACAGTTTCACTTACAGAGGTACAAAAGGACCTACATGTGTCTTCTGAGAATTTATATTTATGCTGACAGTGGTAAAATGCTGGTAACTAATCTTAATTCTAGTTATTTAAGGATGATTTTAAATTCTAATGTGTTTAGAATGATTTGCATGTACCTCTCCTCTATGAATGGATTTTAAAAAGTATATTTTAGGCTAAAATCAGATAGCATAGCTATCATAAAACAATGTCTCAGCCATCAGACAATGCATTCATAACACTGTTGTGTAAAAACCTAGGAAGTTTTAAAAACATCAAGGCACCGCCATTTGACCACTGCTGACCAAAAAGTGGTCCACACTTTTGCTTTATTACTATGCATTTCAATTTGAGTTGGAGCAAAAACATGGATTCTTGGTCTTGGGGCCCCTGAGGACTGGTTTGAGAACCACATGTTTAGAAGTTTTTACTGGAGCAAAGAGGGAGTTTCATAAGAAACACTGGACGAGTAGGCGTCTACAAAGTTTGGACATATAGTGTATGTACTGTGAAGAGTCATTACCTGTGTCCAAATGAGGGGTCTCCATCTTTGAACTCAGGTGGAGGATGGATAGACCTCTCACTCTTCATGGATGCACAGCTGGGTATTGGAGAGTCTGATCTCTCCCACTGGATTGGACTGGTATACAACAGAAACATTAGCTAATATCAGCTGTGTACACTTATTTACTCAGAACAAAGAAAGACATGATGATATGTAACGCTTTCATTTCATTATAGCCACCTTCATGGATACATAGGAAGTTTGGAGAGTGACACGTAGCTTTTTTTAAAAAAATGAACTACATGAAATGAAATTGGATATTCTGTAGCATGTTTATCAGCCTCCACGCCTGCAGAATAATTCTCAGTTTAGAACTCGGATATTGTAAAATTGTAATAGTATATTCTGTGTATTATATACAACATGTTAAAATCACAGCTTCAGAATCATACTGGCATCCCTGTCTTTGCTACTCGTGGCCCAAATTAAAAGCCTGCTATTGCACCATACACCTTTGAAGGAGTGTGGACAAGTTTACGAGCATGCAAACTATCAAATGCATCTCACACCTAAACGTTTACACCGTGCAGATTTCATCTGTGGATGCAGCAAAAAAAAATTACTTATTGACAACGGGTTTGTTGAAGTATTCCCAAGAGCATGTGGTAATTTCCATTATTACGGCATGTTTATTTTTACTACAATGTTGTCTAAAATCACTGAAAGATCAGTAGCATTCAGTTTTGTTTTTTGGCCTTGTCCATGTAGATTATGCAGATTTTTCTGATTCCTTAAATCTATTGATGACATTATGCCCTATATACTGTGAAAATTACTTGATGTTTGGAATAACTTGCTGAGAAACATTAGATTTTTAACTCTTGGATTATGTGTTGATTCATTTGGGGCAAGGTGGTGAACCTCGACCCATCCTTGTTCATGAAAGACTCTGGGTGCTACTTTTATATCTAAATATGATCATATTGCCTGTTTTTCTGAACATTTAAAAATGTTCCTAGTCTTCAGTTCAATTTTGGAATGTGTTGCAGGCATCAGTTTCAACATGAGTTTATATTTACCAATAGAAAAATCACATACCATCTCAATATTTTTGGAATTGTCATGACAGGTTCTATAACGTTTGGTGTCATGATGGCTAGCTAGAGTATTTTTAAAAATATGCATGTCACATATAATCTGTCATGACATCAGACATGGCATTTGCCACAACAATTCCAATTCCAGCTTTGGATAGTGGCAACACAACACAGATGTGGCAACACAATGCAGTTATAAATTACTGTTATAAGGTATAAGTTACTGTACAAGTACTTAATGTATTTAATTGAGTATTAAATCACTGAGCTAACAAACATACTAATATAATACTCTTAACATAAACATTTTCTCAGTTCAGTCATTAATATCCATATTGTGATTAGAATTCACTTGTAATTTGCATTCATGTGAAATTGAATTGCAGAGAACGTATATCTTGTTGTTTTGAAACCTTATACTATTAACATTGGCAAAGACTGAATAGGGCTTTGGATATACATGTTGTTAAATGCTTTTACCCTGAATGCTTTAAGGAGGTGAAACTGTTTTCCTCGTCCTGCTCAGAGCGGTTCATCTTGTTTCTCTGGTTTAGCAGCATCTGTCACATTCCTAAAAAATCAACAACTCTGTATAAAGATCAGTGTTGGTAAATATTCATAACAACTGCAATGATACGTTACAGAAATTAGAAAAAAGACAAATAAATGTGTGCAAAATTCATTTCTAGTATGTTGAACAACTCAGTCCAAGCAAAAAAATTTTTTTCTTTTTCAGTGTAAAAGTAAAACCCATGAAATACGTAAGCTTTCACAACAGAAGAAGTCCATTAGAATACACAAGGTAAAATACTGCTATATTGTTTTTATGGTTTGACATTTAATGGAAAAAGTAATGAAATCACTTTATGTAAGTAGGATTAATGTGGATTAAAGTGTCTAAAATATGGATATATCGCTCTTACCTCTACAACCAGCATTCGAGAAAAAGATTCCTAAACGGAAGGTGCCAACCATTGTGTGAGGTACGTCTCTTGGCTTTCGATGAGTATGTCATCATGACTCCCAAACAATCATCGACGCTACGCAGTGGTGTAAAACACTGGAGAGATGCTTTCACTTTCATATGTTCACCAGAGAAACGCTTCAGCTCTCTCTCTCTCCACCCCGGTGTCACATTTCATAGATCTGCACCTTCAGTTTCACACCACGGAAACACATCTAACTTTATTCTCGTTATATTACAAAACGTAGTTCCTTCAGATCACAGCACTAGCTTTAACACAGAGCAGCAGCAAAACAGTACCGACAAAAATACACTAAAGAACATAAACCTACAAATAAAACCACTCGGAGACCACCCTCCATTTACCGAACCTCCAGGAACCAGAACCGACGCACGCGGAGGAGTGTAAAACAGTAGAGTTTATTAGGGAAATACCAGAAGAATAGTCGGAGAAACAGGCAGGGTCAGAAGCGAAAACAGGGCAAAACAGGTCAAACAGGACAAAGGCAAAAAAAAAAAAGGTAGATGCAACGGGGAATCACAAAACCTCGCGAGGAAGCAGAGCAAACAGAGCGGTATAACGAATACCGGTGATTACTAACAGGTGTAGTTAATATTCAGGTGACAGAGATCGATAGGCTGCAGGAGGACACGTGCTGGTGACGCCATCCGCTAAAGGATTCTGGAGAAAGTTCCCGGGCGGAGCGGACTCACCAGCGGAGACGGGCGGCGTGACACGGGTTTTTGATTTTTCAGTAGATTTCTCTGAGGGATTAGACATAAAATACTCCAGTCATGTAGTAAAGCAGAAAGAAATAATAAAAAAAGTTCATAAATATTACTTAAAAATATAAAGAGCCATGACCTGGTACGCTGAACTCTCCCTAGCAGTACTTAAAGCTTATCAAGGGGAGAAAATCAAGCTTTACTCTTGGTTTAAAATCCACCGGGGCTTCTGTCCATTCTACTGTGAGAACAGAACTCGAGACTATGGGTCTGAAAGAACGCGCAGCTGTGAAGATCTCACTGAGAAAAGGAGCTGAACAAAAAGAATAAAATTTTACAAATGAACTAAAGAAGCTGCTGGTGTGCCCAGAGTCCGGACGCTTGGACAATCGAATGCGTTTGGGGTTACTCGGACAGTGTGTACTACCACTGTGAAACAGAAGATGGCGCCAACATACTGTAGTAGGTTTTAACCCATGTGCTTTTTCTTTCAGCTTTGTGGTTATGTGGTCAGGGCTCTGTGCAGCCACTGGATTTTCTCCGCTTCAAACTCATCAAACCATGCTATGATGGACAAAGCAGCGAGCATTTAAATGAATTTTCAGAATTTCCTTTGTATCCTGTAACTAACATTACCATTCACTGCAACTAAGGGGCCAAACCCTAATCTGAAAAACCCTTCTCTATCAATCTCCCGTTCGACCCCTTTCACTTCCAGTGTTTGTCTGTGTTTGCATGATATACTACAGTTGGGCCTGAAACACCTGAACTCAATAATACAGGGAGGTCTGCATTCTGTTGGTCATACTGTGTATATATACAGATAAGGTTAAATGGGTCGAATATTCTCTGAACAAGGCTGAAACTGACCAATATCAGTCTTTGTTTCACGTTTAATAAAAGAGAAATTTTGTTTTTGATTTATTTACTAAACATTGATTTTAAATAATGAAACCCAATAAAAAAAGAAATAGAGAAAAACGTTCAGACATTTAACCTAATATTTTGTAGCACAGCCTTCAGAAACAGGAGCTGCAACCAAACTTTTTCCATAGCTGTGAATGAGATTCCTACACATCTTAAGCGGTAATTTGGTCTGCTCTTCTTGAGCAAACTGCTCCAGTTCTCTCAGGTTTGATGGGTGGCCTGTCCCAGTTGGGAATTACAGCTCTTTCCACAGATGTTCGGTGTTGTTCAGATCAGGACTCTTCAGAATGGTCCAATGTTTACTGATTTTATTGTCCTGCACAGATTCCAGGTACCCAAAAATGCAGCAATAAACCCCAACATTTTATTAAACTTCCTCATTTCACAGTATATACAGTGCTATTTTCTTTGAAAGCTATTTGAATATAGATGTAATGTAATTTATATATCATTTTTTTGTGATTCACTCTTAGAATTGCTTTTCAACTGCTGCTACTAGAAATTGTTGCACCTTGTGCTTGAAGGCACGTCTTGAAGGTTTGCTTTGTTCTTGGTTCAAACTATTTTTACCTTGAGTCCAAGGTGAATGTTCCCCTTGTGGCCTGTTAAAGGATGGTGGTTACAGTCCCAAGGGGCTTATAGTTCTCGATAATGTAGAGAACAGAAGTCACAGAAATATTAGGCTCTTTGGAGATAATCTTTATATTGAGCATGCCTTTATCAAATTCATTCATTTTTATCATTAACGTCTTTCTAACCTCTTTTTTTGTGATGCAAAACAGGAAAATAGAAACTTGTTTCCAATTAAATAGCTGGAATGAGTGATTATAGGTCTGATAACATCTGTAAAATATTATGAGATAATAACCTGCTTGAAATATCACTACAAACTTTTCAGTCCCAATGAGATCAAGACTGGAATGAGACAGAGATGCTACTTTATGATCTCGAGACCTGTCTCAACAGGTGCCCACACTAACAGGCGCACACACGGTTTTTCACAGAGTGGTGGACACCTCCTATATTTACTTCTGAAGGACTCAAACTGTGTCCAAACAAAGGCATACTACTGTACTACTTCAGCATATGGCTGAACAAATAAATGACTTCTAATGTTGGCATACTAATTATCACATATTCTTTGGTGTGGTACTATGTGGTTTTGAACACAGCATCACCCTCTTTTTACTGTTGCCAATTAATCTAAATGGTTTTAAGATCTGAAACCAGGTGTGTTTCTTAGCATTACACAGATTTAGAGTTTCATTTTATTTAAATGTGTTTCTGGCATTAAATTCAATATGGGCATATGTTTTGCACAGCGTCCCAACTTTTTAGAAACTGAATGTTCTGAAGTTTCTTAGTCAAGCTGTTGATGAGTGTGACCAGACAGAAAACACAAAATCTCACCTCTTCTGCTTTGTCATACAAGTAATGTTGGATGTGGGGGCCTCACCTCATCTCTCATCTGCACTAAAGCATCACAGCTAACATCAGTGTTTACTGAGATGCAAGATCATTTAGGGAGGCAGCGGGATGATTGTTGAAAGAAGTATGTTTCAAACACACCACTGTAGTCTCTCACTCATGTGTTCACACAGCCTTTATTGTTACCTGCAGCTGTTAAAGAGGTAAACTCACATTGTCTTGCACTTTCACATTTCCAGTAAAATGAAGGCTTATTTTCCCCCAAACTTTCAGAAATAAAAGAGAGCCAGGACTCTTGTTCTACCACTTACTGAGAGCAAACATACTAGTTGTCAGGAATAGCAAACTTAGATCGATGCACACCAAGCTAATTAGACAGATTGGTAATAAAGCACAACAGCATGAACCAGGCAAACATTACCGAGGGGACAGGCAGAGAGAATAACCAGAGAGACAGGCAGGGGTCGAGAACCAGAGAGCAGGAGATACAGGCAGACAGATCCAAAGGAGAAAGACAAAAGTGTAAACCAGTAAACAAATGGGGGATACAATACCAGACTCCTTAACAACCAAAGTTGTTGAATCTGGTCTGAATAATTGCACACATTTCAGACTGGACTGAACGCACACACACACACACACACACACTCTCATCCTTTAAATCTGTCTACACATAAACTTAAGGAGTAAAATGTTTACACTTATACCAAATATTGACATAACTGCTGCTAAAAACAATGTTCATCTTAAAAAAATGGACATAACTGCACTTTACTGCTCCCACTCCCAGTGGGCTATCTGCTCCTTCCCTGTATTTATTGTTTGCTGTTTTGTATATTGTAAATTGTCTTGTGTATCTATTGTATTTATTGTTCTGTGTAGCTCCTTGGTCCTGGAGGAACGCTGTTTCGTTTCACTGTGTACGGTACACCACTGTATATGGTTGAAATGACAATAAAAAACTACTACTACTACTACTACTACTACTACCAGAAGGGCAAAACAAACCAGTAACCAGATCAATGGGGAGAACCGAGAGAAAGAGAGAGTCAGAACCAAAGAGAAGATAAACAGGGAAGGCAAGAGAGAACGCTCAGTATGCAAACGTGGCGATGATTACCCGATGATTACCCGATGATGTCACTGTCACATGTCCCAAACTGTCCAATCACACCTCGGGACATGTGACAGTGACATCATCGGATAATGAACTCTGAGACATGGAGTTTGGAAGATCGGAGGTGTCAAGGAAACCCAGAGGTGTGACAATAGTAAATTGATATTTTCCAGATTTGCAGGCAAAACGTCTTCTTACAGTCAGTTTCAATACACGCGCACTTTTTACAGTTGCAAGAACAGGTGAATGAACCCTTTGGAATTACCTGGCTTTCTGCATTGATTACTAAGACAGTGTGCTCCCGTCATCTAACTCACTATTATTAACAAATACAGTTTAATTTTAAATAATAACACACAAACAGTTGTACTTCTCAGGTCTTTTATTGGCCACACTGAATAACATCCACAGTGCAGGCAAGAAAAAGTCAGACTTGACTTTAATGACCTGTAGATCCCTTTAGGAGCATCACCTCTACCAAATGCTTATAACCACAGTTTCCTGCAAGTGTGTTTTAGTTCATCAGTATTTTTAGGATGACTTGCTTCAGGCCTCTTCGGGTCGTACCACAGCATCTCATTAGGGTTCAGGTCAGTGCTGTGACATTCCAAAACACAAATCACCATTTCAACCCTTTCTTTAGCTGATTTACTTGTGTGTTTTTGGTCATTGTCTTGCTGCATCACACATCCCTTCAGGTCATAAACTGCTGCCCCTACATTCACATGTAGAATGTTTTGATACACAGTCTGATACAAGTATGATCTGCTTGTCAAGTGATCTTGACAGGATGCCACTTTTAGGGAGAGCACTATTTGTAGACAACCTGTCTAATTATGGATTGACATACACCCAGATCATACCCAGCAATGTTTTTGCAGCTGTTTTCAGCTTGTGCATCTCTATAACACGTTTTCTGAAAGATGTTTGCGTCAAGGCACGGGTCATGCTTAACTTTCTTGAGAAGAATTGATATATCAGTAACCAGTAACCAAGCACCTATGAAACCCACATTTCCAGTCTCATTCCCTTAATTGAAACATTTTTTGCCAAAGACATAAACCCCAAACACTTGGTCATCCAGGATTCTCTTGCCAGTATATCCACACATTCTGAACCATTTCATGTTTCCTTGTTTTTCCTGGTTGTATTGCATCATGGACTTGTACCTTCCCAAGGCTGTACAAAAAAATCTGGTCTTAACAAGCACTTGTGTACTTAAAATCAGAAAAATAGTCAAATTAGTGTGAACTTTCAAAACCACTTGCAAGTGTGGCCTTTGGGACAAACCTATAGTAAACAAACCCAAGCTGCAGGTTGAGCTTAGGTGACCTGTTTTGTTCCTTGCTGCCAGGTAACATAATAACACGTGGTGAACACTAAAATAAGTACTGGAATGTTGAGTGGAAAAGGTGAGATGAATTGGAAGATTGGATTATGGCTTGATCTGTTTAGATACATGGGCTTTCTAGGCTAGGCAGAAACAATAAACAGCCACAAGCACACTAACAAAAAATCAGCAGAGCATATCAACATGTACGCCAAAGGCCTAGCTGCAGAGCTATGGGGGGCCTTAGGGAGCCTAGGCCCCATTACTTGGAAGACCGCTCAAAGAGAAAAAAGTCCTCTGATGGAAACGGAGATATTCTTATGATATAAGATAAACCCCAAGGTGCTGATCGGCATGGCAACTTTTACACAGACGCATCTGGTCACCGGTGGTGAAAATTCACAGTTTTAAAGCAGATCTATAACGCTCATTTTCAGTGTTCAGACTTTTATTTTTGGGTTTTACGTTTCCTCATACTGTACATCAATCAGTCTTAAATGCTCTGTTAGAGGTCCTTGTGTCTTTAAGACCTGCCTCCCAATGAGCCCAGTGAGTTCTGATTGGTCAGTTCATCCTCCCTGTTCCAACTGCTCAAAAACCAGTGCAGTTCTGCTTCGTTACAGTGTCCAGTGATTTCCAAGCTCTTGGTAACCTTGCAAAATGAAGTTTTCTGCAGGAGGGCAGAACTCGGCATAAAAACACAGAGGGCATAAAAAACTTAGCTAGCCAGTTAGCAGAAGCCTACAGCGGACTGCGGCTGTAACAT
>CM067475.1:43980906-44008499 GCA_034552555.1 Semaprochilodus insignis | reverse complement strand
ATGTTACAGCCGCAGTCCGCTGTAGGCTTCTGCTAACTGGCTAGCTAAGTTTTTTATGCCCTCTGTGTTTTTATGCCGAGTTCTGCCCTCCTGCAGAAAACTTCATTTTGCAAGGTTACCAAGAGCTTGGAAATCACTGGACACTGTAACGAAGCAGAACTGCACTGGTTTTTGAGCAGTTGGAACAGGGAGGATGAACTGACCAATCAGAACTCACTGGGCTCATTGGGAGGCAGGTCTTAAAGACACAAGGACCTCTAACAGAGCATTTAAGACTGATTGATGTACAGTATGAGGAAACGTAAAACCCAAAAATAAAAGTCTGAACACTGAAAATGAGCGTTATAGATCTGCTTTAAAACTGTGAATTTTCACCACCGGTGACCAGATGCGTCTGTGTAAAAGTTGCCATGCCGATCAGCACCTTGGGGTTTATCTTATATCATAAGAATATCTCCGTTTCCATCAGAGGACTTTTTTCTCTTTGAGCGGTCTTCCAAGTAATGGGGCCTAGGCTCCCTAAGGCCCCCCATAGCTCTGCAGCTAGGCCTTTGGCGTACATGTTGATATGCTCTGCTGATTTTTTGTTAGTGTGCTTGTGGCTGTTTATTGTTTCTGCCTAGCCTAGAAAGCCCATGTATCTAAACAGATCAAGCCATAATCCAATCTTCCAATTCATCTCACCTTTTCCACTCAACATTCCAGTACTTATTTTAGTGTTCACCACGTGTTATTATGTTACCTGGCAGCAAGGAACAAAACAGGTCACCTAAGCTCAACCTGCAGCTTGGGTTTGTTTACTATAGGTTTGTCCCAAAGGCCACACTAATTTGACTATTTTTCTGATTCTAAGTACACAAGTGCTTGTTAAGACCAGATTTTTTTGTACAGCCTTGGGAAGGTACAAGTCCATGATGCAATACAACCAGGAAAAACAAGGAAACATGAAATGGTTCAGAATGTGTGGATATACTGGCAAGAGAATCCTGGATGACCAAGTGTTTGGGGTTTATGTCTTTGGCAAAAAATGTTTCAATTAAGGGAATGAGACTGGAAATGTGGGTTTCATAGGTGCTTGGTTACTGGTTACTGATAAATCAATTCTTCTCAAGAAAGTTAAGCATGACCCGTGCCTTGACGCAAACATCTTTCAGAAAACGTGTTATAGAGATGCACAAGCTGAAAACAGCTGCAAAAACATTGCTGGGTATGATCTGGGTGTATGTCAGTCCATAATTAGACAGGTTGTCTACAAATAGTGCTCTCCCTAAAAGTGGCATCCTGTCAAGATCACTTGACAAGCAGATCATACTTGTATCAGACTGTGTATCAAAACATTCTACATGTGAATGTAGGGGCAGCAGTTTATGACCTGAAGGGATGTGTGATGCAGCAAGACAATGACCAAAAACACACAAGTAAATCAGCTAAAGAAAGGGTTGAAATGGTGATTTGTGTTTTGGAATGTCACAGCACTGACCTGAACCCTAATGAGATGCTGTGGTACGACCCGAAGAGGCCTGAAGCAAGTCATCCTAAAAATACTGATGAACTAAAACACACTTGCAGGAAACTGTGGTTATAAGCATTTGGTAGAGGTGATGCTCCTAAAGGGATCTACAGGTCATTAAAGTCAAGTCTGACTTTTTCTTGCCTGCACTGTGGATGTTATTCAGTGTGGCCAATAAAAGACCTGAGAAGTACAACTGTTTGTGTGTTATTATTTAAAATTAAACTGTATTTGTTAATAATAGTGAGTTAGATGACGGGAGCACACTGTCTTAGTAATCAATGCAGAAAGCCAGGTAATTCCAAAGGGTTCATTCACCTGTTCTTGCAACTGTAAATAGTGCGCGTGTATTGAAACTGACTGTAAGAAGACGTTTTGCCTGCAAATCTGGAAAATATCAATTTACTATTGTCACACCTCTGGGTTTCCTTGACACCTCCGATCTTCCAAACTCCATGTCTCAGAGTTCATTATCCGATGATGTCACTGTCACATGTCCCGAGGTGTGATTGGACAGTTCGGGACATGTGACAATGACATCATCGGGTAATCATCGGGTAATCATCGCCACGTTTGCATACTGAGCGTTCTCTCTTGCCTTCCCTGTTTATCTTCTCTTTGGTTCTGACTCTCTCTTTCTCTCGGTTCTCCCCATTGATCTGGTTACTGGTTTGTTTTGCCCTTCTGGTAGTAGTAGTAGTAGTAGTAGTAGTTTTTTATTGTCATTTCAACCATATACAGTGGTGTACCGTACACAGTGAAACGAAACAGCGTTCCTCCAGGACCAAGGAGCTACATAGAACAATAAATACAATAGATTTACAAGACAATTTACAATATACAAAACAGCAAACAATAAATACAGGGAAGGAGCAGATAGCCCACTGGTAGTGGGAGCAGTAAAGTGCAGTTATGTCCATTTTTTTAAGATGAACATTGTTTTTAGCAGCAGTTATGTCAATATTTGGTATAAGTGTAAACATTTTACTCCTTAAGTTTATGTGTAGACAGATTTAAAGGATGAGAGTGTGTGTGTGTGTGTGTGTGTGTGCGTTCAGTCCAGTCTGAAATGTGTGCAATTATTCAGACCAGATTCAACAACTTTGGTTGTTAAGGAGTCTGGTATTGTATCCCCCATTTGTTTACTGGTTTACACTTTTGTCTTTCTCCTTTGGATCTGTCTGCCTGTATCTCCTGCTCTCTGGTTCTCGACCCCTGCCTGTCTCTCTGGTTATTCTCTCTGCCTGTCCCCTCGGTAATGTTTGCCTGGTTCATGCTGTTGTGCTTTATTACCAATCTGTCTAATTAGCTTGGTGTGCATCGATCTAAGTTTGCTATTCCTGACAACTATTATGTTTGCTCTCAGTAAGTGGTAGTACAAGAGTCCTAGCTTTCTTTTATTTCTGAAAGTTTGGGGGAAAATAAGCCTTCATTTTACTGGAAATGTGAAAGTGCAAGACAATGTGAGTTTACCTCTTTAACAGCTGCAGGTAACAATAAAGGCTGTGTGAACACATGAGTGAGAGACTACAGTGGTGTGTTTGAAACATACTTCTTTCAACAATCATCCCGCTGCCTCCCTAAATGATCTTGCATCTCAGTAAACACTGATGTTAGCTGTGATGCTTTAGTGCAGATGAGGTGAGACACACACACACACACACATACATTACTTGTATGACAAAGCAGAAGAGGTGAGATTTTGTGTTTTCTGTCTGGTCACACTCATCAACAGCTTGACTAAGAAACTTCAGAACATTCAGTTTCTAAAAAGTTGGGACGCTGTGCAAAACATATGCCCATATTGAATTTAATGCCAGAAACACATTTAAAAAAAATGAAACTCTAAATCTGTGTAATGCTAAGAAACACACCTGGTTTCAGATCTTAAAACCATTTAGATTAATTGGCAACAGTAAAAAGAGGGTGATGCTGTGTTCAAAACCACATAGTACCACACCAAAGAATATGTGATAATGAGTATGCCAACATTAGAAGTCATTTATTTGTTCAGCCATATGCTGAAGTAGTACAGTAGTATGCCTTTGTTTGGACACAGTTTGAGTCCTTCAGAAGTATATATGGGTGGTCCTTCACCACTCTGTGAAAAACCGTGTGGGCGCCTGTTAGTGTGGGCACCTGTTGAGACAGGTCTCGAGATCATGAAGTAGCATCTCTGTCTCATTCCAGTCTTGATCTCATTGGGACTGAAAAGTTTGTAGTGATATTTCAAGCAGGTTATTATCTCATAATATTTTACAGATGTTATCAGACCTATAATCACTCATTCCAGCTATTTAATTGGAAACAAGTTTCTATTTTCCTGTTTTGCATCACAAAAAAAGAGGTTAGAAAGACGTTAATGATAAAAATGAATGAATTTGATAAAGGCATGCTCAATATAAAGATTATCTCCAAAGAGCCTAATATTTCTGTGACTTCTGTTCTCTACATTATCGAGAACTATAAGCCCCTTGGGACTGTAACCACCATCCTTTAACAGGCCACAAGGGGAACATTCACCTTGGACTCAAGGTAAAAATAGTTTGAACCAAGAACAAAGCAAACCTTCAAGACGTGCCTTCAAGCACAAGGTGCAACAATTTCTAGTAGCAGCAGTTGAAAAGCAATTCTAAGAGTGAATCACAAAAAAATTATATATAAATTACATTACATATATATTCAAATAGCTTTCAAAGAAAATAGCACTGTATATACTGTGAAATGAAGAAGTTTAATAGAATGTTGGGGTTTATTGCTGCATTTTTGGGTACCTGGAATCTGTGCAGGACAATAAAATCAGTAAACATTGGACCATTCTGAAGAGTCCTGATCTGAACAACACCGAACATCTGTGGAAAGAGCTGTAATTCCCAACTGGGACAGGCCACCCATCAAACCTGAGAGAACTGGAGCAGTTTGCTCAAGAAGAGCAGACCAAATTACCGCTTAAGATGTGTAGGAATCTCATTCACAGCTATGGAAAAAGTTTGGTTGCAGCTCCTGTTTCTGAAGGCTGTGCTACAAAATATTAGGTTAAATGTCTGAACGTTTTTCTCTATTTCTTTTTTTATTGGGTTTCATTATTTAAAATCAATGTTTAGTAAATAAATCAAAAACAAAATTTCTCTTTTATTAAACGTGAAACAAGGACTGATATTGGTCAGTTTCAGCCTAGTTCAGAGAATATTCGACCCATTTAACCTTATCTGTATATATACACAGTATGGCCAACAGAATGCAGACCTCCCTGTATTATTGAGTTCAGGTGTTTCAGGCCCAACTGTAGTATATCATGCAAACACACACAAACACTGGCAGTGAAAGGGGTCGAACGGGAGATTGATAGAAAAGGGTTTTTCAGATTAGGGTTTGGCCCCTTAGTTGCAGTGAATGGTAATGTTAGTTACAGGATACAAAGGAAATTCGGAAAATTCATTTAATTGCTCGCTGCTTTGTCCATCATAGCATGGTTTGATGAGTTTGAAGCGGAGAAAATCCAGTGGCTGCACAGAGCCCTGACCACATAACCACAAAGCTGAAAGAAAAAGCACATGGGTTAAAACCTACTACAGTATGTTGGCGCCATCTTCTGTTTCACAGTGGTAGTACACACTGTCCGAGTAACCCCAAACGCATTCGATTGTCCAAGCGTCCGGACTCTGGGCACACCAGCAGCTTCTTTAGTTCATTTGTAAAATTTTATTCTTTTTGTTCAGCTCCTTTTCTCAGTGAGATCTTCACAGCTGCGCGTTCTTTCAGACCCATAGTCTCGAGTTCTGTTCTCACAGTAGAATGGACAGAAGCCCCGGTGGATTTTAAACCAAGAGTAAAGCTTGATTTTCTCCCCTTGATAAGCTTTAAGTACTGCTAGGGAGAGTTCAGCGTACCAGGTCATGGCTCTTTATATTTTTAAGTAATATTTATGAACTTTTTTTATTATTTCTTTCTGCTTTACTACATGACTGGAGTATTTTATGTCTAATCCCTCAGAGAAATCTACTGAAAAATCAAAAACCCGTGTCACGCCGCCCGTCTCCGCTGGTGAGTCCGCTCCGCCCGGGAACTTTCTCCAGAATCCTTTAGCGGATGGCGTCACCAGCACGTGTCCTCCTGCAGCCTATCGATCTCTGTCACCTGAATATTAACTACACCTGTTAGTAATCACCGGTATTCGTTATACCGCTCTGTTTGCTCTGCTTCCTCGCGAGGTTTTGTGATTCCCCGTTGCATCTACCTTTTTTTTTTTTGCCTTTGTCCTGTTTGACCTGTTTTGCCCTGTTTTCGCTTCTGACCCTGCCTGTTTCTCCGACTATTCTTCTGGTATTTCCCTAATAAACTCTACTGTTTACACTCCTCCGCGTGCGTCGGTTCTGGTTCCTGGAAGTTCGGTAAATGGAGGGTGGTCTCCGAGTGGTTTTGTTTGTAGGTTTATGTTCTTTAGTGTATTTTTGTCGGTACTGTTTTGCTGCTGCTCTGTGTTAAAGCTAGTGCTGTGATCTGAAGGAACTACGTTTTGTAATATAACGAGAATAAAGTTAGATGTGTTTCCGTGGTGTGAAACTGAAGGTGCAGATCTATGAAATGTGACACCGGGGTGGAGAGAGAGAGAGCTGAAGCGTTTCTCTGGTGAACATATGAAAGTGAAAGCATCTCTCCAGTGTTTTACACCACTGCGTAGCGTCGATGATTGTTTGGGAGTCATGATGACATACTCATCGAAAGCCAAGAGACGTACCTCACACAATGGTTGGCACCTTCCGTTTAGGAATCTTTTTCTCGAATGCTGGTTGTAGAGGTAAGAGCGATATATCCATATTTTAGACACTTTTATAAAGAATAAGGAGCGAGATTGTAATCCACATTAATCCTACTTACATAAAGTGGTTTCATTACTTTTTCCATTAAATGTCAAACCATAAAAACAATATAGCAGTATTTTACCTTGTGTATTCTAATGGACTTCTTCTGTTGTGAAAGCTTACGTATTTCATGGGTTTTACTTTTACACTGAAAAAGAAAAAAAATTTTTTGCTTGGACTGAGTTGTTCAACATACTAGAAATGAATTTTGCACACATTTATTTGTCTTTTTTCTAATTTCTGTAACGTATCATTGCAGTTGTTATGAATATTTACCAACACTGATCTTTATACAGAGTTGTTGATTTTTTAGGAATGTGACAGATGCTGCTAAACCAGAAAAACAAGATGAACCGCTCTGAGCAGGACGAGGAAAACAGTTTCACCTCCTTAAAGCATTCAGGGTAAAAGCATTTAACAACATGTATATCCAAAGCCCTATTCAGTCTTTGCCAATGTTAATAGTATAAGGTTTCAAAACAACAAGATATACGTTCTCTGCAATTCAATTTCACATCAATGCAAATTACGAGTGAATTCTAATCACAATATGGATATTAATGACTGAACTGAGAAAATGTTTATGTTAAGAGTATTATATTAGTATGTTTGTTAGCTCAGTGATTTAATACTCAATTAAATACATTAAGTACTTGTACAGTAACTTATACCTTATAACAGTAATTTATAACTGCATTGTGTTGCCACATCTGTGTTGTGTTGCCACTATCCAAAGCTGGAATTGGAATTGTTGTGGCAAATGCCTTGTCTGATGTCATGACAGATTATATGTGACATGCATATTTTTTAAAATACTCTAGCTAGCCATCATGACACCAAACGTTATAGAACCTGTCATGACAATTCCAAAAATATTGAGATGGTATGTGATTTTTCTATTGGTAAATATAAACTCATGTTGAAACTGATGCCTGCAACACATTCCAAAATTGAACTGAAGACTAGGAACATTTTTAAATGTTCAGAAAAACAGGCAATATGATCATATTTAGATATAAAAGTAGCATCCAGAGTCTTTCATGAGCAAGGATGGGTCGAGGTTCACCACCTTGCCACAAATGAATCAACACATAATCCAAGAGTTAAAAATCTAATGTTTCTCAGCAAGTTATTCCAAACATCAAGTAATTTTCACAGTATATAGGGCATAATGTCATCAATAGATTTAAGGAATCAGAAAAATCTGCATAATCTACATGGACAAGGCCAAAAAACAAAACTGAATGCTAGTGACCTTTCAGTGATTTTAGACAACATTGTAGTAAAAATAAACATGCCGTAATAATGGAAATTACCACATGCTCTTGGGAATACTTCAACAAACCCGTTGTCAATAAGTAATTTTTTTTTGCTGCATCCACAGATGAAATCTGCACGGTGTAAACGTTTAGGTGTGAGATGCATTTGATAGTTTGCATGCTCGTAAACTTGTCCACACTCCTTCAAAGGTGTATGGTGCAATAGCAGGCTTTTAATTTGGGCCACGAGTAGCAAAGACAGGGATGCCAGTATGATTCTGAAGCTGTGATTTTAACATGTTGTATATAATACACAGAATATACTATTACAATTTTACAATATCCGAGTTCTAAACTGAGAATTATTCTGCAGGCGTGGAGGCTGATAAACATGCTACAGAATATCCAATTTCATTTCATGTAGTTCATTTTTTTAAAAAAAGCTACGTGTCACTCTCCAAACTTCCTATGTATCCATGAAGGTGGCTATAATGAAATGAAAGCGTTACATATCATCATGTCTTTCTTTGTTCTGAGTAAATAAGTGTACACAGCTGATATTAGCTAATGTTTCTGTTGTATACCAGTTCAATCCAGTGGGAGAGATCAGACTCTCCAATACCCAGCTGTGCATCCATGAAGAGTGAGAGGTCTATCCATCCTCCACCTGAGTTCAAAGATGGAGACCCCTCATTTGGACACAGGTAATGACTCTTCACAGTACATACACTATATGTCCAAACTTTGTAGACGCCTACTCGTCCAGTGTTTCTTATGAAACTCCCTCTTTGCTCCAGTAAAAACTTCTAAACATGTGGTTCTCAAACCAGTCCTCAGGGGCCCCAAGACCAAGAATCCATGTTTTTGCTCCAACTCAAATTGAAATGCATAGTAATAAAGCAAAAGTGTGGACCACTTTTTGGTCAGCAGTGGTCAAATGGCGGTGCCTTGATGTTTTTAAAACTTCCTAGGTTTTTACACAACAGTGTTATGAATGCATTGTCTGATGGCTGAGACATTGTTTTATGATAGCTATGCTATCTGATTTTAGCCTAAAATATACTTTTTAAAATCCATTCATAGAGGAGAGGTACATGCAAATCATTCTAAACACATTAGAATTTAAAATCATCCTTAAATAACTAGAATTAAGATTAGTTACCAGCATTTTACCACTGTCAGCATAAATATAAATTCTCAGAAGACACATGTAGGTCCTTTTGTACCTCTGTAAGTGAAACTGTAATGACAGATATGCTGTCAGCCTTTACAGAGAAACATTGTGCTGCAGTCCTTTAGAGAAAAGAGACGTCCCTGTACTAATTTACTGTGTTCTGTTTTATTATTTAAATAAATGACTGATGTAATAGGCCTGCTGTGTTTCAGACCAATCCAGCAGGAGGAATTAGACTCACCAGTAACCAGCTGTGTATCCATGAAGAGTGACCGATCTATCCATCCTCCACCAGAGTTCGAAGACAGAGACCCATCATCTGGACACAGGTAAAAACTGCTGTGTGTTCAGCCATTAGACTCTCCAATACGTAGCTCTATTATGTATTGGGTGTAGAAATATATGTTCCACAGAAGCATTCCTCTGTCCTCCAACTATGAAAACTATTTCAAACCGTCGTTTTTTAAATCTGGAAATAAACAAGTCATTTTTAAGGCAGTGAATAAGAATTTTTAAAAAATATGGTGAATATCTATCACCTCTTAGTTTGGATCAGTATTTAAGGGCATTCAGGTATTACTTTTCAGTATTAAAATTAAAATAAAACACATTACCTAATTTATATTCAGCATCATTGTGTTCATGAACACAGTAAACTCTTTAGAATAACACTAAATATCTGATGTTATAAACAATAATGTAAATATTCTTCAGCTCTGTAAAGGATAGTTTATACTATACTATAGATATGATCTGACCAAAACACTGGTACATCAGTCATTTCCAGTTTTCCTACAGAAGTTTGAATACCCACATGAAACATGAAACATGTTTAGTTGGTTTTCTAATTACATTAGTTAACACTCTACAAGAAAAAACTTACATTTGGCTTTTTTCCTTTAAGGTTCTGACATTTTTATTTATTTGATTTTATTTATTTTGGAAATTATTTATTATTACTTGCTAATATTATAGAAAACATAAAAGTAAACTGTGCCATAACTGTGGTACTTGTTGCAGTTTGTTAAATTCAACAAATAAACTGTGACTGTGCACTTATAAATACAGAAGTGTGTTCTCTATGGAAAATCAACTAAACATGTCTTGTAAACATGACTATGACTGTACCCTTAAAAACATTTAATTCCTTATTTCTTTTTTACATATAAAGCTTAAGGTATTTAAGGCAGTTATTTCCCATCAATGAGTTTACTAAATACTGCAAACTGTAACCTGAAGAAAATGGTCTAAAAGGAAGCTGTGTTGCCCATTCCATCATAAGCTTTAAGGCAATGCATAGCACCTCCTCCACCATCTTCACTCCTTACCAGTCTAGCAGAAACAACACCTGTATTAACTCTTGTTTTGCTTCTATTTGTATCACTTCTTTTGTTTGCTGTCAAATGTGTTTTTTTGGTCAATGCATTCCCTCATGCTGAAACAATTTGACTCCGCACTACAATAATTCACTGTCACCTCTACGAGACAGGAAGGGCCTGGGCCAGCTGAATTGCTTGCTAACTTCTGTAGATATTTTTTCAACACAATACACACATGAAAGATTTTTTAGGACATGGGTTTCCTGGTTAAGCCATAAGAGAGCAAATATTTGTGTTGTGTTGTGATCTTTCTCAGAGGTAGGTCTGCTGTTGTATGTATTTCTGTTGTATTTCAGTCCAATCCAGCAAGAGAGACCAGACTGTGTGTCCATAAAGAGTGATCGGTCTATCCATCCTCCACCAGAGTTCAAAGATGCAGACCTCTCACCTGTACACAGGTAACGGTCCCTTATAGTTCAGCCATCGGATTCATCCGTTCTCAGCTATGAACACGGATTTATTCCACATAGCCCTCCAATCAGGAAATATATCACATTTATCACATATAAATCACCTTTTGTTGTTGTTATCCTATATTGATAAAATACAGGGCTGATAGAATTACTATAAAATGATAGCGGTGATGGTAAATTAGGACTGCGCTATTTTACTTTATATTCAAAATGGCCTGTAATCATACATGTCCTGTGTTTATATATAATGTTGATAACAGTAAAAGTTCTGATGTGTAGTTTTAACCTCTCTAAAGTACATTAAGTATATCAGATCTAACCAGCAAAGAATTACATATTTTTTAAACCTTATCTAATATATTTCCCTCAAGTGCTTCTTAAACTCCTAAAGAGTCAAATGATTAAAGTTTGTAATTTAGGTTTAGTGTTTTTTAATGTTGGGTGTTCAGGCACATGGTGAGTGTAATGGTAAGCTGCATTTGTATAAAATACCTAGAAATCACTGTTGCAAAACTGAAATAGCTGAAAGTATTTCTATTGTTTTCCAGTCAAATCCAGGAGGAAAGATTACACTGTCCAGTACTTACCCATGTGTCTACGCAGAGTGATGCACATATTCATCCGGAGTTTGAAGATAGAGAGCCCTTTATGGAATACAGGTAACAACTCCTCACAGTCACAAGTACCCAGTACCCCGTACCCTGGATATATGTTATAGAACAGCCTAGTCTACCGTTGACCTAAAACCAAAAAAAATATCTTAAATGATTTCATCATCACTGATTGTAGTATTTTTAGGGCAGTTATATTCTTTAACCATGCTACAAAGATTCATCTGCTGATAAGAAATTATAAGCAATCAGACCAATAACAAACTACAGTATAATTTCTTCATTTGAAGTTTCTTGACATTGAAGATATAACACTGAAGTTTTCATTTCTAAAATTAATAGGCCCATACAGACAAGAAATGTGTGTGAAGTGTATTTGTCAGCATATGCACATGACCAAAAAGGTTTTGCTGATTAATGTAGTTTAGTTTGTAGAATACACTTTATCACTACCTTTGGTGTGAATGGGCTAAACATGCTTATGGTGTCAATGTTTGCAAATTAAGAGTCCACTGGGCTTTAAAAAGGGAGAAAAGTCTTGTGGAACATCATATTACACTATTCTAAGTTTGGTTTGAAAAACTCCACACTAACCGAATGGAAGTAGTCTGTCTAACCCAACTATCTATTTGGGCTCATCTATAAAATATCATGGGACTGGACCACATAAATCAGGAAACCAACAAATCAGTGACAACTCTCTTATTATGTTTCCAAAAACATAATAGCTGAAAGAACTCAAATATAATTAATAACTTAGGTACATACTACTGTATAATTATTTAAGTATTTTAATAAATGAACATATAAATATTAATAAATAATATTTTAATAAATAATTGAATTAAAATTAAGTATTATTTAATCAATAGCAATAATTCTTGAAATAACTGATGATTGAGTTGCAGAGGCAGGATGCAAATGCAAGCTGGTTTCATTTTCAGAAGATTTGACAGAGACTGACAAAAGCAAGCAGAGAAGAGTCAACTGTAAAATTAAGAAAATGTAGCAGCAATAAAAAGAGGTTCTTCTCACATTTAGTTTGGCTACCCAAGTACACACACAAGTTCAGATGTATTAATATTTTTCCTGTCCTGCTTCTTTATTGCCAATTTATATTACATCCATACAGAACCACAGAAAAGACCATTAGAAGCCGTACAACGAAGGCGCCTCTCTTTGCCAAATAAAAAAATATATTCAAGGCAAAAGAACAATTTACTGTTAAAACGTTTCTCATTCTTTGTCGTTTCATTACCTCACAGATCTGTTCCTGCGTGTACCAAAAAAGAAATCCACCAGGACTTTAAATTGTCTCTGAAAAACAAGTTTCAATGTTTGAACGAGAGGATAACAACCCAGGTAAACCCAACACTTCTCAATGAGATTTTCACAGAGCTCTACATCACGGAGGGAGACTGCGGAGAGGTCAATAACGAACATGAGGTACGACAGATCGAGGCAGCATTCAGGAGAACAACAGAGAGGACACCAATCAAATGCAGTGACATCTTCAAACCCTTATCTGAACAAGACAAGTCTATCAGAACTGTGCTGACAAAGGGAGTCGCTGGAATTGGAAAAACAGTCTCTGTGCAGAAGTTCATTCTGGACTGGGCTGAAGATAAAGCAAATCAGGATCTCCAGTACATATTTCCACTTCCTTTCAGAGAACTGAATTTGATGAAGGACCAAGAACTAAGCCTGCTGGACCTTCTTCAGAAATGTTTCAAGGAGACAAATGAAATGAAAATGTCCGGCACGCACAAACCACTCTTCATTTTTGATGGTTTGGATGAGTGTCGTTTACCTCTAGATTTTCAGAGCAAAGTGAATATATGTGATGTTACTCAGTCATCCTCAGTAGATGTGCTGCTGATAAACCTGATCAAGGGGAATCTGCTTCCCTCTGCTCTCATCTGGATAACCTCCCGACCTGCAGCAGCTGATCTAATCCCCTCCGAGTATGTGGATCGAGTGACAGAAGTACGAGGCTTTACCGACCCACAGAAGGAGGAGTACTTCAGGAAGAGAATCAGGGATGAGAGTCTGGCCAATAGAATCATCTCACACCTAAAGACATCAAAAAGCCTCTGCATCATGTGTCACATACCTGTGTTCTGCTGGATCTCAGCCACTGTTCTGGAGAGAATGTTGGGTGAGGCAGAGACTGGAGAGATCCCCAAAACTCTGACTCAGATGTACACACACTTCCTCATCATTCAGACAAAGATCCTAAGAGAAAAGTACCCACAGAACCAGAAGACAGATGGAGAGATACTTCTCAAACTGGGACAACTGGCTTATCAGCAGCTGATGAAAGGAAACCTGATCTTCTATGAGGAAGATCTGAGAGAGTGTGGCATCGACGTTCAAGAAGCATCAGTGTACTCAGGTGTGTGTACACAGATCTTCAGAGAGGAATCCGGGCTGCTCCAGAGTAAAGTGTACTGCTTTGTTCACCTGAGTGTTCAGGAACACCTTGCAGCTCTATATGTGCACCTGACCTTCATTATCCAGAAGAGAAATTTGCTTAAACAGAATCTCTTTTTGAAACATAATAGCCTGAAAAGAAGCATCTCTGCTCTTCATAAGAGTGCTGTGGATCAGGCCTTACAGAGTAAGAACGGACATCTGGATGTGTTCCTTCGCTTTCTTCTGGGTCTCTCACTGGAGTCCACTCAGACGCTCTTACAAGACCTAATGACACAGACAGGAAGCAGCTCTCACAGTAATGAGGAAACAGTTCAGTACATCAAGAAGAAGATCAGAGAGAATCCATCAACAGAGAAATCCATCAATCTGTTCCACTGTCTGAATGAACTGGATGATCACTCTCTAGTTGAAGAAGTTCAGCAGTACCTGCAGTCTGGAGATTTGCAAACAAGCAAACTCTCCCCTTCCCAGTGGTCAGCTGTGGTCTTTGTGTTATTGACATCATCACAGAAAATTGATGTATTTGACATCCATAAATACACCAAGTCATACAGTGATTCAGACGAAGTGTTTCTGAAGCTACTGCCTGTAGTTGCAGCATCCAGAACAGTGCAGTAAGTATTGCTGAGCACAGCTGTTACACTGACACAGCATTAGAAACACACATGATCACATGTTGTATTAAAGAGGCTTTCACTATTCAGTTTCTAATTAGTTTTAAAACCACATGAATGTAAATACACAGAACCAATTACGAGGGTGCCCACATACGGTCACGCTTCCGGGTTTCCCCGCTGCCTCCGACCTCCTGGACTCCATCTCCCAGAGTTCACTCCATGATGATGTCACAGCCACATGTCCCGAACCCACCAATCACACTTCATTTCCCTTTCACTACATATACCCCTCAGTCACAGTCCCTCATTGTGAAGTATTGCCAAACCCCGTTTGCATACTAAGCGGTCTCTCTGTATTTCTCTGATTGCTATCTCTGGTATCGACTCTTCTTTGCTCTCTGACTCTCTCCCTCTCGGATTCTCCATTTTGGATTAGTTCACTTGTCTAATTGTTTACCTGGTTTTGACCTCCCTTTGATCTCTGGATTTCTCTCTGGATTCTCCTCTGATTTGGTGGCCCGTTTATCTGACTCTCCAGTTCGCGACCCCTGCCTGTCTCTTGTACTTACCCTCAGCCTCGCTCTGTGTTGCCTTTTACTTGTTGCTGATTCTGATTATTAACCTGTCAAATAAACACTCTTTGACTTTCAGCTCGGTGCACGTCGAAGTACATTTGTTCTTGACACACACACACAGTTGTACAAGATTTAATAACTGATATTGTTTTTTATTATTTATTTTGTTCATTGTCTGGACCCAACTAAGAACTCCAGAAAGGTGACACATATAATCAAATACACATGTCAATTTATTAATAATTGTTGTCTTTCAGAGTCCTGGGCTGAAAGGGATCATTTTAATGTCAGCTAGATTGAAATAAAGTATCCAGTCTCTTTAGACCTAGACTAGAAATAACAGGTTTAGACTCACCCAGTGCTTGTGGGACATTTGTCATTTGACATTTGTGATAGCAAACTATATAGAGAAGTGATTTAATGCATCCCTTACGTATATAAGGACCAGTATTATTATTTTGATACTGCATTATGTACACTATGTGTATGATTCATGTTTTACCTATTAAGGATACTCGAATCTATATTTGGCTGCACTAATTTTGCATGCTGTAGATATGTTCTGCTTCTGTGCCTTTCAAATTTGCATTAGATACAGACACACAGACCACATAGTGCCTAGCACATATTGTAGATTTTCTTAGTTTATATATGTTTTACATATATCTATATTATATATACTTTTTCTCTAATCTTCTGTATGCCTTTTTTATTTAGTACTTCGTATTTGGATTGTAATTGTTAGTACTTCTAGTCCTGAGGTAGTGCAGAGTAAGAATTTCATTGTACAGGGCATATGACACTAAACTCTTGTATCTTTAATCTTGAATCTTATTTAATCAAACATTAGTACCTGTCTTAACTAATGCTGTTGTGGCTGAATGCAGTAAAATCTTTAGAAATACCAAAGAACAGTAGAAGCTGTTATCTCATAATTAATACACTTGATTTCTTAAGAAACACTGGGTGAGGGGATGCCATGAAACCTCTGAACATACAATGTATTTGCTTGACTTTAATAGGAGAAGATGACATAATTTATATTTTCATGTTAGCATTCCATGTGTTGTGGTGTTGTGTTGTGTTGTGTTTCAGTCTTACAAGTAGTAATCTGAAAAAGAAAAGTTGGACAATGCTGGCCCTAATGGTCAGCTCAGAATGCTCCAATGTGAGAGAGCTGCATCTGTCTAGGAATGAACTAGGGGACTTGGGAGTGAAGCTGCTTTCTGCTGGGCTGGAGAATCTTCACTGTAAACTGGAGACACTTTGGTAAGATCCAGTGATTTAATTTTCATTTCAACATTGAGCAATCTCTAACCCTAGCAATCTCCCTCTTACCAAGTAATTAACAATTATAATGTACCGTTAATATAATGTAACTGGCTTCTTTATTGCTAAACAATATAGTTCTAACCAAAAAATTTTTTTATAAATTTTTGATAGACAAAAATATCTGAACAAAACAAGTAAGGAACAATCTAAAACAAAAAGTTTTTCTTATTTTTTTAATTAACTGGGAGAATTTGGGCAGAAAATTGATCAAGCTTGCCCCTCCTAAACTTGACATCGAAGACAATTAAGTTTCTGTATATCCTGAGCTGTAGAATGTGTCATTGTTCTGTCTGCAGGTTGTTGGATTGTAACATCACAGATGACGGCTGTGCTGCTCTGGCTTCAGCTCTAAATTCAAACCCATCTCATTTAAAAGTGTTGGATCTGTCTAGGAATAAATTAGGAAATACAGGAGTGAAGCTGCTCACTGCTGGACTGAAGAATCCACATTGTAAACTGGAAACATTGAAGTAAGCTAATCTATCTGAGAGTCATATATGATCTGATCCTCTGTTAGGCTTGTTATATGTGAATGCAAATGAAGCTGAAGTTGTATGGTCATTTCCAAAATTCTATGGAGGATAGTCGGTTTTCTACACACCATACAAAGAAAACTAAATAAATGACATGTTGATATATTATGTAAAAATAAATAAATAAATACATTTGTGCTGTGATTGTCTTAGAAGACTGGTGATTGTTGTGACTCCTTGATGGCATCCCTGCTGAACTGTATGTCCTAAAATGAGAGAATAAAAAGTTTGCCATTATTCTTTCTGCAGATTGGAGCATTGTAATATCACAGACAAAGGCTGTGTAGCTCTGGCTTCAGCTCTGCAATCAAATCCTTCAAACCTGAGAGAGCTGAATCTGTATGGAAATAACCTAGGCGATTCAGGAGTGAAACTGCTCTCTGCAGCACTGGAGAATCCTCACTGCAAGCTACAGTCACTGTGGTAAGATCAGAACAAATTGAATTAAAACTACAGTATATAAAAAATCTAAAATATAGTAATCATATTACTGTAATATGAATTAGACTGTTTTTACAATGTTGTTCTGAAGAATATACTACACAGTAATTAATACGTTCTATATTTTGTTAAAGTATCAATGCCAGCCTTGAGTATGATGCTACAAGCTTGGCCCACCTGGATTTGGGGATATTCATCCATTCCTATCTGCAAAACTACAAAAATGCATGAACAAGTTAGAAAAGGCTGAAATTTAGAAATAGTTCTCAAATGATAGACAGGTACTTACTTCACACCCAGGTTTCATACTTCAAGTTTGGTATTCACAGCAATATAACCTAGTCAAGAGGCTTTTATTGTCATTCCATCCATGTACGAGTACACAGCGGAGTGAAATTATGTTCTTCCAGGAACAAGGTGCAACATGGAACAACAGAGTACAAGACATACCTGTGTAAACAAAAATTAAAAGTAGAAACAATACAATAATTATGATAAATTGAACAGACATTAGACACAGTAAACAGACAGGGCACTGCAGCAACGACCCAGCACTGATTTTCGGACATGAGTGGTGTCGATTGATTTAACAACTTCTGGAAATGTCTTGTCAAGTTTGGTAATGTGCTTTTCCACACATTGCTCTTTCTTATATCCTTCAGTTTGAGAAATTAGTAACAATGCATTATTTCCACCAAACCCCTAAGAAACTGGGCATGGTTTCAGATTTACAAATATGATATGGCACACTATAAAGCTCACTGGTTCATGAGAGAAGCAGCTAAACAATGACTTTTCTGTTATTTGAGCATTTATTATTTTATATAACAGACAACACAACATCATAATTAGTTCATTTAAGGACCCTCACAAAACTTGGATTTTGAGACATCATATTTCTGTCAAAACAAAACAAATATTTAAGTATTTATACTTTATAGGCTCCGCTACTGTAATATCACAGATGAAGGCTGTGCTGCCCTCACTTCAGCTCTGAAATCAAACCCCTCACATCTGAAAGAACTGGATCTGTCTGGAAATAAACTTGGAGACTCTGGAGTGCAGCTGCTCTCTGCTGTACTGGAGAATCCTTTCTGTAAACTGGAGATTCTGTGGTAAGATCATCTCTTTGAAAGTCACACAAACGAGTCACAGTAATGCATATTCTATAGCAGTGGGATTGAAGCAAGGACTTCCTGTAAACAAGTAAAACACAAGGTCAAGATTTGCCCAACTGTAATGCAAGATTTAACACTGGAACACTGATGACTGATTTTAAAGCCCTAATGTTGCCTTTATCCACTTTCTTTGAGGTTTCACAGACCCCAGTGCTAATAGCCAATTTTTTTCCACATTAAAGTTTTAAATGTTTCCCTAGACATGACCATAAAACATTATCACTCTTATATTTGTATATTATATCCTCTTATATTTGTATATGATAATACAAATTAGACATATGCACTGGTAAAAATGCATTAAAGTCATACTGCATGGACATAACCCCACAGTTATGTGACAGCTCATAGGCATGTCAAACACAGTTAGCTCAGATTTACAGTATATAGATTAGTTCTCTATGCTTATGACTATAGTCACATCGGTAGCACTTTAGAATAAGGATTTAGAAATGGTATAAAATATGTTAGGTCATAAACACTCTACAAAGTATTAATAAGTAGTTATAACACATGAATAAAAAAGGGCAAAAATTAGCTTCTAAATTTAATGTATATGAATATGTACTGAAGCTGACAGGGTTTATGTGGACTGATGGAACAGATGAAGTAAGATCAGTAAACATCAAAATCAGAGTTTTAATGGTATAAACACGCGTGTTTACTGTTAGACTAATAACAGGTCACTGTTGCCCATCTTATTTATGTATTGTAACTGCTCATTGATGATATTAACGTGTTTATGACCTAATTAATAACCATTGGTAAACTCTTTTTAAACCACTCGAACTCTTTATAAAGGTAGCCTTATTCTAAAGTGCCACTGTCACATCTTATAGAACACATTCCTGCGAAACTGAACTGTGTGCTGTGTAAACTAAAGACTGAAGAGTGGGTCATGGTTCTCTCTCCAGGCTACAGTTCTGTATTATCACTGATAAAGGCTGCGCTGCTCTGGCTTCAGCTCTGAAATCAAACCCCTCACACCTGAGAGAGTTGGATCTGTCTGGAAATGTTAAAGTAAAGACAGGACATGAGCTATTGTTTGCCCTTAAGCATGATGACTATTACAGACTACAAAAGCTAAGGTAAGTATAAGTAATTTGAGATAAATGTGTACATATACAAAATATTGTTGGTTAGCTTTCATGACAAGAACTACAGATTTTTTATTGTTTCCTTTTTTTAGACTGATAATTGATACCACGGATAAATAATGATTGAAAAGACCAAGTCATGAAGACATGGAAGTGGTTTCTGAATGTGTGTGCATATATCTGTTCAATGGATGGTGTTGATTGAACACATTCATATTTTTTGTGAATGCTGAACTCAACAAATCAGTTTACAAATAATGAATACGAATGCTCAACAGCACACCGGATTACACCTCCATAAACACAGCCAAGCATGTCTGGTGCTAGTGGTAGAGACGTAACTGCAGAAGTCGGTTTGAGCATTTGAATCAGTTTCATTAACATACCGTGTGGACTTAGATGGAAGATAACATGTTTCTGTACAAATAGTTCCCTGGTGTAAGAAAAAAGAAATCCTGACATCAGCCACATCTGCATCAAATTTCAAATGACACATCGAGTTGAGGCATCAAAGCAGTCTTGTGGAATACAGGTAACTTAATAATGAGCACAAGAATAATTAACGACTATGATAGAACAACCACAATGTTCAAAGGAAGACTTTATGTTTAGTTATGTTTTTGAGTTTCTAGAGCTGTACTTTTTCACTGGACAAACATCAAGTTTAATGGAAAAGAATCACAATCAAAGACATTGACTACTTTCTTTGTTTGTTTACTGATTGTTTACTTTTAGTTATGTTGTTTTTTTAGAAGTCATAAAACATGTTGGTTGAATATTGCACTTTAAGCCAGTACTTCTGTTTACATTCAGTTTTTGTCTGGTGTTGTCACAGTAACGGGAGTACAGAGTATTCTGTTAATGCATTTTTCCCATGATTGAGAATGACTCAATTTTTTTTGGTTTTGAACTGCAGTATAATATAATGTTGCCTAAATAAAATTCACACACAGTATATTGTTTAATTATATTGTTTAATTGTCAGTATAATATGGCACATTGTTTAACTGTTAATATATATATTTGCAATCTGAGCATTGGTTTTTAATGTGACTTCATGTTTTAAAATGTAACTTATTACTGTGATTGGGCAGTGGAATACAATAATTTATTTAGTTTTTGAGTAGCAATGATTTTGTGCTAGTGATGGATGGGTAAAAAGATGTTCTATTGAAAATATATATATATATATATATAGTGGCCTGTATATTGAGGAAAAAAGATATATGAAGAAAGTTTTCAGTGTAAACTGGCATGACACTGGTGTGAAGTGTTATGCTAGCAGAAAGATGAAGTCTGTGTAAATGAAGTAAAAAGGTACAGACTATGGAGAATCATCATCTGTCACAGTCACTCAATTAATGGACCATGTGATGGTTTGTAAGTTCATTGAAGAAAATGGACTAAAGACACGCATTTATTATTTTAAACATTATACTGAAATTAAAACCATATTGTGTTTATTAGTCCTAGCACTATGTGTGTTTTTATGTAGAAAACCAGAATAAATGTTATTTATGAATTTGTACATTTGTGGATACATGATGATAGATATATAATGAGTGAGAGACAGACCGTTCAAATCTTTGAGCTTATACAGAAAGGACATCTGTTTCACACTTCATCTCCTCTCCTCTGTGCACTAATAAATGTGCTTTTGTTGTGTATTAAGTGTATTACTGCTAGTGTAGGCATAATTTCTGCATTACTCTCTCTAACATAAACAGAACTCTTAAACTGCACTCCAGGTCAGAGTATGTCCAATAAAAGATACAGACCATGTACATAAATTAAACATGCAGTGGTGTTCTAAAATGTACTGTGAAGTTTTTAAAACAAAGTAAAGTTATAACTAGTAAAATGAAGAAGAAATATTCAAGATTGTGCATATATTCAAGATTTCTAGATCACTATTTACATTTAAGCAAATTAGTGACTGACCATTTTAACCCTTTATAAATAAATAAATAAATAAATAAATAAAAATAGTCTTATTCTTTTTCTTGAAACTCATGTTCAGATAAATCTTAGGTGGAATTCATCAACTCATCAGAAGCTTTTGGCACCTTTAGTGATCAGAGTCTGTGCCAGCTCAAGTGCACGCTGTCATTAAGGTAAAGTAGTGATGGATACTAAGAAATTTCTGAAATTTATGTAAATACCTTAAAGCTTCCATTTTTCATTGGATTGTTATGATAATATAATGTGTAATTTAAAAAATGTTTAACACTTTTTTTAACTGCTTCTTAATGATTACTAAATTGTGGGCAAGCATTTAATTATGGGCTCATGTTATTTGTAAGCAATCTCGGAAATGTCGTATAAAAGAAATTTAAATTATGTGTTAATGATTTTTTAAATTAGTTATTAACTATCATGTATGGATGATTTACTGGATTTGTTCAAAATCAAAATTGAAAACACATTTTGNTATAAAACCAAGCACCTAGACATGCAGACTGCTCCTACTGACATTACTGAAAGAATGGGTCGCTCTCAGGAGCTCAGTGAATTCCAGCGTGGTACCGTGATAGGATGCCACCAAGTGCATTTCTCACTACTAAATATTCCACAGTCGACTGTCAGTGGGATCATAAAGTGGAAGCGATTGGGAACGACAGCAACTCAGCCACGAAGTGGTAAGACACGTACAATGACAGACCGAGGTCAGCGGATGCTGAGGCACATAGTGAGCAGAGGTCACCAACTTTCTGCAGAGTCAATCACTACAGACCTCCAAACTTCATGTGTCCTTCAGATCAACTCAAGAACAGTGTGTAGAGAGCTTCATGGAATGGGTTTCCATGGCCGAGCAGCTGCATCCAAGCCTTACATCACCAAGCTCAGTGCAGAGCGTGGAATGCAGTCATGTAAAGTACCGCCACTGGACTCAATCACGCTTCTCCGTCTGGCAATCCGATGGACGAGTCTGGGTTTGGCAGTTGCCAGGAGAGCGGTAAGCTTGGTGGAGGGGGGTTTTTGGTGTGGGGGTTGTTTTTCAGGAGCAGGGCTCGGAACTCTTAATGCTTAAGCAGACCAAGAGATTTTAGACAATTTCATGCTCCCAACTTTGTGGGACAGTTTGGGGACGGCCCCTTCCTCTTCCAACATGACTGCACACCAGTGCACAAAGCAAGCTCCATGAAGACATGGATGAGCGAGTTTGGGGGGGAAGAACTGGACTGGCCTGTACAGAGTCCTGACCTCAACCCGATAGAACACCTTTGGGATGGATTAGAGCGGAGACTGCGAGCCAGGCCTTCTCATCCAACAACGGTGTCTGACCTCACAAATGGGCTTCTGGAAGAATGGTCAGAAATTCCCATAAACACATTCCTAATCCTTGTGGAAAGCCTTCCCAGAAGAGTTGGAGCTGTTGTAGCTGTAAAGGGTGGAACATCATATTAAACCCTATGGATTAAGAAAGGGATGTTACTCAAGTTCATATGTGTGTGAAGGTACTAAACTATTCCTAATGTTAAACAATAATTTCCAGATTCTGGGACACTTTTACTTTAAAGCCACAAGATCTAACCACTATGTGGCTATAGGGACAGTGGTGAATGAAGTACACAAACCATGTACTTGAGTAGAGGTAAAATATTACTCCAGTAAAAGTAGAAGTGCTCCTTCAGACCTCCACAGGGACAGTTCAAAAAGTATTTGCCTTCAAATGTACTTAAGTACGGAAAGTAAAAGTAGCATGATTTATTATGGCTCTAACGTCCTGTTATTACTTTTTGAACCAGACTTAAACAACTAATTCTAGATAAAAATAATTAATATCACTCTCTGTACACCAATCTTTTAATAGAATGTCATTAATTAGTCTAACACTGATGTCTATGAAATTATCAAAAGCACAAAACACTGATTCAAACAATTTCCATTAGGTAGAACCAAGCTCTATCCAACTGTTCAAAACAAGCTCAGAACAGTGTGTGGTGTACCCTGATTGGTGTGCTTGCTTTGCGCTTCTTTCATTTTGACATATTACGTTTTTATGCACACATGATGTAGTGGAGTAAAAATAATGGAAATATTCCAGTAAAGATACATGGAAAAACTAAAGTACAATAATCAATTTCATTTACTTCACTACTGTCCACCACTGCATAGGGATGCAATGTCACTTCCTGCTCTAAAATACCTGGTGTGGCTAATATAAGGCTCTGCCTATGGGCTTTTTGTAGTGACATGAAAATGTAAAATAGCATTTTTTAAAATAGAGATTTTTATTTAAAAACTTGGTTTATCATCAAACATCAAACACATGAAAAACATGAAAGACTAATAGCACTGTATAAATTATTAATTAATTACTTCATCATCTAAACTGCTTATCCTCCTAGGTTGCGGGGAGAAGGTTGGAGCCTGTCTCAGTGCTCACTGGGCAGAAGGCAGGAGATCACAGGACACTGTATAATTATGTATATTGGTAAGTCTTGTGTCTCCATCTAGGCTCCATCTGCTCTCATCCAAAATCTCCACCTATTTTTTCTTGGACAATCCTCTGCAGTTTTGTGAGCCTCTCCCTCAAAGCAATATGCATGAGGAGGAGAAGTGAGTTCTACTGTTTTCCATGTGCATGAACCCAAACGGTTTTAGTTGTGTGCCAGTTTCATACATAACACATGGGCAAAATGTACCGGAACTGTGTCCGAAACCAGTGCAAAAAGTTTAACATATTTGGCTCTTCGTGTCTCAGTCTGCTGCTGGAGCTCCTCACACACGTTCAAAAGTCACATCATGAACATCATATTCTGAAAAAGAAAGAACAAAAAAACAAACTTTCAATATAAAAAATAAAACAGCAGCAGCCTGCAGCATTTGTGTATATTACATATTTATATGAAATCATTATTACTTACATTAGATCTGTCAGTTTGTAGCGTTCATCATGCTTAAGAGCTAACAGCAGCTCATGTCCTGTCTTTATTTGAAGATTCTCTTTCAGATTCAGCTCTATCAGGTGTGAGGGGTTTGATTTCAGAGCTGCAGTCAGAGCCGCACAGCCTTCATCTGTGATATTACAATCCCACAACCTACAGGGTGAACAATGTTTGTGCCTGATTTAGATGTCTACAGTCCAGAAAGCCAAGTACATGTATCGGTTTATAAAGATTTGTCACTGAGCAGTAGCTAATGTTAAGTTGATAACAGACTTTACACTGAACACTAGTTTTTTTGCTGGAGGAGCAATTTGCAACTAAGTTACATGACTGGGTATAAAAAGAGCATTTTTGAGAGACAGAGTGCCTCAGCAAAGATGGGCAGAGGTTCACCAATCTGCGTAAAACTGTCTACAAATTGTGGAACAATTTCAGAAAAATGTTTCTCAACATTACAGTGCAAAGAATGTGAATACCCCACTACCTACAGTACACAGTATCATCACAAGATTCAGAGAATCTGGAGAAATTCCTGTGTGCATGGGACAAGGCAGACAGTCAATATTAGATGCCTGTGATCTTTGATTCTGTCCTGGAAACCCTTCCAGAAATCATTGTCTGTGAACACAGTTCACCATGCAATCCACAAATGCACATGTACCGTCCAAAGAAGAAACTATTACATATTTACTTATTTTAGAACGATCCAGAAAGGCCAAATCGTCTTTGGGCCAAGAAATGAGGGCAATGAGGAAAAATGGAAAACTGTTCTGTGGTCAGATGAATCAAAATTTGAAATTCTTTTTGGAAACCATGGACGCCCTGTCCTGTGGACTCGAGGAGAGGGACCACTTGTTGGCAGTGCACAACTCAAAAGCCTGCATCTCTTCCGATGTTTACAGACCGTTGTTTAAATAAGAGGGTATGCTACACAATGGTAGACGTGGCCCTGTCCCAACATTTTTGATATGCATTGCTGCCATCCAGTTCTAAAGGAGTTAATCATTTTCATGAACTGGTAAAATGTCTCACTTTCAACATCTGATATGTGTTTTATGTACTACTGTGAATTAATATGGGTCTATGAGATTTGCAAAACATTGCATTCTGGTTTTATTTATATTTACTTACATTTTACACCACACTCCAACTTTTGGAATTGGGGTTGTAAATCATTATTTACAGCAAGATTGTTATTTGCATTTCAAAGTATCTATGAGTAGATTTGTCCAAACTGGTACTCTCTAACAACATAGATACATAATAGATTTATTTAAACTGAACTCACAATGGTAAAGGAGTAATTTTACAGTCTGCTACAGGTCCAAAGAAAACCTTATGAAATTCAAACATAAATATAGAAAACAACACAACAAACAGCATGATGACAGAATGAAAAGTCTATGAAGAGCTAAAACAAACATCCTCAAGACATTGATTATGTACCTACAGAATCGAATCGAGATTAGACAGTTTTCACAATTAGAGAGAATGCCACACTGAGGACCAAGCTCTTTGTGACTCTCAGAGAGACGATCTTACCAAAGTGCCTCCAGTTTACAGAGAGGGTTCTCCAGTACGTCACAGATCAGTTTCACTCCGGAATCTCCTATATTATTCTTAGACAAATGCAGCTCTTTCAAGTGTGAGGGATTTGATTTCAGAGCTGAAGCCAGAGCAGCACAGCTTTCAATCGTGATATTACATTCCCTCAACCTGCAGAGATAAAAATGAGACATTCTCATGATGATGATGATCTTTAATTAAGAATATGAGAGGTATTCAGTGTTTTGTGAGGCAGAGGAAGAAAATGCAACAGGCTATTAAAGTATAACTTAAAAGGAGAGCCAAGGGGTAAGAAAGATTATACTGCTTGTCACAAATCATGATTACAGTCACCGGTTTACATGAGCTGTTTGAAATCACGTCACTACTTACTAACCTGATTACTAGCCCTTAATCACCACGTCAACAATTTTTTGGGAATGTGTCGCAGGCCTGATATTCTATGATGAAGGAAACGGGACTCTAATCTTTAAACAATATGTGTTTATAAATAATTCATTAACAAAGACGAACTGAAACTTTTGCCAGAGCATATGTAAGAATATATGGACCAGATCATGTGCTACTGTCTATAAAACGAACTTACCTCAGTGATTCTAGTTTACAGAGAGGGTTCTTCAGCCCATCAGTGAGCAACTTCACTCCTGAATCTCCTAGTTTATTTTGAGAAAGATACAGCCTTCTCAGCCTGGAGGATTCTGAGATGAGCACTGAGACCAGAGCTGCACAGCTTTTCTTTGTCAGTCTGCAACGTAATAGACTAAAGAAAACAACAATTCTAACATTAACATGACTGATATGAGCAAAATAAGCTATATAAAATGTTCAGACATATGGCTGCAATTATTTGATTTCATATTTCACTAAAAAACAGCTTTGCAATCTAATAATGTTTGTATTATTGTGTGTATCAGTTAAATTAAGTATTACTTACTTAGCTGTTCTGGATTCTGCAACTACAGGTAGCATCTTCAGAAGAACATAATCTGATCTGCCATAATTCCATAAGATAAATTCACCAAATTCTTCTTCTGATGACAACAGTATGTAAACCACAGCTGACCACTGAGAGGAGGAGAATTTTCTTTCATTGGGTTTGTAAAGCTGCAGGTACTGTTGTACTTCCTCAACCAGAGAATGATCACCCACTTCATTCAGACAGTGGAACAGATTGATGGATTTCTCTGCAGATGGATTCTCTCTGATCTTCTTCTTGATGTACTGAACTGTTTCCTCTTTGCTGTGGGAGCTGCTTCCTGTCTGTGTCACTAGGTCTTGTAAGAGCGTCTGAGTGGACTCCACTGAGAGACCCAGAAGAAAGCGAAGGAACACATCCAGATGTCCATTCGTACTCTGTAAGGCCTGTTTCACAGCACACTTGTGAAGATCTGAAATTGTATTTTTTTCTCTCCAGAGACCACACAGTTTAGAGGGCTGATTCTGTTTAAGCACATTTCTCTCCTGAATCTTGAAGGTCATGTGCACATATAGAGCTGCCAGATGTTCCTGAATACTCAGGTGAACAAAGCAGTACACTTTATTCTGGAGCAGCCCGGATTCCTCTCTGAAGATCTGTGTACACACACCTGAGTACACTGATGCTTCTTGAACGTCGATGCCACACTCTCTCAGATCTTCCTCATAGAAGATCAGGTTTCCTTTCATCAGCTGCTGGTAAGCCAGTTGTCCCAGTTTGAGAAGTATCTCTCCATCTGTCT
>CM067475.1:43938971-43966900 GCA_034552555.1 Semaprochilodus insignis | reverse complement strand
TAGTTACAAAATAAAGTCATTAGAATGTTAAGATGCATCAGTTAAACAAAAATTGCCAATAATAAGAATTACTCAAATAACTTGTATTATTATAGTCTACAACAGATCAAGAGGTCTGACTGTCCAGAACCCAGCTGTGTATCCAGGAGGAGTAATGTGTCTATGAATCCCCCAATGGCGTTTAAAGATGAAGACCCCTCATCTGAACACAGGTGACTAATGACTAATCACTAATGACTAATAACTATTGATGAAAGAAATCTGAATTATGTCGCAACTCTCAGCTACAGATGTTTATTGTAGTGTTTTTGATAATTCTTCTATTGTTTTAATAATGTCAATAGCATATTTTATAAATTTAAAATGTAGATCAGTGTGCTTTCAATTAAGAGAGCTTAAAATGGTGTAGTTCACCAGAATGTTTAAGATAGACATAAAAAAGGGAAAAAATCTTCAATTGGTAACTTTAATCATCAAGAACACTAAAAATAAGACAAATTAAAAAAATAATGATGGCATTAAAAGGGGATTAGAAGAATAAGTTGGGGCAGTTAAAACACAAAAGCATACTGTTGTATTATGACATAATTTATCATCATAAGGATATAGACTGCCTTATTTAAAGTTGTGCTGAAAACTGATCTTATGCCACACCATATGTCTCCCCATCACACAGACATGGTCATGCTTCTGATGCAGTGCAGGTCCAGGAGAATTTCAGGGTCATTTTAAAAAAGGAATTTCAGTGTTTGAATGAAGTGATAACAAACCAGGGGAACCCCACACTTCTCAATGAGATCTACACAGAGCTGTACATCACTGAGGGAGACAGTGGAGAGATCAATAATGAACATGAAGTGAGGCAGATCGAGGCAGCATCCAGGAGAACAGCAGCAGAGGACACACCAATCAAATGCAATGACATCTTTAAGCCCTTATATGAACAAGACAAGCCCATCAGAACAGCGCTGACAAAGGGAGTCGCTGGAATTGGAAAAACAGTCTCTGTGCAGAAGTTCATTCTGGACTGGGCTGAAGATAAAGCAAATCAGGATCTCCAATTCATATTTCCACTTCCTTTCAGAGAACTGAATTTGATGAAGGACCAGGAACTCAGTGTGATGGAACTCCTTTATACATGGTTTAAAGACATTAAAGAAGCTGACATATTCAACTCTCACAAAGTTCTCTTCGTATTTGATGGTTTAGATGAGTGTCGTTTACCTCTAGATTTTCGGAGCTCTGTGAGTGTGTGTGATGTGACTGAATCAGCTTCAGTAGACGTGCTGCTGATAAACCTGATCAAGGGGAATCTGCTTCCCTCTGCTCTCATCTGGATAACCTCCCGACCTGCAGCAGCTGATCTAATCCCCTCCGAGTATGTTGATCGAGTGACAGAAGTACGAGGCTTTACCGACCCACAGAAGGAGGAGTACTTCAGGAAGAGAATCTGTGATCAGAGTCTGACTGATAAAATCATCTCACACCTAAAGACATCAAGGAGCCTCTACATCATGTGTCACATACCTGTGTTCTGCTGGATTTCAGCCACTGTTCTAGAGAGAATGTTGGGTGAGGCAGAGACTGGAGAGATCCCCAAAACTCTGACTCAGATGTACACACACTTCCTCATCATTCAGACAAAGATCATAAGAGAAAAGTACCCACAGAACCAGAAGACAGATGGAGAGATACTTCTCAAACTGGGACAACTGGCTTATCAGCAGCTGATGAAAGGAAACCTGATCTTCTATGAGGAAGATCTGAGAGAGTGTGGCATCGACGTTCAAGAAGCATCAGTGTACTCAGGTGTGTGTACACAGATCTTCAGAGAGGAATCCGGACTGCTCCAGAGTAAAGTGTACTGCTTTGTTCACCTGAGCGTTCAGGAACACCTGGCAGCTCTATATGTGCACCTGACCTTCATGATCCAGAAGAGAAATGTGCTTAGGCAGAGACAGTCCTCTAAGATGGGGAACTCCAGGAGAAAAGAAATAAAAATCATAGATATACAGAAGAGTGCTGTGGATCTGGCCTTACAGAGTAAGAACGGACATCTGGATCTGTTCCTTCGCTTTCTTCTGGGTCTCTCACTGGTATCCAATCACACTCTACTACAACACCTAATGACACAGACAGGAAGCGGCTCCCACAGCAAAGAGGAAACAGTTCAGTACATCAAGAAGAAGATCAGAGAGAATCCATCAACAGAGAAATCCATCAATCTGTTCCACTGTCTGAATGAACTGGATGATCACTCTCTGGTTGAGGAAATCCAGTTTTATCTGAAATATGGCCATTTACACAAAACAAATCTCTCTTCAACACAATGGTCAGCTGTGGTTTTTATACTGCTGACATCAGGGGACGTTCTGGATGAATTCATCCTACAGAAATATAGCTGTTCAGACGGTGTTCTTCTGAAGCTGCTGCCTGTGGTTGCAGAGTCCAAAAGAGCTGAGTAAGTAATGCTGAACACAGTTGTTGCACTGGCACAAGATTGGACACAGACAACAGTCAACATTTCATTCACTTGAATATAAATGTAAATACATAAAATCCATGTTTGCATGTATCATTGTAGGTATTTGTTATATAAGTAGATCAAATTAATCATAAAAAGTAATTGTTAGTTATGTGATGATTTTTGCAGTCTTGAATCATGCAAACTGACAAAGAAAAGCTGTGCAGCTCTGGCCTCACTGCTCAGCTCAGAATCCTCCAGTCTAAGAGATCTGGATCTAACTGGGAATAATCTTGGAGATTCAGGAGTGAAGCTGCTCTCTGCTGGACTGGAGAATCCTCACTGTAAACTGGAAACACTGAGGTACGATTACCTTTTTAGGAATTACCCGTAGCGTTTTGCTCTTGAAGGAATATTCTCTGATATAATCATGAAATAATACAGACCCACAATTTATGAAATTCAAATTAAAACAGACAGAAAACATTGAATTTCCAATACACATTGACCCCCATTTTCAATACAGGATAAAATGTTGTCTTCAACATTTATTAAGTGTCGTTAAAGGAAAGTTGGGGTGCTATGACCCAGTCCAGGGTTAGGCTATAACATAAAAGGAAAGAGAGACAGAGAGACACACGTGCCCTTCCGATTCCCGCAACCACGCATACAACATCCAGCTTCACATTGATAAAGATTTATTGAAGTTGAACATAAATGAGAAAACTGAACCAAAACCACATAAGAAAGGAGGGTAGGAGAAAATAAACATAACAAAGCTAACTAAATTTTAACCACTAACTAAACCTAAACAACCAAAAGAACAGAAAAGACATCAAATTTGACCTCACTCCTTAACTAAAGCCATAACCAGGAGAAAACAGGGAAACAAAAATGTCCTCCCTCCCAGAACTGAGGAACATACTACAGTGTCTAGGGCTCACAGACTTTGATGGAGATTATACAAACTTCAAAGGTAACATTTACACCATATAAGCTAAAGTAGGTTGTCAGGGAACCAGGAAGCAACGGAGTGTAACTCTCTCTCCTGCTTCCACCTGGTTGAAATCCAGCATTTATAGGTTGAGCCCCGATGGCCTGGGTTCGTCATGACACTGCAATACATAGAAAGGAAACAAAAACAAAGACCCTTATGGTCGTAACACCCCCACACTTAAAGAAACAAAGTTTGTTTTCCTACTGTCTAGACAAAGCATCAGCAACTACATTTTCACTATCCTTCATGTGCTGAACATCAACATTAAAATCTTGCACCATCAGGAACCATCTCATCAATCTTTGCTTAGTATTTCGCATTCTAGAAAACTACAAAGAACACAACAACATGACCCCTAGGGTCGTATCACGGGGTAACGCAGTGATAAACAGTATGCTCCCATTCCAGGCTTTTTGTAAGATGCTGCAGATATATTTGGAATGAGTGTGTGTTTAACAAAAAAAACAAATTCAAATAATGTAATGCGCTCACTCTCCCCTGGGGCAAGCACTCCAGTCCTCTACCTGAGGAGAGTTGGGGATGATGGCAGCAACAGTGGCACTCCACCCAGCCACCATCCGCTCTCTCTGCCTTCCTCTGTTGCTGGTGTCAGACCACAGCTGGACAGTTCTAGCTGTTTAACTACAGTCTGTAATCGTAGAACTACAAAGTTCACCTATATGAAAGGTGAGCTGACAAAATGGACAGTGTGTGTATAAACAAGGAGGTGTACTTAATGAAGGGGACATTAAGTGTAAACCCTAATGAAACAGGAAGCCATGAATTACTATTTAAGTGTTCTTAATGGCTCGAGTCTTAAAACATGTACTATACACATAGATCTTTTAAAATGTCTCATTTACAAACACGGCTCTTTAAAGAACCTTCCACTGAAGTAAAGTAATGTTAGTTTAACAGAATGTAGATCATCTACGTTGTAGTGAATCTGCTGAATTGATCTGTGTGTCCTGCACTGAGAAGTGTACCTTTGTTCTGTCTGCAGGTTGAAGAATTGTAAGATCGTAAATAAAGGTTGTGCTGCTCTGGCATCAGCTCTGAAATCAAACCCATTACATCTGAGAGAGCTGAATCTGTCTGAGAATAATCTAGGAGATTCAGGAGTGAAGCTGCTTTCGTCTGGTCTGGACAATTCTCACTGTAAACTAGAGACGCTGAGGTAAGGTCACAGTAGAGAGGGTTACTTTTAAGCAAGCTCAATCTAAGTGATTCTACACACACGAAACCAAAACAAAATGAACAGGAACCAAGGACAATTCTGATTTTTATTAAAATAAAATTCCTTTACACTAATCACAGGTTGATGTGGAGGCAAAGGTGTCCAGTGTAGCCCAAAGTTACTTCATAGTTGACTAATCATGAATCATGAAAGAGATACTTAGAGGTATTCATCATGTTTTGCAAGGCACATAAACCATTACTGGATTATGGTTCATAAATAAATTAAATAATTTTTTGCATTTTCTAAATTAAAAATTTCCTGGTTGTACTCTCTCCTGTCCCTCCCATGTAGTCACTCATGAGTAGTGTTCCCACCTGTGTGTAGTTTGTTACCCCTTTTTTCCCAGGTGTTTCAGAGAGTAACACAATTTCAATCCTCTGTATGTCTTGTACATATTGAAGTATTGACAATAAAACTACTTGACTTGACTTTATCTTTGGTAAGCAGCTCTCATGTTTAAGTGTAAATGACTCATTTGTAAATGACTGGTGTTTGTAAATGTTAGCATAAACTGAATTCACTTTACACTACAAAAGTGGTTCAGATAGTTTACATATAACCAAGAAATATGAAAAAAACAAGATCACTGCTTGTTGTCAGTTTTTGCCAGATCATTTGAAACTGCCTAAAATTTCCGAGCACTAGAATGATTTGACATTAAGACACCTTAGAAAATGACCTGGGCAGTACATTAACTACTAAACTAGATAGCTCTTCAGTACACACTGTTTTCTACTGAGCGCTGGGCTGTATTTTCTCCTGGTAGTGGTTTCCTGTCTTTTCTGTTATGGATTTGCCTTGTGTGTACCTGTCTGCCTGTGTGTACCTGTCTGCCTGTGAGTTGACCTTTGTCTGCTGTAATTACCATGGATGGTGGATGACTCCAAATAAATGTGCCCATGCAGCCTGCCCCTTTTATAATTTGATGCAAATTTGACTTTATAGATGATTATCATAAAATCTAACTAAATCTAATCTTTGAACTGAAGCAGCTGACTAATGTTGTCAATTCCAAATTAAATTCCATGTAATAACCGAATGAATACAGTATTAATTTATAAAAATAGTCAACACTTAAGTATTAGAATCTATTAGAAATGACTTATATTTCACTCAAAACATCATCTGCTGCTCAGTGACATACCCCAGACCCGGAACAACAGTTTGGGGCTTTATAGTTGTAATCTTTATTTCATGTGATTTCAAAACATAATCTGGGAAATGGGAAAATGTGCTTGTGTTTAATAATTAAGAGTTAAGATGTGTATATAAGTACAACTAGTTCCAATCTGCCTTATGTACAGTAATGGTCTGTTTAACCATTTTACTCCCTGTTAAAGCTGAGCTGTTCTACTTGTCCTGGACAAAAAGAGTGAAGGGTGTGTTATTGTCCTCTGTGCAGGTTGCAGTATTGTAATATCACAGATAAAGGCTGTGCTGCTCTGGCTTTAGCTCTGAAATCCAACTACTCACAACTAAGAGAGCTGGATCTGTGTGGGAATACAGAAATAAGAGATTCGGGAGTGATGATGCTCTCTGCTATACTGCAAAATCATTTCTGTAAACTGGAGATACTGAGGTAAGATATCTGAGACTAAGACGCATACTGCATTCTTTAGCAGTAAGAGGCTGAAATGGAGTCTATAGCTTTATCAATATTCTGCAGACATTTTGTATGATCTCACTTCTTTTCTGAAAATCAGTTTCTTATCTAGCTATTTGATGTTTTATTTTCGACATGGTTCCTCTTATTTTTACTATTTTCTGCATTTTAAACTGTCAGCTATTATAAATTAATACATTTATACATAGACATCAATTACACTATTTATATTTGTCACCTAATCACCATCTAGGACAGTGAACATTTCATTAGCCATGCTTTTCACACCAATCATGCACAGCTTGTCATTGTATGTACTATTCATGCCATAGTGCACATCCTCTTCTTTGGGAAATGGCATACTTCTTGTATTAACCATCCATTGACCCTACCCATTACAGAGGTGAGTTCAGGTCTGGAGATTGGGCTGGCCATGAAATGGTCAAGCTGCTGGTCCTTCTTGATTGACCTGACTGGTTGCAGCATCCTACTATTGATAAAAATCAATCTACAGAGTTAGGAAGCATCGTCACAGCAGAAGGGAGCAAGTTTTCTACCAGAATAACCTTGTATGAGGCTTGATTCATGTATCCTTCTGCCCAATGCCAGCCTTGCTGAAGCACTCCTATGTCATGATGGATCAGATTTCACAGTGAGTGTGAGACACTCTAAAGGCCTCTCTATTTAACCATTAGATGACCAAATGTTGGGCAAAGCTGAAAACTGGAAGGTGACCCTCCTCCATATTTCGTTGAACCACCTTTAGCTTTGAACACAGCACACATTCGCTGTGACATCGTTTCCACAAGCGTCTGCAATGTCGCAACATTTATCTCTGTCCAGAGCTGCATTCATTTTATCCCAAGATCTCGTACTGATGATGGGCGATGTGGACCCCTGCGCATTCTCCAGCACATCCCAAAGATTCTCAATGGGGTTCAGGTCTGGACTCTGTGGGGGCCAACCCATGTGTGAGAATGATGTCTCATGGTCCCTGAACCGCTCTTTCACAATCTGAGCCCGATGGACCCTGGCATTGTCGTCTTGGAATATGGCCGTGCCACCAGGGAAGAAGAAATCCATTGCTGGAATAACCAGGTGGTTCAGGATGTTCAGGTGGTCAGCTGACCTCATTCTTTGGGCACATAATGTTGCTGAACCTGGACCTGACCAACTGCAGCCACCCCAGATCATAGCACTGCCCCCACAGGCTTGTACAGGAGGCACTAGGCATGATGGTGCATCACTTCAGCCGCCTCTCTTCTTACCCTGATCCCCCATCACTCTGGAACAGGGTAAATCTGGACTCATCAGACCACATGACCTTCTTCCATCGCTCCAGAGTCCAGTCTTTATGCTCCCTAGCAGACTGAAGCCGTGTTTGCCGGTTAGTCTCACTGACGAGTGGTGTTCGTGAGGCTACACAGCTGTTTAGTCCCGATCCCTCAAGTTCCCTTCGCACTGTGCGTGTGGAGATGATCTTCCTCTCACTACTAAACATCTCCCTGAGTTCTCCTGCTGTTTCCCTACCATCTGATTTCAACCAGACGTTTAACTGATCGCCCATCACCATCATTCAGGATTGTTTTCCGACCACATTCCTTCCTGGAAGATGATGTTCCCCCACCGTCCTTCCACTGTTTAATAATGTTGGACAGTTCTGAACCCGATTTTAGTAGTTTCAGCATCTCCTTAGATGTTCTCTCTGCTGGATGATGATAATTTGACCTTCTGAAACAGATTAACATCTTTTCCATGGCCACAGGACGCGTCTTTCCACATGGTTGAAGCTACTCACTGCATCAGTTAGGGTTAAATAACTTGTTGCCAGCTGAAACACAATCACCCATGCAGTAATTATCCAATGCGAGGCTCTTACCTGTTTGCTTAGTTAAATCCAGGTGGTGACCTTTTTTTCGGCCAGGCAGTGTATGTTGTAGATGCTTGACGATGCTTGGTGTGAAGGATATGCATTAATAACACTGCCTGGGTTTTTCTGGTGATGGGTGGTAAAAACCTGAGGGAATTTTAATGCAAACACAGTTTCTACTTATCCTAATTGAGAACATAATAAGTTTAATCCTCTTTTTCTGAACAGCAGTCATAGGACAGTATTCCTGACTTGCCTGACCAGTATACATGCATTGCAACTCACTGAGAAAGCTAACTCCCTTTGTTGGCCATGCTCTCTCATTGTTCTCTGGGCTTATAACACCAATCGCACATTCCTGTTATTGACACCAACCATGCACTACCCTCATTGGCCATGTTTCACACACCCACCATGCATGCCTCTTTGTTGGCTGCACTTCTAGCACCAACTATGCAGTTCTTTTGTTGGTTGCACCGCTCATGCCAACTGTGTGACTGTGTTGCCCTTGCAAACTGTGAACAGCTTTGTTGCTATGTTACACCTTTGCTGTGTCAATTACACAATGCACAATACACAATTATAGATAACATTATTTTTTTATATATTATTATAACAAAAACCCCACGTTACCCATAACAGACTTAGTAAAATTAGTGAAAGTAGTATATGAGATTTTGATGTTAAGTGGCAAGATAACCAGCTCCTTGTAACATGTTACATTACCTCTAATAATGTTAACAGATCTCCACATTGGTCTGACGGCAGTTTGGCTTTGGCAACTATTTAGAGATAGCACTAGATTATTTATATATTAACACAGTCATGATTTGTTCATTATAAATTAGATTACAATCACTCACATAAAACTTAACTGAGCACTGAAATCTTAAAATGAGTGTTAGATGGCAGTTTTACTCAGTACACACATGAAGATTTATAAAGAGTGAATTGAACTGAAAGTTGTGTACATCACTAGCTTCTGCTTAGTCTTCACAGAAATGTCTGTAGTTTCGTAATTTTCATTTGCTTGTACTGTATATTATAGTAATTGAGTCATTAAGCATCAAAGTACTGTTATCTTACCACCTGCTGCATGTTTTTTATTCTTTTGAAACTAACAAACTGCCAACGTCTTTTCTACAGGCTGCGTATTTGTAATATCAAATCTAATGGCTGTGCTGCTATGGCATCAGCTCTAGTTTTGAAATTCTCACCCCTGAGAGAGCTGGACCTGTCAGAGAATAAACTTGGAGATTCGGGACTAAAGCTGCTCTCTGCTGGACTGGAGAATCCTGACTGTAGACTGGAGACAGTAAGGTAAGATCATCTCTCTGCGAGTCACACATGGCCAGGTCTTCAATAAAGTATGTTGTCATAGTGATTGAAGCAGAGACTGCTTTTCGAGGTTTGGTCGAAATATTCACTCAACATTTTTTTATTTCACTTGTTTAGACACGTTTAACTTTCTCATTATGCTGTTTCGTATTTTTACACATACTTCACTAATGATGTTTTAATATACTAATTTAATATATCTTTCACTATAATGAGTTCCATTTTAATTAATTTTTATAAAGCTTAGTTTGTTAATTTAACAGTTAACTTAACTTTAACTGCCATAACAGTTAAATTATTGCATGATTAAACTTTACTTTAAAACTTTTTCTTACTTTTTTGGTAATAGTATGTTTTACTATAATTTTACCATGTTCCATATTGTGGATGAATCAGAAATATGAAGGGTCTGTCTCACAGCTAGCTGAAATGATTTGTAGGGGTTGTGGAAGGACGGGTAAAATGTAATAAAGCTGGTTAATATTTATAACTAGTTAAATTGTGAGTTTTTGCAGGTCACTATGTATCAAACATTAAGCAAAACCACATTATTTTTTTAAATAATAGTCTTTTAAATCATGACATAATGAATAATGCTTAATATAATGAGAGATCTGAACTAAAATATGAAGTAAAAGCTAAGGTAAAAGATAAATTATGTTAACATTGTGCTAAATGAAAAAGAGTACTACTACATCATACTACTCATTGTAATCAGTTTGGCCTTCAAAATATTGTAAGAACTGTTCAGCAAATCACATATTCAACTGCTGCTCATTGACGTATCTCAGACCTAGTATTTCATGATCCATTTCTGTAATCAACACAATTATGCACACAAAATTAAAATGGAAATGTTCATAACATTTAGTTCATCAGAACAGAAAGCTTTTTGATAATAATACTGTATATGGTGGTTGTGATTTACAGAATCTACAGTAGTGCTATATGCTTTGTGACTATTGACATACTCTGCTGAAATGCTAAACTGTGTGTCCTGAACACCTGGGAGTAAACAATGTGTACTTATCCTCTCTACAGGTTGAGAGGTTGTAAAATCACAAAAAAAGGCTGTGTCGCTCTGGCTTTATCACTGAAATCAAACCCTTCGTATCTGAGAGAGCTGGATCTGTCTGAGAATAAAGTGGGGAACTCAGGAGCGAAGCTGCTCTTTGCTGAACTAGAGAATCCTCTCTGCAAAATGGAGACACTGAGGTAAGAACATCACACATGACCTGGGGTGCATTTCCCTACTACTGACACAAGTCTCTGCTGAACCAACATGGAATGATGGATCGATAACTAGCAAACATCTAACCCACTATTTCCCAAATTCATCACAGCTAGGTCAGTTGTTCATCTGAAGTACGTTAGTTGAGGCCACCTCAATTTGAACTATGGTGGTTAGAACTCTGTGATTATGAAGTAAATAAATTGCCAAATGTCAACAGTAAAATAATATGTTTTAATTAAACCCATGAAATGTAATATGTAAAATACATATCCCAGTGTAGCCTAAAATAATTTTAGAAGTAGTAATTCAGCAATAACTGGGTATTCAGCTCACATATAAACCATAGCTGAGGTCTAATTTTCCTAATGGAAACAAACTAAGTATGTGCTTTCACAGGCCCTGTGTGCTGGATTTTCCCTGCCTATGCTTTTTTTTTTTTTTGCAATTTTATGTGATCTTGTATTTTGAGTTTATCCCTTGCTGAGACTATTATAAATGATGTGACCCATACATTCGTGATAATTCTGTGGTGATTGTTATTTACTGTGAAAGCAGGTCTTTACCTCAGGCCTGTATTATTTATCATGTATTAGAATTATAATGAAAAAATAAAGTGACCACTTAGTTATTAAATGTTACAAAGTAAGAGGATTGGTAATATTATTTAGCCATCTTAATTTTCACTCCAGTTATGACAGGTTGTCACTCCAGATATTGTTGATCATGATGATCAATGCTGATGTTTAACAGCAGTAATGTTAAACATCAATAGAAAACACAACAATTTACCATTAAACAGCTTTCTAAATATGCTGGAACAATGGGTCACTGAGAATGACATAGATTTGTGAAGACATTGAAGATAATGCTAGTTTACCTACCACATGGCAAATGTAAACTAGACCTCAGTTTTCTGTTTGGGTTTTACAGTTTGAAATGTTGGCTACAAGTGGTCGGGCAGTGGTGCTGGACTAACTACAGCTTCTGGTGGGAATGGATAGTAATAGGAAGTTAGGAAAAGTTTTCTCAACTAAGAAAGTACAGAGTTTGTCATTGTCCTCTCTGCAGGTTGAGGGATTGCAAGATCACAGATAAAGGCTGTGCTGCTCTGACTTCAGCTCTAAAATCAAACCCCTCACACCTGAGAGTGCTGGATCTGTCTAAGAATAACCAAATAAAGAAAGGACGTAAGCTTCTGTTAAGTCTTCAAGATGACAAACTTTACAGACTACAAGAACTAAGGTGAGTAACAGTTATGTGTAAAATAAAAGAAAGGTGTACAAACACAGATATACTACAGGTCTGCTTTCTGAGACACGGATAAAATGTGGGAATTGCTTGTGCAAAAAAGTCTTTTAGATAAGAAATTAGTTTTTGTATTGACTTATTCTGCTTTTAATAGTAGTGGTCTGTATTGAAAAAAAATGTGTTTAATTTTTCTGTTGTTGTTTTCAGCCTGTGACATTGATGTATATTATTGTTCAGAGACAATGTCGTAAAGTGGAAAACACAACATCATGAAAAGATGGAAGTGATTTCTAAATGCGTGTACTCCAGCTGCAGGGGGAGACACAGTGTTGTTATGCCCAGTAGGCCAAATAAGAAGGAACTATAATGTATGATGCTGCATATACAGAGTTAATCACATGAGATTATTACCAAAATGTGTTTCATTTTGATAAAATATTTTCATTTGACAGCAATTACAAGTCAATTTTGTCTGACTAATGTATCTACATGCTTGTATTTTTAATGGACATGTTTGTTTGTTTGTACAGTTTTAATTAGAAATGTTCACTGACTTTTTAAATGTAACTTCCCATTACTTTTTAGTATTTAAATTTCAGATTAATTTGAGATTTCAGTTTCTGATAAGAGTGATGATTGGACAGAACGTAATATTATGACATTTAATGACAAACCTAATATAGACAGTTCTAAGCCAATACTGGGAAAACACGAGTCGTTGTTTCATTCTTGAATTCTGAATATTTTGGCTGTTCATTTCTATTCACTAATAAAGCTCATTGAGACATCTACTACTGCTGGTGTGTCTCTTGATTGCGTAGAAACAACTGTTATTTGTGTAATTAGGAAACATAGTGTATACATCTACAGCTCTGGAAAAGTTTCATTTTGAGACCACCTGAAAGTGATCAGTGTCTCTAGTTGTACAGTTTCTGGGTTTGTGTTGGACCAAAATGAGCAGTTCTGTTTGATTCTATACCCTACTGGAAACACGTCTCCCAAATTCCAGATCAGATATTGTATTTAGATCTGTTTATTTAGAAAATCACTAATGACCCTCCAGAAGCCTGTTTTTAGAACCATGCTCGCTGTGCATTTCACCCCAGCCACCGCTCGCCGGTCTCTCTGTAGGTCACTTGAGGTCATCTTACGGTGGTTAAGGGACATTGGAATGAGGTGGCGCTCATGGTCAGTAGAGAGGGGTTTTGGCCCTCTGCCAGTCTGTAGCTGTGTTGTCCTGTGTGTTTGCTGCTTGACCTTGTTCTTATGAACCAGACGCTCACTGTATCTGCCAGTAAAGCTAGAACCCAACATTCTGTTCCTCACTAAGAACCTGCTGTACATGTGGAGATGCTGATTTAAGAAGAAACTGGAGTGGCCTCTTATTTATTTCCAGAGCTGTGTGTGTGTGTGTGTGTGTGTGTGTGTACCAAGTTTATGCCACACTGTGGGGACCAAAAACTAGTGATATACTCATGTTGTAGGGTGCTTTCATCCTTGTGGGTATCACAAAGTGGTCTCCACCATGTAAATCATGAACTTTTAGGGTCAGGTTAAGGTTAAGGCTAGGCTTAGGGTTAGGTTATTAGTAGTTCTATTTGTATGGCTTGTATGCTGCAGTTGGCTGCCTCATATTGTTATGAGGTTCGGAATAATGGTTTTTCAGCGCAAACGTTAATACAGCATGAGTCTTTCAGAAGTAAAAATAGTACCATGGAGTAGATAGACAATAAAAGGGTAGATAATAATAAAAGGGGTTAAAACAATACAATAATAATGTTTCTCAAATTAAAATAGCACAAATCAAATATTATCTACGCTACATATTATCATTAAAAGATTTAGCAAATTCTGAGAAATCTTTGCACACATGGGACTAGGCCTTAAACCATAATTGGATGGCCATGCTCTTCAGGCCTTCAGAGGCCCTGCATTGAAAACAGACATAATTCTGCCATGGTTCGGAAACACTTCCTAAAACCATCGTTACTGCATTCACAAATGCAATTTAGTTACTCTACCATTCAGGAAATAAACATAGCCACATTTAATTAGCTCAAGCTCTTTTAAGATGCACTGAGGTGAAGTGGAAAAGTGTCCTGTGGTCCAACGGATCAGAAGTTTCAATTCCTTTAGGAAATCTTGGACGTTAAGACCAAGACCACCCGGCTTGTTATCAGTGCACAGTTTAAAAGTCAGCATCTGTGATCGTATAGGGGTGCTTTAGAGCACATGGCATGGGTTACCTGCTCATCTGTAGAGGCTCCATTAGTGCTGAAAGACATATATATGGCTTTTGGAGCAACATATATTCTGCCATCCAGATGACGTCTTTTTAGGGAAGGTGTTGCTTATTACAGCAAGACAATAACGAACCACAATCTGCATTTATTACAACAGAGTCTGAGTGCCGACCTGCCTGCAGTCCAAACCTTGTGAAAACCCCAGTGAAAACATTATAAAACCAAAAATAAGACTCCTACAGGGTGGTGGATTAATTTCAACACAACACTGACATTGTGGTGGCATGTTAGCCTGTGTTTTACTGGTACACATTTTTTTAGTTATTGTTTTGTTTTTTGTTTTTTAATCCCAGCTTGATTTTTTATGTCTAATTTACACCAGGCCAATAACATTACAGACTTAGGGTGGACAGCAGAGACAAAAAACGTAGAATAAAGGCAAAAAAAATCACATAAAAATAAACTCTAGCCCACTTTGGATCTGTAGCAGCAAGTTGACATCAGTGCAATAGAAAACATGCTGCCTGCCGAGATTTGCAAGTGTGCTGCTCACAACAGCATGCTGTCTCCCCTCAGCAGAGCATTTAAAAAATGGCCCCAAAACATATCTGTAAATCTTCTGAAGTTATTTAGGTTATAAAATGTTTAACAACATGATATTTAACATATTATTTAAGAACAGCATCTCACTGATGTTATAGCCTTCGTAAGGAGGAAGCCTTGAAAGTAATTCCAACCAGACCGCTATCATAAAGCACAGAGGTGGAAATGCTGCTGCTCTTTGACTTATCTATAGATCTCCATGATGTGTGCTAACTGAGCTTTCAGAGACGTAATAAACCTCTTATACTAATAACGTGATCTTGTACTTATTATTAATTATTATTAATAATTATTATTAATTGTTGATTATTAATTATTATTAAAGACTAACAAATAAGTTAGTTTTACTCACCAGTAGATTTTTAATACAGTATTTAAAGAAATTAGACTCTATGAATGCTTTATTGTTCCAGTAAAGGTATTTTTAGAGGCCGAGGTCTCTCCTCTTCTCCCCGCCCCTCCCCACTTCTTTCTGACGTTGCCTCTTTCATCCCAGCAAGTCATTCAGCTTCTGCAGCACTGAAGGAACCCCAGAAAGGTACGTGAACGTTTTTGTTTCTAAATTAGACAGAGTGAAAGTCACAGAGACTAAGGCTCTAAAATTATGCTGAAGTGTGCAAACTTTAAGGCAGTTCATTTCCCAAAACTGATTTTAGTTGGAAAACAACTCAGACTCATAAATAATGATCATCCTCTGAAAGCATCATTTTAGAAATTTGCCGCCTCATTCAGGTTGGCCTTTGACCTGCTACATATAACATGCAACATATTTTGAAGCGTTTTGACTCGTGTGATCAGTAGGAAGCTGCATATTGGGTGGATATACCGGATGAAAGCTCCATAGTTCTGCCCAGCCCTGTTCACTCTACTGAGAAATGTGTTACCCTGGTGTTACAGCAGACTTGGAAAGGGATTCAGGCCAGGGGTCTCATTCAAACCCAGACCACTTTTCACATACATGACACTAATACTGCATTACTACTTTACGGTGTAAACTTTACTGCATTGTAGTATGATTTATTTAATATGTCACACTTAATGTCAATTAAAACTCCAATGTTCACGTTATTTTAAGGTTCTTTATGAAGCAGAATCTCTTTTAATTTGAAATAATGTTTTTGTTTGAAGTGTGTTTAGGTTGTTAGTTTGTTTTGTTTTAGGTTTTTCCAGTGTCTGGGCCTTTCCTTCAAGGGCCTTTCTCCTCTTCTGTCCTTTTTAGATCTCTTTTTCCTCTTCTCGTGTCTCTCCAACTATATGTGTTATGTGCTACCACAGAAAAACAAGTATCAAAACAGTGACTAATCAGATAACTCGCCTATTTTAAGAGTTAAAATGATGTCATATAAGTTTCCACAGGAGACAGAACTACATTCAGTTTTGGTTCAACAGCTGTTATGTTGTGATGTTTCATGACACGTCATGAGTGTTTTAATATTTACGCTCTGTAGAGCAGAGAAAGCAATAATCTGTAACAAGTAAAATCTCTAACAAGTTTATTACATTGATTCTGTTTATCAACATTTAAATGGAAATGACGCTGTTGAAGAGTGTTTGAAAAAGCAGTATATTACGGTTTCTAAAACCAATTTCTGTTCCATTCTTCCAAAGACATAAAGCTCTATGGGAGGGATGAGGTTTTGAGTATTTTGCTTTGGAAACTCTGCTGCACATCATGGGGACAATGCTGCCTTCTTAGGCACTGACTCAGCAGCTTTCTGTTGTGGAGCTTACATTTCAGCTATACTAAGATGGAAATGGTGGTACAGTTTCTGGCCTCTTAAGTCTTGCAATTTGCCCCACCCCTGTTTCTAAGGGCAACAACAGCAGTTGAAAATGTGTGTTGTAGGCCCAATCCCATTTCTTATTTTAAGCCCTACCCCTTGTTTAGGAGTTTAACCCTCCCCCTTGAAACTGAGTTAGAAGGGGTAGTGGTTGAAATCTACTCCCTATGAAATGGGACGACCCTTCAAGAACCGGATACATCATCAGGTGTCGTCAGCGGCTTTTATGTAAACAGACGAAAAGCACAGACTTCAGAATTAAAACATCAATCAGTCAAATGAGTCCCCAATTAACAAGAGCACAAACAGAACCTACATGACTTCATTAACAGGCTGCTAGCGGTGCTCTGTAGGCGACCCTGCCGGTCTGCAGTGACAGCAGAAGAGGGTGGAGTTCAGATCCTCACTGCTTAAACACATTTAGGACATCATATGACTTCAAAGAGGCGGATGACCGTTATTTATTATCACCACCAAGAATTCTTCGGTGATATGAAGCTGAAATTCATGATTGAAATTTCGCTAGGTAGCGTCGAGACATCAGCGTATTACTAGCAATTTTTACACCTGTTATGAAGAAAATGACCATAAAACGTTATTACAATGGTGATCTTACAGTACAGCGGCTTTAAACAGAGACAGTACACTTGTGCAGCCATCTTGCTGATGACTCATAGGGCATTCTGGGAAATTCCTCATAACACTCCGTTTGGAGTGTGCCTTTGAAAAATCTCAGTTTGAAAGACTGTGTAGCCCTAAGACTTCACCCTACCCCCTCCATCTCAACACCAATTGGGACAACCCTACCCCTAGACGTGAACACCCAAAACTGAGGGGTAGGGCGAAGTGTTAGGGGCAAGGAGTGAAATGGAATTGGACCGTAGTCTCTTGTAATCGTGTTGGGAAATGTTTGGTGAAATGAGCGAAACTTGTGTGACTGGGTCTCGAGTATCTTCTCTGATATGACTGTTATGTTAGATTCTGCTTTCTCATGATGTCACATGTAGATGCGGCCGAAGGAGCTCGTGGCCGTCCTGTGGCTGACCGTGCTGCTGCTATTGATGCCTGCTCTCACGCAATGTGGAAAGTGCCCTCGTGTCTGCATCTGCGACAGCAAAAAGCTCACTGTATCATGCACGGGGAAGAACCTCACCCAGGTCCCAGCCACCATCGAAGAGGTTCTTCTCTTTTCTGTTCTCTCACCATCTACTTTATTAGATGGCTTTATAAGATTCATGTATATGTCTTTTCAAGTGGCCACCATATTTGATACATTACAGCCAAATGTATATGTGCATCTGATTAGTGATTTCAGGGTATTTCACCTACAGCTATTGTTGCATGGGTGCATTAAATGAAGTATACACCCAGACTTCAATACCATGAACAGTGTCAGTGCAGTACCAATACTAGGTATCCATACTGGGCTGATATGTCCAAATTTGACTTACGTCAGATATGAACAAAAAACTTTGTATTCAGAAGCTTTAAGAAAGATATGTTTAAAAACAAAAATGAGAATAAAGGGAATATGGGAATAAAGTGGTTCACCAAAAATAACATTAGTACTTTGCAAAGCCGTTGTTGCCAATTACAGCTTTGAGATGTCCACAGCAATTAGCCTGTTACAGCACCATGATTCAGGTTTGATCCATACCCTTTGGCAAATCATCTTCCATCCCCTGATTCAGTTTCTTGGCTCTTTCAATGACACATAATGTCTGAATACTATTTTCAGAGATCTAGCCTCACATTCATTCATATCACTATGCTCCCAAATTCATAGCTCACAGTGGGTTTGATGTTCTTCAGATTAAACAGGCAGCTCTACTTTTGAATTATTGGGGAAGAGCTTTATTTTTGTTGTTTACGTCAGTAAGATCTTTAGGAAGATCCTTCATCTTCACCATGATTGCTACTTGTTGCATGAAATATTCCCAACCAATGTCAACATCTTTTATCACTAGCAGGTAAAATTTGCACAATAAATGCAGCATTAATGTCGGACATTTTTATTTTTATGTAATTTTTTACATGTATGTATGTGTATTCTCGTGAACACATACATTCAGAAGGATATGCGCATTGAAAGTGTATTAAACAATAAAAACATAAATGTTTGAACACTTGCTTTCCCTTATTGTGGCTTATTAGTTGGCCAAACCTTTGTCTTGTTTGAGGTGCCCTGATCAACTGCAGGTGCTGTTAATGTGAAGTGGAAACATCCTAGATGCATCCAATTCCAGCTAAGTGGTAGATTAGTAGGTATTTGAATGGGATGATCGATAAGCCCATTTGGATGTGTATGTTGGAATGTTCTGGAATCTTCTTAATAGAATCCTCATATTCAGCACCATCTGATTACAGATAACAGTGAAGTTGGACCTGAAGAGGAATAATCTGGGGGAGTTGGTGCGGGGAGCATTTACACACACACCATACCTCACACACCTGAGCCTGCAGGGCTGCAGTATACACTCAGTACGAGAGGGAGCGTTCAGGGGTCTGTCGCGCCTTGTTCAGCTTGACCTCAGCAACAATGACATCGAGATCCTTCACCAGGTGTGTGACTATGAAGCATGTGCTATTTAGTATTTACTAATACACGGTCGTGTACAGTACAGTGGAAAAGCTTGGAGTCACAAATGAGCTCTCTGTCATTCTCTCACTCTGTTTCTCTTTCTCCCGCTTTCTCTAGGAGTCATTTGACGGCCTGTCGTCACTAAAGCAGTTGTCCCTGAGTCGGAATCGCATTGATGAGATCAGAAAGGGAGCTTTCTCTCAGCTGGGTTCGCTGAGCCTGCTGTCTCTCACCCACAACCAGCTCATTTATATACCCAATATGGCCTTTCAGGTATGAGCTCCAGTTACTGTCTGTCACGCTTCCGGGTTTCCCAGACACCGCCGATCTCCCGAACTCCACTTCCCAGATCGCGTCACCCGATGACGTCACCCCCACATGTTCCCAGTCGTCCAATCGTACCTCACTCCCACACCCCGCCTCTCCAGAACTCTGATTGCTCTGCACCTGTAGCTCTTTTCACAGGCTGCATTTAAGCACCACACACACTCATGTGAAGTTTCACCAACCTTGTTTGCACTACTGAGCAGTCTATTCTACTCGTTTCTACTCTGGCCTTGACTCCCTCTTTGTCTTTGACTACCTCTCTTGCCTTATCCCTTATCCTGGTTGCCCGTTTGCTCGCCTCTCTGGTGTTTGACCTCCTTCTGTTCTCCTGACTCTTCTCTTTGTTTGCCCCCTTCATTTTGGTTGCCTCGTTGTCTGATTCTCCTGGTTCTGACCTTTGCCTGTCTCTGTACTCTGACCTCACATTGCCCTACTGTTATGTTTGGTCACACTTTGTTGCTGTGTTTGACTACCAGACTGTTTAATAAAACCCAACTGACTTTTAGCTCTGCGCACGTCGAGCCAAGTTCTTCGTTCCAGACAGTGTCTGGAGATTCAGAGATAAACAGGCTAAGAATTTAATTGTGTAGTCATATACAATATACAGTGTGTTGTCTTGTGCTACTTAATAAAGCAGGGCTTAATGCGAATATTAATTCTTAATCAGAAAGTAATCATTCTTATTTATCTATTTATTTATTTTCAATGATAAACATGAGATAAAAATTTTGTGAAATATATTATTATTAATCAGATCAAACGGTGAACAATCGTGCTGTCTGGCACCCATACAGTAAACACTCACGGCTGTACATCCATTTTTGAACCTTTTCACTTTCCGTAGTTCCAGTGTTACTTGGTGTTGGTATCTGTTCAGTGAATGCGCACCCAAGCTCATGATTTGTGAAAGGGAATGTGAATTTGAGGAGGGGGCTGAATCAGATACACCAGCATCCTGGGAGACGCGCCACTATGCAATAAAAGCTGCAGGCAAAATGATAAAATGTAGATGCGCTGGTACCTTATAATTGTGCTGTCTTTATTTGTTGGTGTGACACTGAAGTGATCTCTCCCTCCTTCTGTGTCTCAGGGCCTGATGAATCTGCAGTCATTGCATCTGAATCATAACTCTCTTAATAATCTTGAGACTGAAGCATTTGCCAGCCTTCTCTCCCTCACCCACCTCAGTCTCAGTCACAATGAGCTTCAGTTCTTCCCCACTACCACCATGACCAGGTAACTCCTTTCAGTATGAACACAGTTACATACCTCACCGTGACCAGGTAACTCCTCCCACTATAACCAAATACAGCCTGCCCTGACCAGATAACTCCTCCCACTATAACCAAATACAGCCTGCCCTGACCAGATAACTCCTCCCACCATAAACAGTTAAGACCTCTCGCCATTAGCTGTTAATTCCTGTTTCCATCATCAGGTAACCCCAACCACCATGATCAGATAAATCCTAGTTCTCTAAGTAAGCTCTCCCCCTGTGGCCACACCAGGGCTGCTGAGACGGCCTATAGGACGGAGGTGGCAAATCTGGCGGTATGGTGTCAGGTCAACAATCTTTCCTTAAATGTTGACAAGACAAAGGAGACGCTTGTGGACTATCGGAGGACGGCAGAGCAGCACAAACCACTGCTTATTCATCTCTAGGCCAGTAGAGAGAATGAGACCCTTCAAATTTCTTGGAATCCACATCTAATCTGAAAATCTCACCTGGTCACGCAACACAACTGGTCTAAATAGCACAACAGCGACTGCATTTCCTGGGAAGACCCAAGAAAACTGACAGGCCAGCCAGAACTCTGAGGAACTTCTACAGGTGTCTGATTGAAGGCATTCTCACCAGCTCCATCACAGTCTGGTTTGGAAACTGCTCCGCCCAGGGCCGCAAGTGTCTGCAGTGGGTGGTCAAGACAGCCCAGTCAATCACAGGAGCGGCTCTTTCACCACTAGAGCACATTTACCACTCCAGTGTCCTCATGATCATTAAGGACAAAACTCATCCTCAACACAACCTCACTACACTCCTCCCATCTGGCAGAAGATACAGGAGCGTGAAATCATATATATATATGGAAACTGCTGAATCAGAGCAAAATATTTACATTTTGGTGAAATTGGAATAATAAAATGAAATCCTCCCTCTCTATCCCTCTCTCTCCCTCTCTCCCTCTCTCTCTCTCTCTCTCTCTCTCTGTCTCTGTCTCTCTCGATCTTGATCTTGATTGCTGTTTCTCTCTCAGACTGGTGGGGCTAACTCACCTGGATTTGAGTTTTAACCCCATGACGTTCCTGGGTGAGATGAGTGTGTCGATGCCCAAACTCACACACCTGTCTTTGGCACACATGGCCCTGCAGGACATTTCTGCAGCTGCACTGTCTCTCTCTCCACTTCTGACTCACCTGGACCTGAGCCGTAACCAGCTACGCTACATCCAACCACTCACAGGAGCTGGTCAGCTCCAGAGCATCAACCTCACTGGTAACAATACAAAACACAAGTCTCTCAGTTATCACAGACCAACTTACTGTTGGTTGGAAACTGACTATTTAAGTCTATTGTAATACAGTTATTGAAATTGCTTTGAAATATTTCATATTAACTGTTTGGCTGAATTCAGAGGGTACCAGAGAACATTCCAGGTGGAAAAGAGCTCACTTTTATTACCATTAATAATTTTGTCAGTCACTTTTGCAGCTTCCTTGTTGTAAACTCAGAATTATAGGGACTATTCAAATGCACTGTGTTTGTGATACAAATATACCGTATATCAATCACTACCATAAGTAGTTAAACTTAGGCAGCAAGTCCAGATATTGGCTATGTTACTTTTTTGTGTTTTACTTAGGCCATTTTTAGATGACATAAACCGTTATTATCCAAAACCTGCAGAAATCAGGCACAATATCAGAAGTTAATATGATTACCATGAGCAGTATGGCACCATGTTTTCAACTGCGAGCTGATTGGTCAGAAATAGGTCAGCTTTCAGAACCTCCTCCACCAGCTCCACCTGTCTAATGTTACTGCATGTTTCAGGGCGGCTATAACAATAGCTTGAACAGAGGCTGCTCCAGTACCAGCTATTGTAAGTTTGTTTCCATTTCAGCCAATCCGGTGCGGTGCACGTGTGTACTGCTGGACCTGCGCATCTGGGCACGGGGTGGTGGGGTCAAGTTGCAAGGAAGCTGCGCTGGACCACCGCACCTTTCAGATGAGCCACTAGAGGGGGTGCTGGAGCAGGACCTTCGCTGCAGGAGACACGATGGAGGGTTGAAAGACGAGGAGGAGGAGGAAGAAGGAGAGAGGACAGTGACCACACCTGAGCCGAAGAGGAAGGACAACTGCCCTGAGAACTGCGTGTGTGAGGTTGGTGTGTGTGTGTGTGTCAGAGACAGGAAGAGAGAAGCTGAGATGCTAATGAGCCGTGAGGAGTGTGAGGTATGGGATAAGAACGTCCTGCTGTGAAAACCCCCTGCTTCCTTAACATCCAAAACAAGTACAAGCGTCATAATAATAAACATGTAAACACAATAAGAGCACTCGTATGAATATTGTAATATGTATATATTGATTGTATATTGATAAAGATGAGAATTGATAACTGAATAACCTTTTAACAGCAGACACATGTGTCATCGTTTTTTCTGGATGGGCAAAATTTTTAAAGACACTTCATGCAATTAATGTGTGCATGCCTCTTGCTGTTTACATTTACTGAACATCTGTCAGCAATTTGACTAAAATGTGGCTGGAGTACTTGCTGCAGCATGATTCCCAAACTTCAGTGCGGTCCTTGCCAAGGGCTGCACTAAAGGTGGATAGTGGGCACTTGTGAGTGCTCCTTTTTGCTCCTGATTACTGCAACAGTCTTCTAACAGGTCTTCCAAAAAAGACAATCAGACAGCTTCAGCTGATTCAGAATGCAGCTGCTGGAGTTCTCACCGAGAGTAAGAGAAGGGACCACATCACTCCCATTCTCAAATCACTACACTGGATACCAGTCTGCTACAGGATAGACTTCAAAGTCCTGTTACTGGTCTATAAACGTCTCAGTGGCTCCGGACCAGCATATTTATCTGACATGATGCAGCAGTATGAGCNAGGACCAGCATATTTATCTGATATGATGCAGCAGTATGAGCCGAGCAGAGCTCTCAGATCATTAGGAACAGGTCAGTTAGTCCTGCCTAGGGTAAACACTAAACATGGAGAGGCGGCATTTAGCTATTATGCTGCTGTTAAATGGAATCAGCTGACGGAGAGTATTAGAAAAGCCCCAACAGTAGATAGTTTTAAATCCAGGCTGAAGACGTTCCTGTTTGATCCGGCTTTCAGCTCAGTTTAAACACTGTTAGTCTCCTGTTACGGCACTCTTTATTCCTCATTCTTATGCTGATTTTAATCATTAGTGATATTAATGATTATATTTTAATGATTTTTAAATAAATTATTTTGCTTTTATTTTGTTTTACTTTGTATTTTCTCCCTTTTATGTAAAGCACTTTGAATTGCCCTTGTGTATGAAAGGTGCTATACAAATGAACTTGCCTTGCCTTTGAATGCCAAAAAATAATAATTGTACATTTTTCGTGATACTACAAGTCATTATTAATTTCATTCCAGGTGTAAATGAATAGATATGCTTGTGTGTTTTCTGACACTGTATGACATATTGTTATCCATAAAAATGGCTAAAAGTAAACACACAGATTTCCACTTTTATACATAGCAGTATGTCATATGGTGTCTGAAAACACATAAGCGAGTGTGCCGTGCAGATTAGATATTTCACCAAACTTCAGGGGAGGAAGCACCATGATCCTCTCGTTCTCTGTCCTGTCTCTCTCTCTGTGTCTGCCCTGTCTCTTCTTCAGCCTGAGGCACAGCATGCTTCTTGTGAAGATCGTGGCCACACCAAAGTCCCCCGTGGTTTCCCCAACAACACCCTCTTGCTGGACCTGCGTGACAACCACTTCCACTATCTCCCTAGCAACAGTTTCCGTGGCATTCCCAAGGTGGTCTCCCTGCACCTTGACGGCTGCAAGATCCATGAGGTCGAGGCTGGAGCTTTCAGAGGGCTGAAGGGCCTCATGTACCTCTACCTGTCAAACAATGAGCTTTCGTCTTTGGGCATGGAAGCCTTCGCTGGAGCCCAGGAGCTCATGTACCTCCACCTGGATGGGAATAAACTAACCCACTTCCCCGCTGCAGCTACGCTAGCACACATTCCAAAACTACTGGAACTTCACCTGGAAAGAAACCTCATCACTAAGCTGGAGCCTGCAGGGCTTCTCCAACCAGTTCCCATGCTCAGAGGACTCTATCTGACCAATAACAGCATCTCCAGCGTCACACCAAAGGCTTTGGACCCTGCCGCAAACCTCGAGATCCTAGACCTAGGAGCCAATCAGCTTACCGATGTGCCAAGCGCTGTGCTTAGCCATGCCCCTCTGTTGGCTGAGCTCCATCTTGCACGGAATCCAATTCACTGGATTGGTCCAAAGGTGTTTCAGGTGGTTGGAGGGAGTCTAAAGCATCTGTACCTGGATGGGCAAGGCCTGAAGAAGGTAGGGGGCATATATGACCCACAGCTGAATATAGTAATTATGACAGTAATGTGATTAAAAAGACATGTAATACCTACAGTATATTTATTCCAGGGACCACAGCACATTGGACCCTGGAGATCTTGGCATGTTTATCTCGTATTATGAACCGTCACGTGACCTTAGGTCTCAAAGTACGGGCTCTCTATTAGTGCCTAGAATTAACAAAGTTACATCAGGGGGCGGAGCCTTTCATACAAGGTGACACTACCAGTCAGTGTTCGGGACTCAGACACAGCCTCAGTCTTTAAGTCCAGGTTTAAATCTACCTGTTCAGTGGAGCGTGTGGTAATTAGTTTATCTGCTGGTTAAAAGGTGCAGGTCCAGGGGTCCACTGACAGAGAGTGTTTGGTAAGCTGGGAATGTTGGTGCTGTCGTCCCGCTGCTCTTCGTGTTCACTCAGGTTTGTTGGCGGTGGAGCAGGGGGGCGCTGACTTTTATTCCTCTCCCTTACAAACACTGAACGCTCCTTTCCCTTGCTTGTCTTGTTATCTGGTGTTGACCCGAGGAGAATGGGTTCCCCTTTTGAGTCTTGGCTCCTCTCGAGGTTTCATTGACAGAAGTCCAGATAGAAATAGTTCATCATTGTTCATGTTCATCATGTGATCTGGAGTACAATGTTTTGGGTATATGATAAAAATAAACATCCCATTTTCTCAACATGTGTGTTTCTCGGGATAGATGAGTCGAGAGGCTCTGTCTGGATTGGGTTCGTCTCTGCTGTCTCTTTCTTTGGAGGATAATCTGCTGGAGCAGCTGCCTGACCTTTCACCTCTGACTGGCCTACAGCACCTCACACTGGACCGCAACCCTCTACTGTGTGACTGCGGTCTTCTGCCGCTCCGCAGGTTAGACACACTCACATCCTGGGCCATGTTTGAAGATCTGGGTGCTACCAGTCATGTTATATTTATCCTTTGTGTTCAGAACAAAATTTTCTTGGTCAGAGTTACATATTATCCCCACATTGTTCAGGCCTGCACTCTTTAACCGACGCCTTAAACCTCTTATAGCCAGAAGTGGCTCTATACCCAAATACACATCCATTAATTTCAAATTACATCTTAGGCATTTTCCACCTGGCCAGTAAGGTAATTTCAGTTACTCAGTAAACTGGTGTAAGTATTTTTATTTTTTCGAAGTTTCCCGTCACCTGGGGTTCCTGTGGAAGTACCAAAAACAACAGTAGCAACAACAATGGATGACCAGAGTAAAAATTCCAGGTTTTAATCTTTAATTTAAGTTTTTAAATTACTTTTATGTGAATCAGTCACAAGATCATTTTACAAAAAAGCATTACTCATAAGATAACGCATGTACATAATGTATGTAATGTTCTGAATTAAATTTATTATCAAAAAATTATAGAAAGTCTTTGCATTAAAACTTATATAACAGCCCATCAGTCTTCATTCAGTTCATTTTCTGAAGTAATAATGGGAGTTTTTAGGTAAACTCTCTAATTAGCACATCGCTCATTAGACCTTTAACATGAGTTACAGACCAGGACCAGACTAAAACAGATGTGCTTATGGGGACTTTGTGAGAGCAGAGCTGCTCTGCATCTCTAAAAACCTCTGGTAAAATGTTTTTGGATAAAATGCGGTGACTGTGTTTCAAGGTGTCCACAGTAACAGTATTATGTTTGCTGAACATATCAGTCTACCTCATTAATGAGTATTGGAATGAGCCCCAGACAACAACTCTGGCTAGCTAGTGTCCGACTCAAGTGATGACCCATGACAGTTGCATTTGACTGGTCATTGGTCTGCACTGTTCATCTGATCTTGGTCATCTTCGTGTCCCTGCACACAGGGTTACCAAATGCAGCATAATTGCTAAAATACCGTATCCTCTTCTTATTCTCAGATGGATGGAGCACACTCATCTAAATGTGTCCGCGGCGTGTGGTTACCCTGCTGAGCTTCGTGGTCAGAGCGTTAGAGACGTGAACGTCTTTAAGAACTGTAGCTCTGAGAAACCTCATGGTGTCACCGACTCCACCACTCTTCTCAAGACCCCGAAGTCCTCCAAGTCCAAGTCAAGACTATCGAATGGAGCCACAACCAAGCCTTCCAACACCAAACCCAAACCTAAACCAACCAAAACCAAGCCAGTGATAAAACCATTAGTGACTGAACCCAAAAGACCTCTAAAGTCAGCCCTGAAAACAGTCCAGAAGAGGAACAAGAAGATCCAGTGATCCAGTGTAAAGCATCTCTCAGTGCTGTATTAATAATAAAGGGTCGCTGATTTCCGAATTCATTTTCCTGAATTTATGGAATTTAGCTGGACACTTCACATAGCGGGAAAGAAGAGATTAACGTAAACGTTTGATTGTACATTGTTAAGACAAATTGAAAAAAATATGAGGTCTTCTTTGCACTGATAGGCTGCTAAAGGAGTTTAGAGATGTAGAAGAGAGCAATAAAAAGAACATATGAGACTTTTTGTAGGTAGATATTGTTCAGCTGAGACACAAAGGAGTTAAACATCAGTGAGAGAATGAAGAGAGAAGGACGAGAGGTCTTGAGTCTAGGTCTGAAGTCTGATTTCACATAAAACATCATTATGTCTATTTGAGAAGCTATTGAGAGATCTCCTAAAATGACACGGCATATGTCTGATTTAGAGCTATTTGGGTTTTTATAAATATATATAAAGTATTGATGTATAAAATACACTGAATTATAAAACAGTGGTGATCAAATATATGCATGTCATAACACAAGTATTTATTTTCCTGTTTTGACTTTAGTACTATATTAAACTACATTT
>CM067475.1:43893625-43910929 GCA_034552555.1 Semaprochilodus insignis | reverse complement strand
AGAGAGAGAGAGGGAGAGAGAGAGGGGAGAGGGAGGGAGAGAGAGGGAGGGAGAGAGAGAGACAGAGAGGGAGAGAGAGAGAGAGAGAGAGAGAGAGAGAGAGAGAGAGAGTTTGTAAATTTGGTAACACTACATTACTTATTAATATGAAGTAACACATTAACGATGGTTACAGGGCTTAACTAATGTTAAGTAGACATATATGTTAAGTGAACATGTAACAGTGGGCAGTTCGAGACAGGACGTGCTGGTTTGGCCAGGCTTGGCTGTCGTTATAGCACCCCTTGCTGTAACTCCCAGAATGCAGCTTGTGCTTGCATTGCGTCAGAGCACACAACACAACAATGTGCCAAATCTGCACTCGCCTCCTTGCGTGAGGTATGTGTCTGCCCTAAAGGTAGCCTGGCCAGGCGGTTATTGTGCATCCTATGAAATCTAATCCTGCCAGCGCCACTGCAACCATGCATACACGTTCACACGTGGCGTTAATAACACACAAATGTGGTCATTTTTACAGAGCCGAGCTGTGTGCTACAGTGTGTTCAGCAGGAATGGGAAATGTTCAGTGAAGGGAGCTCAACATAGCTTTGAGAGAGGATCATGGATCCAGCAAAACTGTCAGTACTGAATTAGAGTAAGAGAGTTTATTCAGGCTTCTGATGTGCTGATATTCCCGGCATATGGTCTGTGCATGTGGGTGTTTTGATGCATCAGCACTCCCGGTGGCACCACGTATCAGTGTGAGTGCAGTATAAGTGTATTAGGTTTATTGCTGACATGTGGTGTGTATGACTGTGTGTCAACTGGTGTGTGTGAGAAGACATCACAATTACCGCTGACAGGATACGTGTGTGTGTGTGTGTGTGAAATACACATTGTGCAGTCACAGTAACTCAAAGGAACGCAGTATATATATTACATATGTGTGGGTACATGATGCATACTTTCCATTATTACTTCTACATAGTCATAATTACTTTATATTAATTATATATATTACATGTATTTATATATGAATTATTATTACATACTTCCGTACACATGTAGATATTTACATGAGCTCACCTGACAAAAAATTAGTCACCTGTCACTGAAACGAACCTAATAGCGTGTAATACATCCACGAGCACAAATAACCTGTAGACTGGGATTTTATCCACTGCTGGTAGACCCGTATGACCGTACGCTTCCATACACCTGCAGATTCAGCTACTTCCTTCACACTATGGTCTTTGGCACACCCAAATGCAGTCACTCCTTTTAGCCCATCATTAACATCTGCTCTGGAGCCATTTTCCACACATGGAACGAGACATTCCCTGCACTGTAGCACCTCTTCCCAATCTATGGATCCCGTCACTCACACCCCGCAGGGATTTATAGCCCCATCATCCTCATGCAGCAGCGCCATCTGCAGGAGCTTGTAGTTACTACCACCTTAAACACACAAGGCGACTCATTTTTGTCCGGTGAGCTTATTTAGAGCACATCCATATATATTTGCATAGAGTGACGTGTCTTTGCTCTCTAAATGTATCTTCATTCTGTTTGACCGTTTAAATTTGAGTTGCTAACATTTCTTGATGAATGAAGCCGACCTTTGACCCCACATTCTGACACTTCTATAACACAAGAGTGTGTGTACGGAAAGTGAAACGGGGGAATTCTATTGATTAGCTCTGAGAAATCCAATCAGGCCAACATGGGCACATTCAGTCAACACTGCTATCGACCACACACACGCACATGTGGGCGTGCACCAGAGTGCTGACCTAATAAAGTTGCTGCTGTAGGACAGTAGCATGGAACAACTGAAGACTTTTAGCTGTACGAACTCTGTGTGTGTGTGTGTGTGTGTGTGTGTGAGTGTGCAGTACAATGCATTCAGTCTTAATGAACATGATTTTTGAATCACTGTGTGTGTGTGTGTGTGTGTGTGTGTGTGTGTGTGTGTGTGTGTGTGAGTGACAGAGAAAGAGGGAGACTATAAATATATAATTGCTTATGTGTTTATTATTTCAAACTGTCACATACTTAGAAGCCACTGGAGAGCCTGTCTTCCGCTTCTGGCAGGACCAAACTGTGTGAACATCTGTGTGTGTGTGTGTGTGTGTGTGTGTAATTGGAGCTGCATAGCTCAACATGAATTCACATTCATCCACAGTCAGTTTCATAGTCATCCCTACCCATCTAAGCAGCCTACCATGTAGCAGCTATGCAGTGCATGTTCACATCAACCATCAGAATGACCATCAGAATGACCATCAGAATGACAAGCAAAAAAAGCATTTTGGAAAGCAGCACAACATTTTGAACCTTGAGGCGGATGAGCTACAACAACAGAAGACCATGTCGGGACAGTTGATGGCCTAATGAATCTTAATTCATTCCTGAGACACACACATAGTAGGGTCAAAACTGTCATCAGTCTATGCAGGTGGATCAGGTGTACATGGGTTGGGAATATTGTCTTGGCCCCCTTTGGGCCCGTTAATACCAGCCAATCACTACTTGAATGACACGTCCTATTTAAGGACTGTTGCTAACCATACGCATCCCTTCATGATCACAGTTTACCATCTTCTAAAGTTTACGTCCAGCATGATAATGCACCATGTCAGAAAACCAAAGTTGTCTTTAACTGGTTTCCTGAATAATGAGCATAAGTTTGCGCACCTGAAAAAAATGGCAGGAATTGGAAAGTGATGGAATTCTAAAGGGCATGTTTCCAACATCTTGTAGAGTACATGCCATGAAGAATTACGGCTGTTTGGAGAGCAATGGGCCCTGACCCTACCCAGGATTTCTACAGTGTTCCAATTAAACCGCTTGGTGATTGTATATATAGCTTTGGGAATTTTGCTTCGTCTTTCTGACCAGCGTAAGAGCAGTTCTAACTGTTAGCTGATACATAATTTCCCCAAAGTTTTCAATTAATATACTGTAATGTCCTGCGACCGGCTAGCGTGAAGCCATGGACGCGTGGGAGGCTTAACCACTCAGGTTTACTGGCTAACTGTTAACAGAGGATACAAAACACATCATCTGAACCTGGATTCAAGGTCTAGATTTAACGACGCCTTTTAATTATCCTTGCTCCAAAGAGCCGTTTTTGGAATCTCTATAAAATGTAGAACACATGATCAACAAGATGATTCAGTCTACTGCGACCAGGGCTGGGTCGTATGGTCAAATTATCATGTCATTTAATTTCCACAGTATTTTGGTTTTTTATGTATTTGGGTTTTTCCAGTACAAGTTACATGAGAGGTGCAGCTCAAAGACAGAAACCACACAGCAGTCATATTTGTTTCTATATTTTCAGGACACACTGAACCGTGGAAAACAACCATGCATTAAATTGAACAGTCAAAACACACATGTGTAAGTTAGGAGTCCTGCAAATATGGCCAAAATGAAATTTGATCTTTGAAATGTTTTAATATCCAGAAAATTGCCTTTAAAACTTTTCAGCACAGACGCTGCGACGTGACCGGGAACTGTGAAAATACCAATCCCCTTTAGACCCCAACACATCTTCAGAACACTCTTGTTAATTCCGGACCATTTTCAGATAGAGATTATTAAAATAACACCACAAATTTCATAAGACTTCATAGTGGTGATTGGTGGGTCGAGTCTCTTTAACACGAAAACAAATAATGAAAGCCAAGAGTAATGAGTCCGTGTAAGGCTTGAAGAACCAATCAGACGCTGGCGGATAAAAATAAGAGTGATGGCTTTAATACACTGAGTAGAAGAGAGGCAATCCAGATACAAGCCAGGGTCAAAACCAAGAAAGGCAATCCTCGAAAAACGGGGCAAGGCAAAAGATAAGACAAACAAACCAGGGTCAGAAGCCAAAACAGGAAATCCAAACTAGTAAACAGAACCAAAGTCCAAAAACAGAGTCAATACACAGTGAAAGCAAACGGAAACTAGCGCTCAGAATGATAAGTAAACCACGGCAACACTTTGCAACGACCGGGCAAGACAAACAGGTATTTATGAAAAGAGGACCAGGTGAAAACAGTTAATATTCAGGTGACTTGGAACGAGGAAGTGGATTGTGATTGGTTGAGACAGCATGTGTGGGAGTCATGTGATCTCCTGTAGGATCCTGGGAAATGTAGTTCATAGAGTCAACTGAGCCAGCCAGTGAAATGGAGTAGGGAGTACTACAAGGTGTGTCAACAGGAGGCGTGACAGTCCAGGACCGAAAGTCAAACAGGCGTTCAGACTGTACACAATGAAAACAAGAACTTCTGTGAATGAGACGAACAATTAGGAATGTTCAGTATCATAACCAGACTACGGTAACCATAGTAACCTACTATAACTAATACATCAAAGCAAGATTCACTTACATTATAATCAGAGGTAAACAAAAACACTGTCAGACCCATCTGCCTGTTACCTTATCTTACAACCACCATAGCTGAACACTGTTTTGAACACCGTTTGAACACTTCTAGGCTTCACTGGACCATTCATCGTGAAACAGGACGTATCAAATCAAACCAATTCCACGTAATTCCAGTCTCTAGATAAGACACAAGCACACAATGCTCCCTAGCCAGGAGGGTGAAGACCAGCATGTGCTTCTTCCGAGACACATGAACCCAGCCACTGAAACTCACGTTGTTAGAAAACCCAACACACAGAGAGAACAAGGTCCACAAAACTTTGTTTCTGTTGAAGGTTGTTTTCTGTCTCAATTCACCTCAGTAAATCGCCCATGACGTTTAAAGTGTGGTGCACAGGCTATGAGGTGTAGAGGATTAAAGCAGGACTGTGGAAACCATGTTAGCATGAATGAAGACAAGCAAAGCATTTAACCTCTGTAGACTGGAAGGCTTTCAAGTCAGACGAGGAGGCTCGATGCTGCCCCCTTTTAACTAAGGCTGGAGCTAAAGCTAAGGCTAGAGCTAAAGCTAAGACTGGAGCTAAAGTTAAGGCTGCAGCTAAAGCTAAGGCTGGAGCTAAAGCTAAGGCTGGAGCTAAAGCTAAGGCTGGAGCTAAAGCTAAGGCTGGAGCTAAAGTTAAGGCTGCAGCTAAAGCTAAGGCTGCAGCTAAAGCTACGGCTGGAGCTAAAGCTAAGACTGGAGCTAAAGCTAAGGCTGCAGCTAAAGCTAAGGCTGGAGCTAAAGCTAAGGCTGCAGCTAAAGCTAAGGCTGGAGCTAAAGCTAAGACTGGAGCTAAAGCTAAGGCTGGAGCTAAAGCTAAGGCTGGAGCTAAAGCTAAGGCTGGAGCTAAAGCTACTGCTACCTTTAAAGCTAATGCTAACGGTTCAGCAATAGATGATGAGGACTCCTACACAAGGTCTCCTGCACAACCTTTGCGATCGCTGTGAACAGGATGGCACACGTGCATGTGCATTAATATTCATTTATGGTTCATCGTTATAAAGGAAAACGTTTATGCCATGTACATCTTTGTATTGTGTGTATGTCTCAAATTCACCTTTCCTTTCGCAGTGAGGAACTTTGTAGGCTACACCTAAAAATAGGGTACAGCAGCCAGCCGTAACTCCGACAAAACAACAAAACGGCTCACAGACACCAAACTCCTCTTGCCCACCAGCAGGCTGGCTGTCTCTGCGCTGAGAGTGTGAATATTCATGTCCATAAAGATTTGATCAGAAGCTGGAGGGGAATAATCCCTTTGATGTCTGTGTCTGCGTCAAACACGCTCATCACCCATGGAGCTGCAGTTAGACTTGTCAGAAAGCAGCTCATCCGTATTCCTAATTACCCTGCAACGGCTAATCAGGGGGTTGTACGGCTGATGCTAGCACGCTAACACAAATACTGTTAAGAAAGCATTCTGATTTTAACTTTTTGCGTCCGAGCAACTAAACATTAATGGGATCTTTTGGTCAAAGACCTAATTTTATCATCCTCTTACACCAGTGGAAGTCAGAACATCCTATACAGCTTAGGTTTACTGTAGGCTTGCACTGAAGCTCCAAGGCTAATGTAGCTAACAATTGATCATCAAACGCCATACCTAAATCATCACATATCACATACCGAGTTGTCAGGTTGTCTTGCTTATGTGGTTTCTGACCCCATATGACTGTTCCCTAAAACATCTGCCTAAAATTAGCAAAGCTAAATTAGCATTAGCCTGAATTATATAGTGTAAATGATCTAAATGATTGAATATATAAGCTCACCAGACCAAAAAAATAGTCACCTGCATGTTTAATGTGGTAGTAACTTTATGCTCCTGCACGAGCATGATGGGGCTATAAATCCCTGCGGGGTGTGAGTGACGGGATCCATAGATTGTGAAGAGGTGGTACAGTGCAGGGAATGTCTCGTTCCATGTGTGGAAAATGGCTCCAGAGCAGATGTTAATGATTGGCTGAAAGGAGTGACTGCATTTGGGCGTGCCAAAGACCATAGTGTGAAGGAAGTAGCTGAATCTGCAGGTGTATGGAAGCGTACGGTCATACGGGTGGATAAAATCCCAGTCTACAGGGAATTCTCCTCGGAATTGTGCCAGGGAAGACATCCACCAAATCTGGACCCAATTCTTTGATGCAAGAGTGTCTGAACAATGATGTCACCTACATCCAGAAACTTGTCCAGTCCATGCCAAATTGAATTTTACTCATGCTTGTGGAGGTATTACATGCTATTAGGTATGTTTCAGTCACAGGTGACCCATGTTTTGTTTAGTGAGCTCGTTATTAGTTAAGTTCAGGAAAACTTTACATTAAATACGGGTCACTGTTTTATACCATAATTCATTTGTTGTTCCTTAATTTTGATAGGACTAGTTTATCAGGTGGGTCCGGCCTTCCAGATCAAAGCAGAAGGGGCCCAGAACCCAAGCTGAAGTTCTGTCTCCTCCTATCTTCCTACAGTATCTTATCATTCTGCCAAGGCATACTGCAAACTTGTAAAAGCAAATTTGTGTATGGAGAATTTTCATGTATATGAAATCCAAAAAACAATGCAACCTATTGTTCCATACAAAAGTCCAAGAGGCCGCCCTTCATTTATTTCATTTATGTCATTTCCTGTGAAAACACCTATAAAACAGACTATTCATTAAATATAATGACCACGAAATTATACAGATGCCTCGACATCCAAATACAGGGTCAGAGTTTACAGTGTTCAGTGTTTTCCCATTCATTCTTTTTGGAATTGCATTGTATTTGGGATTATCAGGGATATTCATATATCCACACCTCTGAAAGAGTCCAGCCTCTTTGGTTGTCAGTTGCAGGGGCAGAACCGTCTGGATGTAAAACGACTGTTTATTGACTAAATACTCAATATATGGGAAAATTGCCCAGCCAAACAATTAACAGCCCTGTTTGTGCCCAAGCACTGATGTAAATACCCACTCGTCCTTTCACTCCTCGTCCCGGTTCTGTTTATGCTGTTATTTTAAGGACTTCGTACACATGTATGGCTATAAATCCCTGCGGGGTGTGAGTGACGGGATCCATAGATTGGGAAGAGGCGGTACAGTGCAGGGAATGTCTCGTTCCATGTGTGGAAAATGGCTCCAGAGCAGATGTTAATGATTGGCTAAAAGGAGTGACTGCATTTGGGCGTGCCAAAGACCATAGTGTGAAGGAAGTAGCTGAATCTGCAGGTGTATGGAAGCGTACGGTCGTACGGGTCTACCAGCAGTGGATAAAATCCCAGCCTATAGGGAATTCTCCTCAGAATTGTGCCAGAGAAGAAGGCATCCACCAAATCTGTATGCAGTTGGGTTCTCCTTTCACAGTGAAAGGGTGGATGGACATTTTTTTTTAATCTGAAGCAGATTTAAGAGTAAAGAGTAAAGCTTTGGTGGACTGCCAGTTTTAGGACATTGTCAGGGTTTCTCAGGGGAGTTGGCCCCAGGACACTTCACATACTGGCCACCAGAGGTCGGCGTCACCAGAATTTTAAACCCAGCTCCAGTACTTCTCCATTCCTGCCCTTCCCACCTGCATCCAATTTCCCCTGCCATTACCTTCCCTTTAAAAGCCCTTCCTTCCCCTTTAGTACTGTGGAGCATTAACGAATGTCACCTTGTGGTTTGGGTGCCCTGCACGCAGGTACTTGTGGTCTTTAAAGACCTTTTGGCCTGTTCATTTTTGCTTATCATTTTTGGAGTTTTTCAATGTCACCTGACCCTTGAGTCCCTGTTGGCCTTCTTGTGTTTGTGTTTGTGATTCCGCCGTGGACTTTTGAATATCTTCTGAGCTTTGTGTTTTGCATTATCTCCTGTTTTTTGTGTTATTTGTGCCGTATTAAAACCCGCCTAATGGATCCTATTCCAATGTCTGAGCTCCCCTAATTACAGACATATTGTGGAAAAATATAAATTGTGCCCTAACAGTGATTGTGCATTAAAGCATGCTGGAGTGTTTCTCTGCATGGCTGTTTTGCCTAGGGACTGGTTAAAGAGAGGCAGGTCTCTGACATGTGCATGGTACTGTATGCTGTTAAGCTGTCCTGGGTAAGCTGAAAGATGAGATGAAGAGCAAGTGTCTGATTTTTGCACTGTCGGACTGACAATTTCCCGAATTCACATAAAACAAATATTCATACTACATAGCGAGGCGAAATCCACCAATCCTAAGTCTGTTCAGGCGTGACGGACAGATCTGGAACACTGGAGTGTAATTGTTCATCTTTCCGGAGACTTTGGCAAACTTTCTCCTGACCCCATCTCATGACATCATGCTTTGACTGGCTATTCATTTCATCGCTTTGAAAGCAACCCCAGGGGCTGAGACTAGCGCCAGTCAGCACGGCTATGATGTCCTACACACAAGCGCACACACGCTGTCACACTCTGGTGTCCTCTGATGTTGGGTTCTGCTTAACTGGAGATAGAGTGACTCTGGTAGGCGTGTGTTTGGCAACAGATTAGCAGTCTACCTACCAATCAAAGGCATGAGGAAGCTGCACCGGGCACCACACGGAGATAGACATGCACCATCATTCCGTTCTCTCCTCGTCTTTTCTTCTGCTTATGTCCTTGTCACTCTTTCATTTGAACCCTCCAATATCATCTCCATGTCTCTATCTCTAACTCACTCTCTTTCCATCCTTCCTTCTCTCTTCTTATTGATTAATTTCACTCTGTGTATGTAAAGTGAATTCTCTACATACGTTCCTACATGTACCAGGACAGTTCTGGAGCGTGGAGTTTGTTCAGAAGCCTCTGTTGTATTTGGTTTGCTCGATGTTTCTCTGGGTGTAATAATGAGACAGTGGTGATGTGTTGATGTCACTCCCTTTTGCTCAGGGTGCATTCAATAAAGCAGGGTATTGCATAATGCGTTGTGTCGTGTGTGTGTGTGTGTGTGTGTGTGTGTGTGTGTGCTGCCATTAAACCAGCTGATGCCCTAAACACAAACACTCTCAGCATGTGGTAGCTGGTGAAGAGCCATAGTGATGATTTGGAGCACCTCTGTAGTCCTGAAGGGGTTTAGAAATAACAATAATCCCTATTTCCAACAAACACCAGAATTTCTCCATCAAATGCAGAACACTACTGAACACTACTGAACACACAAACACGTTCCATTATTATCTCCTTTATTCTCCAACATCCTCTAGCAAACAATAATATTCTCCATCAAACACCGACATTCTCCATCCAACACCAAAAATCTCCATCAAACACCGACATTCTCCATCCAACACCAAAAATCTCCACCGAACACCAGAAAATCTCCATCAAAAACTGACATTCTCCATCCAACACCAAAAATCTCCATCCAACACCAGAAAATCTCCATCAAACACCAGAAAATCTCCATCAAACACCAAAAATCTCCATCCAACACCAGAAAATCTCCATCAAACACCAGAAAATCTCCATCAAACACCAAAAATCTCCATCCAACACCAAAAATCTCCATCCAACACCAACAAACAGCAACCTCCCTTATACTCCATCAGATACCCACACTCCTTTAAGGCCAGTACACGGACTAGATGAACATGAACAATCACAAATGTGTTCAGCTCGTTTTCGCACAGCAAAGCCACCTGTCATCTCATTACAGCATAATACTACATAATAAACAAATAAACAAACAAACAAACAAATAAATAAATCTTAATATAATATAAATAAATAATTCACGGGACACATCGTTAGTGAGGAGTAGGCTTTGATTCATAGTAGCAAGTAGGCCACCCAAAGCCATCATCACCTTGAGGTTAAAGTTCTAGTGTTACAAGACCGAGACTAGACTAAAGGTTTTTCCACAGCTCTGTCTGTCTGTCTGTCTGTCTGTCTGTCTATCTGCCTACAACTGTCTCTCTGTCTGTCTATCAATCTCACTACAATTGTCTGTCTGTCTATCTATCCGTCTATAACTGTCTGTCTGTCTGTCTGTCTGTCTATCTATCTCATTACAATTGTCTGTCTGTCTGTCTGTCTATCTATCCGTCTACAACTGTCTGTCTGTCTGTCTATCAATCTCACTACAATTGTCTGTCTGTCTGTCTGTCTGTCTATCTATCCATCTACAACTGTCTGTCTCTCTGCCTCTCTAGCTCACTACATCTGTCTGTCTGTCTGTCTCTCTCTCTCTCTACAACTGTCTGTCTGTCTCTCTACAACTGTCTATCTGTTTTCTATCCATTCCTCTGCAACTGTCTGTCTGTCTGTCTGTCTGTCTGCCTGCCTGTCTATCATCCCTCTACAATTGTCTGTCTGTTTGTCTATCCATTCCTCTACAGCTGTCTGTCTGCCTGTCTATCTCACTACAATTGTCTGTCTGTCCGTCTCTCTACAATTGTCTGTCTCTTTATCTATCCATTCCTCTACAACTGTCTGTCTGTCTATCTGTCTGTCTGTCTGTCTGTCTGTCCAAACAATTGCTCGCGTTGACTTCTTTCTTCTCCTGCAGTTTTCTTCTTTGATTTTTCCCCATCCCTCGTTCCTCCCATAGACTTGTATTCATTCTCACCCCCACCCAAGCCCTTTCCTTTTGCCCGACAGACACTAAACTACACGCTTTCACTCAGGGCAGATATCAGCCTCTAATCACCTGCCCTGCTCTATACGTCTAATCCCCAATCACGCTGACCCTCTTCTCCTCTGCGTCTGTTTATTTGTTTATTTGTTCATGTTTTTCCTTTAAGAAATGCAGATCTAGCTCTACATCAAACAGTCGTCTAAGATCAACGTCAGTAGAACATTTCACTGAATGTTCCAGAAACACCAGGAGCCCCTGTGATGGTACACAAGTACTGAGAGAAATTCCAGTTTTCAATTTTGCTGCTAGGATTTTACTCTAGGATGAGGTGGAAAAACACAGTTGAAGGTGAAATGTGGAAGAGTGTGACGGAAAAGCGTTTTCGGAGTAAATGATGGTGTATCAAAGTGTACACCACACGATTCCCTTCCACCTCATCTCCTTGCTGCCATATAGCGAATACACAACGGTGAACTGTTGGTACTCTTCCTCCAAACGCTTCCCTCACGGCCTTATACCCACCACAAGCGACCAGCTTGTGGAACGCAGTGGTGATTCTCTGATCCGTTAACTGTAACCCGGTAATGTCTGGAACCTACAGATGGCACATAGCTTTTCAGAGATTGCGTTTGATATTTTCTGAAATGCAGACTGCAAAGCTGTCTGGCGTTTTTGTGTTTCCAGGTGCAATGTTGATGTTGTTGGGGTGGTGCGGAGATTTTAGCCCTCAGTAGGAGACCTAATGATTGTCCTGCCCGGAATCTCTGATCTGCAAACATCACAGCCATAAAAGAATGGCAAATGGAGGCAAAGAGAATTCTACTTAAAGCCGACACTGAGTCAAATCTCTGCAGTTCGTTTATTTGGATAGAGGTCCTAGTCCGGGTCATCTAAAGTTTCTCTGTCTGACTGCAGTGGGTGGGAGACCTGCTAAAGACTGTGTGTGAACTCTGTATCACTGTAGCGATGAGTGGGGACGAGTGTGGTTGGTTGTGTAAGACTTGTGTAAGTGTGTCTCCTCCTAGTTTTTCACTTGGCTGGGCTGGTAACCGCGTGTGCGCTCTCGAGGCTGCTCGGTGTGTGTCTCTGGCTTGGCTAATGTTGCAGGCTGGGCGATTGACGCTTTGCTAGAATCCTACTGACAGAAAATCAACAGCTAACTTGTAGTAATTTGTCGGCGAGCTTTCAGATCCCACTGTTATCCCGTTCCCTCTCTGCCCCTCGTGCTCTCTTTATCTCTAAACAGTAATCTCTCCTTCTCTGTCCTCTCTCTCTATCCCTCTCTCCACATCTCTTTATCCTCCCTAACTCCCCCTATTCCTTTACTCTACTCTTTCCGTGATCTCTCACCCAGATAAATACTATACGACCTGAGAGACGTCTCCTGCTCAAAATCTCTCTCTCTCTCTCTTTCTAACCCTCTCTCTCTTTCTCTCTCTCTCTCGCTCTCAGTACCTCACACTTGCTTTCTGCAACACTTTCTTTCCTTTCTGTTCCTCTCTGTAATATTTTCTTTCTTCTCTCTCTAGATCCCTTTATTTTCTCTGTAACGTTCACATTATGCAAGTGTTTTTGTCTTTCTCTTCCTCCCTCCTTCTCTCTCTCTCTCTCTCTCTCTCTCTCATGTTCACTCTGTACCTCTTTCTCACGTTCTCCAAAAATGTCTATTCTAGGTCTCTCATTGTTTAGTGGTCTTTTCCTCTCCCTCTGCAATCATCTCTCTCTCTCTCTCTCTCTCTCTCTCTCTCTCTTGCTCACTCTCTACCTCTTTCTCACTGTCTTCCCCCTCTTTTTCCCTCATTCCTCTTGTCTCTATTCTTTCTATTTCTATTCTCTGTCTCTCTCTCTCATTCTCTCTCTCTCTCTTTCTCTCTCATGCTTACTCTCTACCTCTTTCTCACTTTCTCCAAAAATGTCTTTTCTAGATCTCTCACTGTTTAGTGGTCTTTTCCTCTCCCTCTGCAACCCCCCCCCCCCTCTCTCTCTCTATGCAGCACTTTCTTCCCCTCCTTTTCCCCTCACTCCTCTTGTCTCTCTCTCTCTCTCTCTCTCTCAGGTGTAATCTCTGCTGATGAAAAGGAAAGATCAGTGCTGATGATTAGCTGAGCCTGAGGGACAAAATGCTCCATCCTTCCCTCTCTCCTTCTCTCTCATCGCTTACTCCACCCTTATACACAACGGGCTCATGGGGGTTGGGGTTGGCTGCTGGTAGAAAGGACCTGATTGAAAGTCAGAACAATGGTTAGCCTACTTAACTCGATCTCCGAGCCGTCAGTCAGGACTGTAGAGTTTGATTATTTATGATGATGATTCTAGAAGTAAAACAACAGAGCAGGAGAACGAGGGAGAGCGAGAGAAAGAGAGATATAGACAGAGAGAAAGAGAGCGAGACTGTGATATTTATAGCCTGGTACATGAGGGATACAATGTTTGACAGTAAGTGAAGTCTACACTTTATGAATGGCTCGGCAGTGCAGGCTCTTATGTAGCATTGAACTGGGAGAGAGAAGAAACGATGAGAGATCGAGAGAGATAGAGCGAGTGATAGACACTCTGTAAGCCTTCAGAAACCACTTCTAATTAGTGTATTCACAGACCTCCAACTGCTCACACGTAATACATATAATCTCCATGGAAAAACAGACCATAGAATGAAATGCTCTTGAGCAGCCACACATGAGCCCCATTCCCAACACCAAGCATCCTACAGAGGGGTATAAAGCCCCCCAGCGTCGAGCTGTGGAGCTGTGGAACTGCATCCAGGAGTATTAAACATCAGTACCTGTCTGTGGTGCTCTGGAGGCTAAACACAATTAGCCATCTTAAGGGAACCTAGTTAAGGGAACCTTACGGTACCATAATCCATTGCAGTTATATTGTTGAGTCCACACAGCCTGTACTGAATCCTGACTTTATATTATCAGGGCTGGAAAAAGTACAAACATGGTCTTTATGCTAAAAACAATTACTGCCACGCCTGTAGGTGCAGAAACACCAAGTGACTGCAAATAAACAGGGCTGGACTGGGACAAAAATCTGGCCCTGGCATTTTTATCTGGACAGCCCGCCACAGTTGGTTGGTCACCACCCACCAGTACGCCACCCTGAAACAGAGAGGACAGAGGGGGAGAGCTGGGGCCTAGTAAGAAACGTGACTGGGCCTGTGATTAAGCGTGATTGAGCCCAGTGTCAGTATAAAAAGCACCAATGGGCCTCTGTCTTTGATTTATGGGCCGGTCATCAGAAAAATGCCCACCAGAAAAATGCCCTTTATGTCAGATTACCTGTCTAGCACCACAGACATACATGGCATGATGTACAGTTTAGGAGGATCCAAAACCATGATTTCAAAATTCACAGTATAAACACAAACTCACTAACCCATTCCTGCTAGAACCAGAGAATCTTGGCCTGCCATTAATGACGTAACAGAACCAGGACGAATATTCCTGACATGTTCATTTAGTAGGTCTCTTTTGGCCCTTGTTTACATCAGTGGTAGATTCCCAAGTTGGAGTATTTGATTGCACTTTGGTTGAGAGAGAGAGAGAGAGAGAGAGAGAGAGAGAGAGAGAGAGAGAGATAGAGTGAGTGTTTTGACAAATGTTCCTGTCTGTATCATCTCACTCATTCTCCACTCTGATCGAATCACATCTTACTTCCATGTAGAATGTTCTTTTGTCACACACCTTCTAAAATGATGGACTCAGAATTCCCAGACGTACTGAAAACACCCGTTACAGTTTAATCCATGCTGTGTCTCAGTGGCTACACAGACAGCATTTCAAGACATCAAATTCACATGCAGACACAACGCTGGCCTGTATATAATCATTTCAGAAGTATATAATAAAATCAAAATGGACCATTTGTCCTTGTTAATTCATGTCCCTGATCATACTAAGCATGAATTATATCATTAAGAGATAAAGTGTACTCTTAAGCATAAAGTAATGACCTGTGGTCACAGCTACAATGTCTTTGTTTACATCACTGTGCACCAGAGAGATACATTTATATTAGTGAGTCATTTCATTGTTCTTTTCTCCCTAATGTGTTACTCCTGGAATTATGTCATGATACAGAAGGAAAATGTTTGTCTCCAATAACTGTGTACTCACAAATCAAAGACACCTGCAACAAAAACGGTGTAGTCACTGTTATAGATTATAATTACAAATATATAAAAACTATATATATATATATATATATATATATATATATATATGCATTGAATGGCCCCTTAGGCAAGATGCTTAACTGCAGACCACAGGAGGCAGAAACTGTTTTTAAATGTTATGCATTTGTTTATTTGTGCTGTCGTTATTAGCTTGTTTTAAATGAGAGGTAAATGTGTAAAGTTTTCTCCTCTATAATAGTCAGTGGTGGATGAAGCACACAAACCACATGCTTGAGTTAAAGTACACATACCAAAGGTAAACTATCCCTCCAGTAAGAGTAGAAGTTCCTCTCTTTAGAGTAACAGTACTAAAGTATGTACCTTCAGATGTACTTAAGTATGGAGAGTAACAGGAGCATGATTTATTATGGCTCTAATGTCCTATTATCATTTCTGGAACAAGACTCTTAATCAGCTCAGTGTAGGTGAAGAGACTCTAGTGTCTCTCAGTCCACCAGTCTTTAATAGAAGATCAGTAATTAGTCTGACACTGACGTCTATTACAATCATCATCAGCACAGAACACTGAAGGAGAACAGGTTCCATTAGCTAGAACCAAGCTCTGTACAACAGGTCAAAACAAGCTCAAAACACAGTGACTGCTGTACCCTGATTGGTGGGTTTGCTTCACATCTCCTTGAGTTTGACATGTTTGGCCGTAATGTAGTGGAGTAAAAAGTAAGAAATTTGACTTTCAGATGTAGCAGAGCGTATTGTTTCTTTGGTCTCCTCCCATGTAATTTGCTCATTTTGTATTTTGTTGTTGTTAATTTGTCTAACTAGCTGGCTAGCCGAATAGCTGACAGGAAGTTCTAACCCAAAAAGGCGGAAGAAACAAACTCTTGAAAGTGGGCGTGGCCAAATAAGGTGAATGGGGCATGACCTTTCAAAAATAAAAGGTCCACACCATCAGTGGTGCCGTCCACTGTTCCCCTTTCTCAGTTCACCTGAACCTGGCGATGCCCTCTTAAGTACTTGGCTGAGGTGAGCTAGGACCTGGATCGGTTGGGGGTTGACTCTGCTGTGCCATCATATCACACAACTGTTCCGCATTTCTCAGCTGTGCCAGTGCGTACTGAAATCTCTCTCCGTTCCATCCATCCAGAAACACAGAGATGTCTCTCAGCTTTGTTAAATCTAGTTTAGTGCCTCTCTCTTCTTGAGCTGTCCTTCCCAGCTCCTGCTGAATGCCTGAGATATTTTAACGCCAGCAATAAATCACCAGAACAGCCAAGCATTGCCAAAACCTCAGCAGCACAGTGGGGATTTATGGTTGGCTTCCCTGAGTGCCGTTGTGCCGAGTGCAGTAAGACAAGAACACAGAACAATGTTGCATTCAAGAAACCACATGATCACGCTTCCAAAGCTTCTAATTCGAGGCATTCAAGTGCAATTTCTGAGAAAGCTCTCAATCGTGATTGAGACTGGTCAGACTGTATGGGTCACCTGACGGAGCTTGCATCTTGAGCAGTGCTCATAAGGGTGATTTCAGGTAGGACAATTTTCTAGATGAACGGTGTTTGGAAATGGATAATTCAGGTGTAAACAAGGTAATTGGGATGCGAAATGGTATATCGGAATGGTGAAATGGTACACCGAGCATCACATGACATCACTGAGTACCACACCCGCTGGCCACTTCGTTAAGTACACCTCCTTGTATCTACATCCATTGTCCATTTGATTAGCTCTACGTACCGTACCATACAGATGCACTTTGCAGTTCTACACATACACACAGTGGTCCACCTGTTCCTCTGCATACCTTGTTGATTCCCCTTTCACCTTTATAGGACCACCACAGAGCAGGTCCTCTATCATAAGCTAACGATCTATCTACCCATCTCATCATGAACTCTACTCTACTCTCTCTCACTACAAGTTCAGACACGGATGAAGCCTGAAATTGTTCATGGTCATAGCACTCGTTTTTTTCCCTCCGTGCTCCTTTCGCCCCTACTCTCCTTCCTCTTAAAGCTGGTCTATAAAGTGCTCTCAATACGCAGTGATACATTTCTCCTTCCTCATCTCTCGTTCCACAAAGGAAACAGGAGCAATAGCATGGCAAAGAAGAGAGAGAGAGAGAGAGAAAGAGAGAGAGAGAGAGAGGGGAGAGAGAGAGAGAAAGAGAGAGAGAGAGAGAGAAAGAGAGAGAGAGAGAGAGAGAGAG
>CM067475.1:43884356-43893238 GCA_034552555.1 Semaprochilodus insignis | reverse complement strand
AGAGAGAGAGAGATAGAGATAAAGAGAGAGAGAGAGAGAGAGAGAGAGAGAGAGAGAGAGAGAGAGAGAGATGTGCTTCATCATTCCTCTCCTTGTGTGGAGTCACAGGTTTATTTCAGTTTTCAGTGACTTCCTTTTTTAACCAGAACCAGTGGGAGTATTACGTTTGGGCTCAGATTCACACTCAAGGACAATCTCTCTCTCTCTCCATCTCTCTCTCGTTCTTTCTTTCTCTGTCTGTCTACCTCACACCCTGTCTGTCTGTCACCAGATATTTTCCTATCTTTCTCCTTTTCTCTGTCTTGAACCATCTTTGGAATCTACTTATGTAATGAAACTTAAGTTATGAAACTGAATTAACTGCTGTACTGAACTACACAATATTAGCTCATGGTCATATCAGTTTTAGAGAGACACTGAACTGTTCATGGTAGATACATGGTAGAGATATTATGGATCAGAGAGTTGGCTGATGATGAATCTGATTGGCTGAGCCATATTTTCACATAAACACTCCCATACAACCATACGACTATATGCGTCGCCATTCACACTGAATTCTACATTAACACATCCAGTGATTTAAAGCAGTGATGCTGTTAATAGCTGTTGACAGACTAGGCTGTATGTATTTTGATTATTTCTAATAAGTAATAAGTTAATCATTCTAGATGGTTAAACTGTGAAGGTATATAATTTTCTGCCTATTTTACATCATAGTCCAATTAAAACTGTATGTTGCAGTGATTTAACACTAGCACATGGTCTGTAGTGGCTTATTGGTTTAGTAACAACAGCCGTTCTAAGAATTTGAAAAATGTTGGGTTTAAATGTTCAACGCAAGCTGGCGTAGTGCCAGGAACTCGTAAAAGATGTAGAACAACTTAAATATCCAAGTTTTGCATTTCAAAAGTTGTTTGTTTGTGACTGACCTATAATTACAATTACATCACTGAACTGAACACCATATGAGGTAAATACGTTTGCCGTGTTATTCGACAAGTCCTTCTTCACATTGTATTAAACATTACAGGACACATACGCTGAAATAACTTCAGGGGCTCTTAGTTGATGGTTTTCATCTCCCCATCCTCAGGATGTCATGAGTTCATACCTCACGTGATATCAGAGAAAATATCAACACTCTGTGGTGTTTACAGTACTAACAGTAGAGGTGCGGTACTAAAATAAACAAACAAACTTCTGATTCATGTCATATGAACTCCGGTGTAACGTTTTTGGCTTGCTTTTGGTTTTTAAGTTGCCAGAGATGATATGACTTCTTATTTTATTTTTTAACAGTGAGTGCTAGTTTAATTCTGTAGAAATGATGTACAAAGTTCAGTCACGTAGATTTAGTGCATCACTGCTGTGGAATCGTATGGAGCACCCTGTCACATGGAGCCACATTTTCCTGGACCTACATTTTCTTTTAAAAGTGCTTTTCTTGAATCTGAAATACACATTGTTATCTGATGAACTGCAGTCCAAGTAAGAGTCAAATTTCCTCCCTGCCCCTGTCTGAGTATATATCTGGTGTGCTTTGTTGTTACATCACATTGTAACCAAACCTCATTGACAGCGTCGGCAGGGCTGTGTGAATAATTATGTATCGACAAAAACAATTCACTAACACAGGTCCATGTGACAGGGTGCTCTATACAGTCCCACAGCAGTGATGCACTGAATCTACATGACCGAACTTGGTACATCATTTCTACAGAATTAAACCATAATACCTCACCACGGTTTTGAATATTCCAGTTTACTTTAAGGGACTGTGTCGATATTGGTATGTATTTCATTCATGTTGAAACCATACTCACATTTGAACCAAGTAAATTCAGATTCATGAGCCTCTCTGAAAGAACACTGGCAGTATAAGGTCATGTCATGTTTTGTAGACTCCTGATTATCCCGTGTTTCTCCTGAAATTAAGGAAATTAATATGGATCTTTTGTGACCTGACGTTAATGCGCGGCCGCTCCAAAGTGTCCCATTTTATCGGCAACCCTTGTCTGTGTAAGCTGCATATGTATAACTGAATATGGGTGTTATCGAGTAGCCTCATGTACTCATGTAAATGGAGTGTCTAAATACTGGAGACTTTTGGACGTCTAGTGTATGTGGTGTGTCAAAATGAAAAACTTTATTAAAACTGTTTATTGTTGACAGTCACCTTTTCTTCACCATGCAGCTCTAATACAGCTTACACAGCTTTGTACAGTGTAGAGGGGAATCTTCAGGGCCCTCCAAGAAGGCCTAATGATTAATGAGAAAATACAGCTCTGTAATTTCAGTTCTTTGTGATTTAATAACATCATCATGCTTGTTGTACTCGGTCTACTATACTATAGTATAATGCTCCTAATTTATTGTTTGGCTTTGACTGAAACTGAAGGGTTAAATTCTTTTTAAGCTTGAAAGAAAAACTAATGAGGTGGAAAAGGCTGTCTTTCTCATTCATTAGGACTTCGGGAGCTTGTAATCCCTAGTTGGTATGATATGAGGTGCAGAACTGGGAACTGAATTCTGACCTTTCTGTTAGAGTAACCAGTGAAACCGGGAAGCACCAGAGAAATCAACCAATCACATGTATATTTTCAATGGGTGGAACCAGCTTTGGGAGAGAAACAGCATTCTAGGTCTTGTAGATACATCACTGACTACACATATGACAGCAGTCAGAAGTCAGTTGTTAGAAATCGAAAACAGCAGCAGCGTTATGCCAGGGCTCTTGAAGAAGTCTCTGTAATGTACAGTATACATGGCCAAAAGTATGTGGACACCTGTCCTTATTACAGGTGGATTAGATTAAATACACAGCCTTGTAATCCTGGTAGATTAACATTGACAGTAGAGCTGGTCAAAGTCATGCTAGATCTGCTCTGGTCAACTTTAAGTGCTACTGGTGTCAAATGTAAGTGTCTAGGACCAACAGACATGGAGCAGTAGCCCATACAAACTCTAGATCCAAAATACCAACATCATCTACGTAACTATGTGTCTGGAATAGCCATGACTGAGCGGAGAACCAAAATAAACTTGAGATCAAAATGCACAATGCCAAGTGTCGGACTGGAGGGGGGATTCTTTTAGCATGCCACCACTGGAGCAGTGGAAACCTGTTCACTGGAGTGATGTCTCACACTCACTCACATGTAGTATCTGGGAGTCTGATGGACCAATCTGGATTTGGCAGGTGCCATTAGATCTATCAATACGAGTAGTACCAACAGTAAGGTTTGGTGGAGGAGGGATAATGATCTGGGGCTGGTGTTAGGGTTTGGGCCCTTCAGTTTCTGCAAAGAGTGATGTTAATGCTGCAGCACATAAAGACATATTAGGTTGTTATCCTTTAAACTTTGTAGCAGCAGTTTTGGGAAGGCAATTTCCAGTTCTGTTTCCGGTTCCTGTTCGTGTTCCCTTTCCTGTTCACGCATGACTGTGCCCATGGGAACATATTTAGCTCCATATAGACATAGTTTCATGAGTTTGGTGGAGAGGAACGTCAGTGGCCTGTACTAAGGACTGACCTCAATCAGACTGAACACCTTCAGAATGAACTGGATTGAGAGTCGTGTGAATCGTGTGCATCCCTTCATGACCACAGTTTACTTAATCGTCTAATGGCTGCCTCCATGATAATGCACCATGTCACATAGGAAAAGCTGAAACAGGTTTTCTTTACATGGCAGTGAGTTCAGCGTTCTTCAGCAACCTTTCCACTCAGTGTTCTGTATCTCATAGAACGCCTTTGGGATGTGGTAGAACAGATGATTCGCAACATGGAAATGGACCTGAAAAAGCTGCAATCATGTTAACATGGACCAGAATTTCAAAGGAATGTTTCCAACATCTTGTGAAATCCAAGTCACGAGGACCAAAGCACTATGTAGACAGGGTTAGTTTACATTTGGAGGTGGATGTGAGGTGAATACTGTCCCTTTTCCTGTGGAAAAGTTTTTACTGTGGACTGTTGGGAACCCAACAGCCAGACCATTCAGCAAGCAGTGATGCCCTCCATGAATCAACCTCTTAGTATCAGCACTATTGGATGCCGGACTACATACACAGACTGTTAAGATGACTGCCCTTAGCATCACATCAAGAGGGTGTCACTCCACCTCCACACCTGCTGCAAAATGTGCAAGAACTGTGTGAGGATATTCAAGCTACATGGGATGGGTTAGCACAGGACACCATTAGGAACCTCTACAGCTCCATGCCAAGATGTCTGGAATGTTGGGTTAGCAAACACGGCGACCCGTGCAGCTGGTTGTTCCTGGTAACCTTTATCTTCCTTCTGAATAGCATTGCAATTCCACACCTCCTTCTGGGTGCATATATATATATATGTGGAGAGAGAGAGAGAGAGAGTATGGGACATTATTCTTACATATATACACACACACTCTGTGTCTCTATGTACAGTATATAAACACATTTAAGGCACATGTTTGACTCCATGTCCTGAAAATGTATAAATACAAAATGAGTGTGTGTGTGTGTGTGTGTGTGTGTGTGTGTGTGTGTGTGTGTGTGTGTGTGTGTGTGTGTGTGTCTTAGAGAATAAAAGGGAGAGAGAGCCCTTGCTTACCGCATAGACACATAAATCTACTTAATGACTGCAGACCATTAACTGCCAGGAGGAAAGATGGAGAGGAAGAAAGAGAGAGAGAGAGAGAGAGAGAGAGAGAGAGAGAGAGAGAGAGAGAGAGAGATGGAGAAAGCGAGAGAGAGAAGGAGAGAGTGAGAAAGAGGAAGAGCAAGAGAGATCTAGAGAGAGAGGGAGAGACAGAGAGAGAGGGAGAGAGAGGGAGAGGGAGAGAGAGAGAGAGAAGGAGAGAGTGAAAAAGAGGAAGAGCAAGGGAGATCTAGAGAGAGAGGGAGAGACAGAGAGAGAGGGAGAGGGAGAGGGGGAGAGATTGAGAGAGTGAGAAAGAGGGAGTGCAAGAGAGAGGGGAGAGAGAGAGAGAGAGAGAAAGAGAGAAAGAGGAGAGAGAAAGAGAGAGATGGAGAGAGAGATAGAGAGGGAGAGATTGAGGAAGAGGGAGAGCAAGAGAGCGAGAGAGGGAGGGACAGAGAGTGAGCGATGGAATAGAAGTTTAAAAGTAAAAACAGTTCAAGCCAGTCACTGTCCTACATTACAGTCTGAGAACAACACACCAAACCACAACACCGTTAGCTTCAGGTGTCCCAGCTGGAGCCACAGAGACGCTCTGGACGCCTTTCACTGCTCTGATTTAAGACCATGTTGGTGCGGTGGACAGTCTTTATTCATCCATTAGGTCAAATACTGTACAACTGTGTATGTAACTGTGCAAAGGGTTTTAGTAGTGTAGCAATATGGAGCAGTATTGTGGTATGTTAAGCTCCACCCACCTTAGGTCACTGTAGCACTCTACCCCGTTCTTGATTGGCTAGTTTTCGACCTCAGAATGTCTGTCGACCATAGATCATTTGGGTGGTGGATCTTTTTCAGCACAGCTGTAGGAGCACTTGCAACAACGCAACATAGTATTTAGCCCAATGCCCACCATATATTAACAAACTTAGATCGACGCACGCCAAGCTGAAAGTCAATTGATGTTTATTAGACAGATTGATAAGAAAGCACAATGGCATGTACCAGACAAACATTACCGAGAGTCAGAACCAAAGAGAAGTCAGAACCAGAGAAGATAAACAGGGAAGGCGAGAGAGACCGCTCATTACCCAAACTGGGTTTGGCAGTACTTCGCAGAGTGCACATGTGTCTGAGGGGTTTATATGCTGGTGGTGAAATGAGATGCAGGTGTGTGATAATCAATACTCAGGCGAGGCAGGGAGAGAGAATGAGGTGTGATTGGACAGATCAGGACATGTGACAGTGACATCATCGGGTAATGAACTCTGGGACATGCTAGCTAAAAGATATTTAAGTTCTTTGTACATTATTTCCAGGTAATTTACGATCATTTAATAATAGTAAAGCATTTATAATTAAGAAAAGTTCTACTTTATAGTCCCGCATTTATGAAGATCTGATTTTTAGAAATGTGTTTTATCATTTACGTATGGTTTTTGGGGAATTAGTAACCATTCTTAAGCTCCTCTTCGAGCAGTTAGATGGATCATCCTTGCTTTGGGGTTCATATGCAGCTCTCTGACCCTGCTGGAGATAAGATTTCTGAGGTTCCTAATTACTCATTATTCATTACGCTGCAGCTGTGGAGCTGCCTGGACCAGTGAGTGGTGTTCAGATGCACGAGCACCGCTACAGCTACAGCTACAGCTACAAAGCTGCTTGGGCCAGAAATGCAAAACATGTTAGCTAGTAGGGAGGCTGGTGCACAGTTTTACAGAGTTGTGACCTGTATGGCCCAAACTGAAGGTCACGATGATGATGATTCACAAAAACAACAACAACAACAACAACAACAACAACAACAACAACAACAATAATAAAATGATATTCGTTTAATAGCATCTATACTTTTTCAGTTCAGCTTTGAGCTTAATTTACTGGGTCAGAACCAGTGCAAAACTCCAAGAAGAAAAAGAGTTGGATGCGCTACAGGCATGCTTTCTGCAGTCCAAGTAAATGGGGTGTGTGTGTGAGTGAGTAAAGAGACGTCCTGGAACATTTACTCTGCAGTGGGCTTCTGGGACCCTTAAGTATGAGTGTGTGTGTGTGTGTGTGTGTGTGTGCACGCATGAATCAGAGGGCATTTTGTCATGTTGCCGCTTCAGAGACCTGATTTAAGCTGACAGGTGTAGCCAACCAACACACATACACACACATACACACACATACACACACATACAGACACATACAGACACATACACATACACACACATACAGAGAAATTAGACGGCGCTTCACTGTTTCATCATTTCATCACAATCTCTGTCTCTCTATAGCGACACAGTCGTACAGTCCTTTGTGGAGTGTCGTGATGAAGAAGGAAATGTAAAATATCGTTCTGTATCTGCCATGTTATTCGACTTGGGTTACTGACATAACAGACAAGCTCTCAAGAGCAGTAGAATAGTCTAGAATAGAGTTAATACTGTGCAACAGTCCAGAATAAGGTTTATGCAGTCAAACAGACTAAAACAGAATTAACATTTCAAATTAGAAAACTGAAAAAAGAATCAATACTGAACTCTAGAATAAAGTGTATTATAGAAAACCTCTGGAACAGAGTGTATACTGCTGAGTTATCTAGAATAGAGTTTTTGTAGAATAGACCAGAGCTGTGTTAATACAGCAGACGACTCTAGAATTGAGATTGCATTTTGGACTGTTTGGTAAACTCTATTTCCGGACTGTTTAAAAGCATGAACTCTATTCTGTGTTATTCTATGTTATTAATTCTATTATTATTTAATTAATGAGTGTTTTAATTAATAGTCTTTCAGTAGGACTGAATCAGTCTTTGTGGAATCGTCTCCTATTTTAGGTCTTTAAATAATCCTAACCTACCAAACACCACTAACGCACCTACTGACCTGCTATATGAACGTGTGTACGAACGAGTGGCAGATATATAACAGACAGTATGTAAAATGTTTTAACATCCTTAAATAAAACAACTTGAGCAGAAATAGAGTGTTAGTATCCACTTTCCGCACGCGCGTGTGTGTGTGTGTATTTGCCAAACACATATTTGTTTATGACAGGATCACTCACTGTGCCGAGACAGTGCCAGCAGAGCTGCTATTACGCTGCCAGCCTGCACCCCTGTGTGTATTCCCCTAATAGATTCAGCAGTGTGTCTGTATTGGGGGTGCTGCCAAATTACAGACATGTATGGTAAATTATGATGCCATATTCATATTCATAACATCTCTGAATTTGATTCATTTAGAGGAAAAGATCAACATCAACATCTTCAATCAAATATCCTATTTAGCCTTCCTTCTATGGACAGCCAGGATTTTGGTGTACACCTGCTTCTATAGCCAGTATTGTAGTTTAACTCTGGGCCAGGTGACATGTTATATGAAGTCTATTAGAGTTAATGAATCTAGAATTATTATTACTATTTAGAATTACTAACTGTACTATTTGTTTTTTATTTACAAGGTTAACTCATTTTCAAAGCTCGATTCCTTTCGGACCATCCGTAGTAGTCCAGGCTGAAACCCTGCTGCTCACACGCTACCATAGCATCTATGACCGTAGCCCTTTTGTTCGAACAGAACGGAACCAATCACCGACAATTCCCTGTGTATGGTACCAGCTGAAAGGCCAAACTGTACGTGTAAAGAAGTAAACACACATCTGCACTCCACTCCAACAAAACATCTGCTCATTTGAATGCACAATAAATTTAGATTTGATTGATTTAAAAGAAGGTTTGGACAGTCAGTCAGTACTCCCCCTCTTTGGCAGAGCCAGCTGGGAGTCATCCTGAGATTTTCCTCCACTCTTCCTTGTTTTCCCTCCTAGTTCTGTGATATTCTCGGGTCATCTTGCATGTACAGCACCACAGATATGGAGACGGTGAGATCCACTCCAAAAGCTTCATCTTGGGTTACTTGGAGCAGTTAATGGCAGATCAGTGTGTCATGGATCATTGCCAGCCTATTTCCGGCTTCCATTTATTGACTGTCGGATTTGATTCCAGAATTTACTGATATTTAGTGGAGTCCAGTCTTTCTCCTACTCATACAGTGTTGTGTGTATTACTGGCTGCCAAATAACCCCAAACCCTCAATTTCTGATTGTGTCCAAGAAATGATCTCATCTTCACCTGTTTCCAACACACCTCTGGCTCTGGCTAGATGCTGTTTTACACCTCATATGTGATGAGGTTACAGGTGAGGTCCTATCTGGTGACTCTCTTATGCGGTTCATGTTTCCTGCAGGTCGTTTGGTGTCTTACGGGGGG
>CM067475.1:43861856-43879356 GCA_034552555.1 Semaprochilodus insignis | reverse complement strand
TCAGCTAGTTGATATCAGGTGATGCAAAATCGTAGCATAAATAAACACCAATATTGTAATATATGCACTGCTGTGCACACGTTTCAGGCATCTGAGAAAATGTTTTGTAAAGCTGTTTACCTGGGTATATTTTATTCACTGAAAGCCAATTTGAATGGGGCGGTCCATGTGTTTTTTGCACCGGGGAGCGAAGATTCTCCAGTTTGTCCTCATTTCGTGACAATCAAAATCAATGCTGAAGAACGTCAACAGTGCAGAATGAAAACATACCTGTAAGTAACGGTTCATTTGCACTGCCTGGCCAAAAACACGTCTAATGTTTGTTTTTGTGTGATTACGGTGCACATTTGACAATGACACTGTTATGACAACATTATGAAATGCCATCCAGAGAGGCATTAATCGTGTATTGAAGGCCAAGACTTTGTGGTGGCCAGTTAATATTTCAACATGCTCCCCAAACCTTTCATTCGCAGTTTAAGCCCAGGGGATCTTAGCATCGTCATCCTGGAATATTCCTGTGCCATCAGGGAACAAAACAAGCAAACCCAGAGTTTAACCCTGCATCCAGAGGCGTGTACAGAGGGCAATCTGACTTCACCAAGTGTTTATGTGATCTATGGTCATTCAGGACTTCTGAGGGATTTGAGGTCTCTGATATCTGTCCAGGTTTTAATAATGCACTGAGCTTCCAGTCATTTCAGCTTCTCCTTAGTTGTTTTGTTTTTTATGTTATTTAAGAATTTTAAAGTTACTCTCTGCATAAGAACTGAGGGTGCCATCTGGGGGTGGGGCTTAGAGACACCTGAACTCTATCAGAGTGTTTCAGACACAGGGTGAATAGACATGTACAGTATGAGACAAATATTGTGTTTAGGGACAACTGAAGCATATAAATCTATTGCAGTAGACTCCAAACAGTCGCTATAATTACACATAGCAATATATATATATATATATATATGGAATTAATATGGCAAAGTTGATTTAGTACATATCAAAGTTCATTCCATATAAATAAATATGCAAGAAGACCTTTTTTACGGAAATGAATGTTGGGATGTTATATGGGATGAACATGGATATATATATATTGAAGATTGAAGAATATAATTGAGATTAACGGAATGTGTATTCATATACAGGACAGTCCTTTGCCTATATAAAATGGCCAACGAGTGTAGACAGGTGTACCTAATAAACTTCCCACTCAGCGTATATGGAATGGGCACTGTTTACCATTCTTATGTTCTTATCTATACCCTCACTCATATATATATATATATATATATATATATATATATATATATATATATATATATATATATATATATATATATAAAATACACACAACAGATTAGGAGACTGTTGAGGAAAGGATTAGGAATCTTCAGATTGAGGATTAGAATAGTCTGTCAGAGAGAAAAGAAGGAACGAGTGAATTAACATTCATTTTGCTGTAAACTTTGTCCCACTCTTTGGGGATACTCTAGTTTCCCCCTAAAACTCCCCCACCCATCTGCTGACTCACTGCAGTAAAGCGTGACTGAAGCATTCCCAGCTATCTTTTATTCATTAATCGATTCATCCCCCCTCGTGATTCCTGCTTGCAAGCTTGTTTAAAGTTTTCCGAATCACTGTAAGTTCTGCCGCCATCTGTGGAGTGTGTGGTTAAGTGTGGTTAGAAGTCAGAGCCTGTGTGAAATGATGGCTCCTCTCTTCTGAGGCCTCCAAGCATTTACAGGTCAGAAGCCTGAAATATTAAAAGGATACTTTGCCCTGAATATGCTATTCATGGATTTCAGTGCTGTTGCAGATTTCAGTGGATGTGCGTTAGCATGATCAGGGTGAAGTGTAGATGGCTTTCCCAGACTAACACGGTGTCTAATGTGTTAGCATAGTTTTCAGTGATTCGTTTGTTTGGAAAAAGCTTATCACTCCCTCCAGGAAACACGCAACGCTTTGGTCCTTTCGATACTGATGGATTTATTCTCTCCTTTGGGCTTGCACTTCACTCTTTAACCCACCGTCAAACTCTTCAAATATAGTGTACAAAACACACGTACATATTGATACATACACAGAAACCAAATGTAAAAATGTGCGCGTCTGAACATAGCGTTAGAACACATACCTCGCTGGCTGCTCTCAACCAAGAGGGAATGAGTTCTCTTGCAAGACGAATCTCCGAACAGGCGATGTAATGCCTGCAGTCTTTTAGCTTTCTTTTAAACTTTAGTAGAGTGTCTGAACTTCTCCCGACTTGCACGTCTTCTCCGTGAAACAAAAAACCCAGCAGCAATAAAAAGGTCCGTGCACAACACAGGTCGCAACTTAGTTCCTACTCATGTAATTCAACTCAAAACAGTACAATCAAATGAACGAAATAAAAAAAATAAATATTTTAACAAACATACAAATGACAAATTATATTTATGGCAGTTAAAAAGCTTGAAGCGGGAACTAGGACTGCATTAGTCTTGGTTCACTGCAATGAGTCTGAAATTGGGAGAAACATTTTGGAATTTAAAAAAAGCATTACATTCATTCAGGTGAAAAGTAAATCTGTGTATGCTGAGTCAGATTTTCACTCTTACTGCACTGATGATCCTGTCACAATGACAGTCCTTAGTTAGAATACAGTGCCTTGCGAATGTATTCACCCCGGGTGGCCTATTTTGTTGCATTACGACCTGTATTTAAATATTTTTAAAATCTGAACTGTATGTGATGCATCTGCACAAAATAGTCTAAGTTGGTGAAACGTGGGGAAAAAATTTCTGGTGCAACCAATTACCTTCAGAAGTCACATGCTTAGTGAAATGAAGTCCACCTGTGTGCAGTCTAAGTGTCACCTGATCTGTCAGTATATACACACCTTTTCTGAAAGGCCCCAGAGGCTGTAATACCATTAAGCAAGAGGCACCACGAACCAAACACCACCATGAAGACCAAGGAGATCTCCAAACAGGTCAGGGACAAAGTTGTTGAGAAGATTAAGTCAGGGTTGGGTTATAAACAATATCCAGATCTCTGATGATCCCCGGAGCACCATCAAATCCATTATCACCAAATGGAAAGAACATGGTACCACAACAAACCTACCAAGAGAGGGCCGCCCACCAGAACTCTCAGACTGGGCAGGGGGGGGGATTCATCAGAGAGGCAGCACAGAGACCAAAGGTAGCCCTGAAGGAGCTGCAGAATTCCCAAACAGAGACTGGAGGATCTGTCCATACGAGCGGAAGACGGATGGTGCTCAGTACAGGGATATTCTTGAGCAAAACCTGTTTCAGTCTGTCAGTGATTTGAGACTGGGATGGAGGCTCACCTTCCAACAGGACAATGACCCAAAGCATACTGCTAAAGCAACACTCGAGTGGTTTAAAGGGAAACGTGTAGATATATTGGAATGGCCTATTGGATTCTCCAATTGAGAATCTGTGCTCAGACTTGAAGATTGCTGTTTCACCAGCTGAAACCATCTACCTTGAGGAAGCTGGAGCAGTTTCACCTTGAGGAATGGGCAAACATCCCAGTGGCAAGATGTGGCAAGCTCATAGAGACTTATCCAAAGCGACTTGCAGCTGTAATTGCCGCGAAAGGTGGCTCTACGAAGTACTGACTTTAGGGGGGTGAATAGTTATGCACACTGAGGTTTTCTGTTATTTTGTCCTATTTGTTGTTTGCTTCACAATAAAAAAATCGAATGTTCGAAGTTGTAGACATGTTCTGTAAATGAAATGATGCAAACCCTGAAGTCATTTTAGTTCCAGGTTGTGAAGTAGCAAAGCACGAAAAATGCCAAGGGGGGGTGAATACTTTCGCAAGGCACTGTAGTCTGTTCCATACTGATTCCGATCATGAGTAGTCCGTGTTATATAGAATCAAAGACTTCAAGATTTTAGAGGTTTTCCTCCGAAAGTGTTCAAATGCAGCTTTTCCGTATTAACGGAATGTTCAGACAGTTTCAAACTCTCTCACGTAGGCCTGAGCGACGTAATCAGATATCATCAGTGACTGACGAGTAATCTGATATGACCTTAAACTTAATCCTGTTAAACTCAGTTACAGGATGGTGATAGTAGCATGTTTAGAAAAGCTTGTTGTGGATGTTGAGATGGTCTGTATTTTACCTGTTCAGTGGCTTCTCAGGTTAACATCTACAGATATGAACTTGGACCGTACAAATACAGTGAAAAATAATTCAGCAGATGATCAATAAATCTTATTTATTTAATTATTTTCCACATAAATTTAATTTATAACGCCAAAAACACGCCATGTTGTCTTTTAGATTACTTGTGCAGTCATTGTTAATAAATGTTAATGTTGTATATTTCATCAGGACTAATTATGTACACATGTAAAACACAAAGTGGATCCAGGGCATCACTTTTTCCGGTGTAGCATATGTCACAAGAAGGTTCTTAGAAAGGGAAAAGCCTGCCTAGGAAACGCCTTCCAAGTACTTTTCTGGAGCTGGTCAAAGAATTTGAACGTCCCACCGGAATACCCCTATGAGTTTCCGTTGAATGATTTAGACTGCCGTCGCAGGCCGGACATCACAGCCAATGCCCACTCAACCGAAGCCCATTCCTGAAGTCCCTTTCTCCACTGAGACCATGTTTGGTCTGACTGGCGGGAGGTTTCGGCGGTTTGTTAAAGTTTGTTGAGAACATCCTCTGATGCCAGTTGGCAGATGGAAAGAGGAAGGAGAAATGAGAGAGAGCTGAGCGTTAGGGCAAAGCTTCAGTCGTTCAGAGAGCTTGGCTCTAACTTTGGTCCTTTTGGGTCTTATCGTGGAACAGACAGACCCTCATCGCATGCCTCAGTCCAATGTTCTTGGCAAACATTGCTGGGGAATGCATATCTCAGGGATCCGTCCTGGCCTCATACTGTAGCTGTCGAGGCAGAAAGGAAAGTGTTGTGGTGGCATAAAGCGGTGAGGTACACTACCCTAATAAACCTCTTCAGCTCATTAGCTAATTAGCTTTAAATCCTGCTTTATAGTCCCACAGGGAGTTTCTTTGCCTTTGATGGTGTTGTAGTACTTATGTCTGGTCTTAGTCTTGAGACTATACGTCAAACAAATGCTCTCATAAAGGGATAGTATATTATAAAGGTCCTTATAAAGGGAAATAATCCATTTTCTATTCTTGGCCTCAATGTTATTGAATTTTTCTCAATTGTATTGAATTTTTCCTTATATGGTGCACAAGGTTGAATGGAACAATTCAAACAAGTAGCTGGTATATTGTAAGCCAACTTCAGTTTTTACAGTAGCCGAGCAGTGCAAAACAAATGAACATTTCAGGAAACAAAATTACAAAAGCAAAAACAATTTTACAAGACGTGAAACAGTTTTACCAGTAGCGAAACACTTCTACAAACTGTGAATTCTAACACACAGGAAGTGCTTATTGGACCCTTGTCAACTGTTTGGCGAGTGGGTGGAGCTTGGGATGTTTTGTCCATTTTGTGGCGCGTGTTTTATCCAGCTGACCCGCTTCTGTTTGTCCTGGTGAAGGTCTTTAGAGTGTTTAAAGAGCAGACGGGAGAAAGAGACGAACAGGCGACTCTGAACCACGTGGGCTGTAAACAGTGGGCTGTAAAAGCTCTCAGACATTTTAAGCTAGCTAGCTGGTTCTCCACTACAGCTAGCGTTACAGCCCACTTACCTTCATTAACATTTCCAGCTCTAAGTGGTTTAGACGCCTGTTCGTCTCTTACTTCCACCCACTCCACCACCGCCAAACAGTCTGATTGACAAGGGTCCACAACAAGCACTTCCTGTGTGTTAGACCCGCCCTTTCCTCAGAATTCACAGTCTGTAAAAGTGTTTCGGTCCTGCTAAAAGTGTTTCACATCTTGTAAAATTGTTCTTACTTTTGTAATTTTGTTTTCTGCAATGTTAATTTGTTTTGCACTCCTCGGCCTCCGTAAGTTTTGAGTTCTGGCTCAGTTTGACAGGTTTAGATCCATATTCATTGTGTCCAGTCTCTGAGTAACAGTGTAACTAGTGTTTTGTCAGGACAATCAAGGAGTTCAGTATAAAATGTGGTTTTGTAAATTGCCAACAATAATATTTTAAATTATGTTTGGTTAAATATATTATTTTTTAATAAATGTTTGTGTTGAAAAACTGCAGTACCACCACGGTCCACAGGGGGCTGCGATCCAGGGGTTGGTTATGTTGCATGTTTAAATAAAATCTGTTCCAGAACTGGATGCTGCATTCAGTGGCAAAACTGTAGACCTGTGAGATTTTAATCCAGTCTTTGAGCCAATTGGAACATGTCCCTGTTTCCTCCATAGACCATTGAGCATAGGATTGAAAGAATTATAGGAGCTCTGAATAATCCTTCAGCGATTATTGATTATCTGTTAAATATATAATCTGTAATCTATTCCATAGGATTGCTTTATCATGGCCATGTAATCTGATTACTTTGTAACTTTGGGATTCACCTTTTAGGGTCTTATGATTACAACTGTCTTTCTCTTATGATCAATCAAATCATTATCCTCTCTGCCAAGCCCCTCCTTCTCTTCAATCCCTCCAGTCACTGGTCTCTTTCATTGCCTCTGTTGACTGATATTGTGCTGTTGTTCTGTATCAGTCAATCAGTATTTATTTGTATAGGGCTTTTTACAACTATCGTTGTAAAGCAGCTTCACAGAAAAGCAGTTTATATAAAGGAAAAGAAAAACATGTACAGACATAGGAAAAGAAATCCGGGTCCGAGCCCCCCGTGAGCAAGCCAGAGGCAGCAGTGGCGAGGAGAAACTCCCTTAGAGTAAGAGGAAGAACCTCGAGAGGAACCAGGCTCGAGGGGGGAACCCATCCTCCTCAGGTGGATCCCGGGTGAGGAGAGAAAGACAGAGCTAACAGGAAAAGAAGCTTAGAACATCTATTAGATCCAGTCTGATTTATCCAGGAGGCAGTGACTGCAAAGATGGAGCCGACCCATAGATAGAATTCATGATCAGAGCCAGAAGCTGGTCACTGTAGACGATGTATCACCGTAAGTCAGGAGCATTTGAATGGGTAGAGTGATGACCTCACTGCTGTTCAGTCTAGGCTAGACCCTGTGAGACATTAGCGTGTTTGGAAATTGTATCCAGCAAGGTGGTGTAATCTACTTTTTCACAGTCCTACTCAGTAATTTAACCACCCTACGCCACTGGGCCTTATCCTAGCGGTGATAGTTGGATTAACAAAGTCTACTTATCGAGGTTTAAGCCATGGAGAAAGAAAAGCAGAAGGCGCGTCACGTAGGAGCGGTTTGAATGTAATCCCGCTAGCGATCATCCTATTTGCTTTCTGTACATTCTGTAACACGGATAACAGGACTCTTCTTTCTGTACCACGATTATGTACACCCATTATAGTGTTTTATTGCTACTCAGCAGAGTACATGCCTAGGCACACCTACACTCAGCAAAACAAGCTAGTCAAATAAGGCTCTACGGAGCGATGCGATAAGTCCGTAAAGAAGGTTTCAGTCGACTGCTCCTCACAGATACGGTTCTAAAGAACGTACAGCAGTAAAGTTACTTTCCCCGTGCAGTCTTTTTTCCTGTAAAGGTTTTTTTAACTGTGCTAGTTGTGAAATATTATGTAAGCTTGGAAGGTAATTTGGTTATGTGATGTGACATTAAAAAAAAAAACAACACTGATAGATGGGGCCCGAGGGGAGGAGGGGTGAAATGTCAGTGGGACGTTGCGGCAGTGTTTGGAAACGAGGGATGATGTGGTCCTGAGGCTTTATGAAGGATCAGAGTGACAGCAGCCTGGGAGGGAGGGTAGCGTTGCCATGGAGACGCTGACAGATTGGACGCGAGAGATCAACGGAGAGTAAACAAAGCCGAGGCACGAAAAAGAAAACTCTCACAAAGATCTCGTAGACGCGTTCCCCAAGCGCCGAAAGAGGAGAACGCGGGAAAACGACTGGAATGGCACCAAATTAAAGGATGGGAAACATCAGTGGAGAAACAGAAGAAAGAGAGCGAGAGGATAAAGAACAGAAAGGAAGAGAGAAGAAAGGGAGTGAAGAAGAAGGACATGCGGATGTATAAACGGGGTGTCTCTTTCTCAGTTAGTGGTGCAGGAGCTAGATGACGTTCTATTGGGGCTTTTATTGGAGCTTTACAGTCCGCAGGTGTTTCTGAGGATGATTTGATCATCAGGTCATCATCACAGTGGACGGTGCTGAACTTCCTGACCAAAACAGCCCCCCCGTACCTGATGGTCACTGGGGTCAAAACTCTATGTCTCAAGCCCTTCAAGCTTCAAATATGGCTCAGCTTGAACCGCCATCCTTCAAGATGGATGGAAGACAAGCACTGAGGCTTTCTTCTGCCTTGGCACCCAGATGGTGGAATGAACTTCCACAAGTCACTTGTGGTCTTCAAATGCTGACCGAAGATCCAGCTCTCTCATTTCTGGACCTTTTTTTTCAAGGTGTCAGCACTTTTTCTTGTTTCCGGCAGCGTCTTATCCCCAAGGACAGTTTGGGCTCTGACCTATTTGTACCAGCAGGAACACGTTCTCTGAGTGGACAAGGCTGGCTGTAAGCTGGGATTGTAAGGCCTACAGACCACAGTATAACTCTGGCACAGACCGTGTAATTAAAACAGCTTTTTTAAAAATGGGACACTCCGTCTGCTAATGGGCAGCTCCACCGGTTTTTCACAACAGCTGTGTAATTAAGATGTAAATGAAGTCACTGAGAATGGCTCGATGTGAAATGCTTCACTCCAGAGAGGTGACAGTGATGGGAACCAGACGTCTGAGGAGTGTCATGTCTCTAAAAGCTTCTTCACAGAACGTAATTACAGGAATACACGGTTATGAATATGCTGACACGTTGTTGTACGTCATCATTAACATCAGCACTGCACATACAAACTCAGCAGACACGTGTAGCTTGGGAAAGTAAATAGAGTGTCTGCATTGATGCTGTCGACATGGTGACCCCCGGTTCCCATCACCACCACTGTAAAGAGCCAGTATAATTATTTACAGGGAACAAATTTTACATTCAACCTTTCTGAATTACTTTGTGTCTCAACTACTAAATTACTGAGACTGCATCTATACAATAAGCAGTGCTGATTGGTAAATCTTTACACTGAACATCTTATATAAGGTCTACCAGTTGTGGGTGTAAGTCACTGTGTTATGCAATACTGGCTGGAATTATTGACAGTAAGCAAGGCTAATGTTCATGAAATATATTTTATGGCAAGCAGTACTAATGTTGATTATAAATCTTTACAATAAGCAATAAGCGATGCTCATGGGTATGGAAATCTTTACAGTCAGCAGTGTGAATATGTGTAAATCTTTACAGTCAGCAGTGTGAATATGTGTAAATCTTTACAGTATGATTGTTGATTATTAATCTCTACAGTGAGGAGTGGTAATTATAATTGGATTATTTTGCAATGTTGACTGTATTATACCACCACATGCAGCATAGTGCAATATTGTTATAAATGTTTACAGTAAACAGTAAAAGTGCAGATGTTGATTGATTTCTTTACTGATTAGAATTAATAACATCAACAACAACAATAACAACAACAACAATAATAATAATAATAATAATACATATGTATTTATAGAGCACCTTTCAGATCGTTGGCAGCTCAAGGTGCTTTACAGACAGTTGACACCAATAATGAGAAGGAAACTACTACACACACACACACACACACACACACATATATATATATATGTGTGTGTTCAGGTGTGTGTATTAAACGTGAGCTCTGAGCTCGACTGTCTAATAGAAGCTGAACTGAGCTCCACAGTCTAGAACCATAATAACTGAGAGAGTCTCTCCATGTTTCCTGTATTCTACAGAAGGTATTAGCAGCAGGTCAGCATCAGTGGATCTAAGATCACCAGCTGGAACATAAACAGAGAGAGGTTCTGTGATGTAAGCAGGTTCTAGATTATGACAGTAAGGTGGTCCTGGTGAGACTGATGTTGATTGGTTAACATCACGCAGTGCTGACTGTGCATATCTTCTCTCTTTAGGACCCTGACGGAGCTGTTGAAGCAGCCAGGAGAGGTAGGGGGTGTGGACAGAGGAGGAGGGCTCCATCCAATCGGATCCAATGGCATCTCTGGTCGTTCAATGCGGACCAACAACGGTGAGCGCCCCGTATTTGTAAATGCAGCCCGAGTTACTACCGCTGTGATAGCAATTTATGCTAGCAGCCTGATTGCCATGTTCCATTCGCACCAAGCCTGAACCCTGTAGGCCTGCTGTTCTGTTTATCAGGTTTAGAAACAAAGGCGTTTCATTGGTTAGATTGGATTGCTGCTTTTTTACATTTTTGATAAAAATCATGTCCATTTATTGGGCATTTTCCAGCGTTTACAAATCAGCCAGCTTGATATTTTTCACCTTCAGTTTCAAATGACCAAACGAGTCGGTCAGGTCACTCAGCTTCCCCAAACTGGGTGTCGTTCAGCTCTCTCTTGTATAAAGATTTCTTAATATCAGAGACACATAAGTGCCTCATATGGGTCTAATGTGGGGATTTTTATCATATTCTTTGCAAAGGAAATCTAATGAAGACCTCAGTAGATGTTGTAATCAGCTGGTTTTATATTCCTGGCTGTTATTTCTAGGTACTCTCACTGTAATGATGTATTTTCAGTCCTACCTATACAATGCCTCCTGCTGAGATGACAGCGCTGTATTGATGTCTATTCTTGGTTTTGTGTTCATATTGAACCAGCAGGATCAACCTTAGAAATGAACTCGGCTTGTAATTGTCAGTTTAAGCTGTTTTATGGTTGAACGTTTAGTCTGTGTCGTGGGTATTCCCAGTCGATATTAAGTATGTTAAGGACTTACACATTAACAATACGACTGTAACTACTTATGATGCACATAATTATGTCACAGTGTATGTAAATACGTGTATATTAATAAGTATATACAGACACATGTACGTAATTGATATTTTCGCTTATGTAATTACACATGTGAAGGCAATACAGATATTAGTTATTATTCTAGATACAGATGTTAAACCACTAACATTACAGCACAGGTTACCATGCCACAACACATGTGTGTTACTACGGTAACCTCCTGTTGCTCCACTTTACACATGCGTGATCACGTAAGAGGAAATATGCTGGTACCACTAAGATACATTTGTCTAATTACGAGAGTAAGAACAGAATCAGTAACAGGGGATATATATCACCAGCGATGGGCTAAAACATTTCCCTGTATTCGTCATGACCAACCAATCAGGATACGTGCCTGCAGTCTGACCATACAGATAAGATTTAGAAATTCAGTCCAGTAATCAGAAAAGAGCGACCTGCTGTGCTCTGAAGTGTGTACAGAGCCCCTCTGTCTAGGTCTCCTAAGAGCTAGTTGGCATTGCTAGCCGTAGGCAGAAATGAGAGGATCAGAAAAAATCGGGGACTGGAGAACGAATTCTTTTGGGCTTTGCTGCTATTTCCATGACTTATTGATGGCAAACACATCTGAATGCTAAAGGTCATGACCTCTGTAACCTTTTGACCTATGGCCAGTAATGCAAGACTCATTAACGCGTACTGGTCAGTAACGCAAGCGTGATTAATGCGGCTTATGAGAAAATCCCCGCTGCCCGCCTGCTGACTTAAAGGAAGTGGCTTAACGAAGTGTTGCGTCTAATTAAGACATAATTAACTTAAACCAAAGCCAAAACCTGCTGATAGGAAGCTCACAGTCCGTCTGGAGGACAGCTAGAGACACCCTGGCACACACACACACACACTTCGCTTGTCATTCAGCCTTCCTCTTGTCGTTCATCTTCCTCCCTCCACTCCTCCGTCCCCCCTCAGGTTTTAATGAGAGTTTAATGATGAGTTCATTAACACCGGATGGATCACACGGCAGGAACACACACGGGCCCCAGAGAGACCCATCTGCACACACTCACGCCCATAATACGGCACACACCAACACTTAAACACACACACACGAGCACAGGTGCACTCTCTCCAGACGTACATTACTGTACATATGCAGCCACGTGTGCAGAGGTGTGACATGCTTTGATGATTTCGTGTCATTATTGTGCACATATACTTGCTGAGTTCAGCATATTAAGAAAAAACAGAAACTTACACATGTGCCGTAACATTTGCGCAGGCCACGGTTTATTCAGAATACATCAGCAAATAGAAGATAATGATGAATTAAATGTGCCGAAGTGTGTTTTGTGTGGAGGATGAGTCCTTAGCAAACCAGCAAAACATAATATGACCAAACTTACCATACAACTGTATTTAAAATAGCCCTGTTAAAATTAGATGGAGCCCGTATACCTTATTTATTTTTAGATTATACCTTTATACCACAGTGGCCTCCCAAAACATATGGATCCTATTGTTCCTCATTTTCTGAGAAGTGTTTTTCATTGTTACTTCCATTGTTGCTGTAAGTATTGTGTCCTAAGAATCAGGAATGGCAAATTTTAACAGGCTGCGCGTTGTCTGTAATAAGCCCAGGCCTTTAACACTCTTGTAGGGGCGACATAAACTGGTTTCATTCACAACCTGAAGATGTGTTTTTGGAAGTTAACACAGATGCTGTATCTATAATTGTCTGCAGTGTGTATCTATTTTACGGAGGATTATATAAAAATCTGCAGCACCGGTGTTTCAGCTGTGTTTGGGTTGAGCCACATTTCAAGTCCTGGTGTGGAATTTTTTTTCTATTAAGCCACTTTGAATTGATTAAACCCATATGAAATCTATGTCTGTTTAAAACATCATAAAATGGCAAAAATAACATGTGATGTGTGTATATTTATATACATCCATAACTTGAAAATATAGTAATTTAGCTGTAGTATTGATCAGCAGCTTAACAACTTACATGATTGCATGGTTGTATTACCTATTGGATTGGTATTGGCTGATACTCTGCATTAAAGCGCTGTATAAGTACAATTTAATAGACACACTTACATAAAGTACGTGTACAAAACATCATGTTACTGACAAACGGTAATAATAACAACATTTATTCATATATCACTTTTCTCACACCAGTTTGGAAACTCCTGTTTTATTTAATATAAGATAAAATAAATCATATTTTCTTTATTAGAAATGAAATATTAAAAAGGGTCGTCTCTGACTTCGCTGTACATATATTCAAACATACAGACACGCACAACTACTTGCAGCTGGACGAGGTAGACAGGAATAAAGGATGGGTAAAGAATGGAGGAGGAGCAAGTGAGGGAATAAAGGAGGCCTGTGGCAGATATAGATAGGAGGTGTAAGAGAAAATTGAAGTCAATGAATAAAATAGTAGATGGGGAGAGAGAGAGAGAGAGAGAGAGAGAGAGAGAGAGAGAGAGACCTAAGGGGACAGATTGAAAAGTGTAATGAAGGATTGAAGACAGGATGCGAGATGAGGACAGGAAGACAGAGAGCGGATAAGAGGAAGTGACAGACTGTTAGATGGAAGGTAATGATGGTTAGTCAGGATGGGCGATACCACGACCACCATATGGCTAGTCTCCCAGTTCACACACAGACACAACTCAATTCAAAATAACAGGACAGTGAGTTTTGATGCAACAGCAGTGACATGTAGCTATATGAGTTCAACATAACACCACTCCTCAATCAAACGATCTACCAGTCCTGAAGATGTACAATTGTGAGCTGACATGTATAGATCATGCACACATAGTGTATCAGTAGAGGGGCTACAGTCTCCAGCCCTACACCAGCGAGACGCAGCTAAATAGGAGGGGCTTCTACTAAAGCAGCCAATGAGAGTGTAGTTAGATGTCCTTCTAAGGAACTACTGAATATCACTGTGCCATCACCCAATCAAATTTCAGCAGGTATTAGCATGAAATCCATTGTATTTCCTCCATCGGTTCTTTGAAAACAGCACTCTGAGCTAGTGCTAGGATTTTGATATGATTTCAAAGTTGATTTGTTTCACAATTCTAACAATAATTGTTGGTCGTTTCAGGTAAGTAAATACAAAAGCATGTACTCTTTTGCCCAGCATAGTCAGTGGCACTTATCGTATAGGAACATTTCATAATTCTACAATCACAGACCGTAGTCCATCTGGTTAGCTGTATAGCTGTATAGCTGTACCCTTTTACTCTGTTTATTCTTTAATGGTTAGGACCCCCACAGGACCACCACAGGACCACCACAGAGCAGGTATTATGTGGGTGGTGAATCATTCTCAGCACTGCAGTGACACTGACATGGTAGTGATAGTATCTACTGATTGTAGATACAAGAATATAGTTTTAATATTCCGATATGACCATGTATATGTAAGTATTGTAAGTAATATGTACTGTACTAAGGTTAAAAGGTATGTATGAAGGAAACCGTGAATTGAATACGCCTGCTCAACAATAATGACATATGACAATAATGTCACTTGCAGATATTTTGACAAATAAGCTCCGTTATATGATATAAAATGCTGCAGTCAACAGGACTGAGGAATAAAGCACCTAGAATTCACAGTACAACTGATTCATATCACACAACTACTTCAACAGCATGACTTTTCACACCAACAGTCAGAGAGACGAGTCTGTGTGTGTGTGTGTGTGTGTGTGTGTGTGTGTGTGTGTCTGATTTAGAAGCATATGTGTGAAGCATGTCCTTGGCATACAGTGTGTGTGAGACAGTCAGGGCCGTGTGCTGTAGTCTGTGTGTGGAGTACACTGCCATATGTCAGGAAACATCATCATCGGCTTTGTGGGCGTGTGTGTGTGATATACAGTTTTATGCAAAAATGTAACCCCTCTGGTCAACACTACATGTTCTGGTGATGCTGTCAGGCCATATGAGATATATAAATATATCATGTAGCCTGTGTGTGCATATATTTCAGAAACAAAAGGGAAAATGACATTTCATTTTGAATACCCCAGCAAGTAATGGGTGAGGGGGCCTATCTTTTAGGCGATATCTTGAAAGCCGCCATATTGGCTCAAATGGGAAGGTGGTCATGTAACCCGAATTTTCTGAGAAATCAATTGCTGCAATCAGATTTGCAATATGTCTTGTACTATATATATATATGATGATTGAAATTATTCAAGTTTCACATTCAGCTGTGCATGTGACTTAAGTGAGGACGGACCTTATTGCTGTATGTGACTCACTACACAGGTCATCATGTTGCACGTGCTTTCCATTCTGACTTGTGTTGGAAGCATCCCTTGCAAGTGAAGTTTGCCTCAGAGAAGAGTTTGAAAGCGATTCAAGCAGTTGGAAGAGTTTGAGAGGGGGAAACGGGATGGGCTTATCGACGCATAGCCATACCGGTTGAGCGGCTGTTACCATAGCACGCTGTTGGTGCGCAGTGGATAGAAGAAGGCACGCACCAGCAACATCTTTGAGGCCTACACGAATCATGGAGTGTGAATCCTGATGGATTGCCACGATTGCAGACATTCAGCGAGCAGTGATGTCCTCCATGAGTCATCCTGTTAGGCAGCACCATTGGCAGACGGCTGCACCACGCAGGACTACATGCACACAGACCGTTACCACGACTGTCCTTAACACCACGTCACCGTCACCAAAGACTGCAATGTGTCGTACCAGACTGTCATGGAGTGGTTTGTTGTCATGTGGCACACGTCTAGAACCCACCACTCCACCCCTACCGCAATATACACACCCACCAGCCACTTCATTATGTACACATAGATCCACTTTGTAGTTCTGCAAGTACAGACTGTAGTCCATCTGTCTCCGTTCACCATCTTCAGTGATCAGGACCCCCGAAGTACCACGACAATGCAGGTATTACGTGGGTGGTGGATCATTCTCAGCACTGCAGTGACACTGACATGATGGTGATGTATGTGTACACAGCAGTGTTGCTGGTGTACAGGGTTAAAGAGGCATTAACAAAGTATGCAGAGAAGCAGATGGACAACAATCTGTAGCTGTAGAACTACAACGTGCGCCTATATGGTAAGTGGAGCTAATAAAATGGACAATGAGAATGTGTATCTGTGTATATGTATATAAACGTATCACTTTAAAAATCCACAAAACAAGCAATATTACCATGGGCGTCTGAACCTCTGCCAACGACGGTCATGTCTAGGCTTAGATAATGATTAATCAGTGTATGAGGAACGTGTGGAGGGTTGACAGCATGCAGACAGCTGGGCCATGTTACTTGCAGCCAAAAGAGAGAAGGGCTGAGAGAGAGGAGGTATATTAGACTAGGGATACATGGGCGCATCTGCTGGGCTTCTTGATGGTTCAGTACCATGGACAGCTCCACACAACCCTGCAGCCCATTCTGGACTAGTTTTGCAAGACGGACCCCATCAGAGAGCCTGGTGCATATTGTCCCGTAACATGGTCAAGACCTGCCTACTTTTACAGGAAAGGAAAGTCTGACAGACATGTGAGTCGACCAAACACAGATGTGTAGGGGCAGCCTAACTTAGTCACAACCAAAACACACCTGCATGCAACAAACATGCAATTACACACGTAAATCACATTTAAAAGCTACTGATTACTTCAGAACACTCTTACAGAGCACTCTTACAGAGCACTCTTACAGAGCACTCTCCTCACTCTATCACTATTTAAGCAGGTACCCTGTAAATGTCTCCTATCAGATAAGTCTCGCTGCATGGAAGCACACATACTGCAGATTTGTAGATAGCCAATCAGAATGAACCTGACAACATTCCAATAGTTGTAGGGAGCCTAGTGTGCTTTGTGTACATGTGGGCGGAGCATCTGAGAGAGACTAATTCCAGAAATACACTGCCCATCAAAAATAAAAGGTTCTTATCTAAAATGCTAATATGCTTTGTTATGGCAAACACAACACAGAAGGTGTGACTGTATACCTGGAAGGTGGAGTTAGTGGAGTAGTAGGTGGAGCTCACAAGTGCCCAGTGAGTGAAAGCAGAAGGTGGTTCTAAAAAACATTGGGCAGGAAGTGGAGCAGTCATTAGAAGGAGGATAGGAAGAGTGGAGATTTCCATCTCAAATTCCAAAATCCAGCGTTCCAAATTTCAGAGCAGAACCACACATTTTATTTAAGAATCCATAATTCCAAAACAGAATGACCGAATTGACAGAATTCTCAAATTCCGAAACAGAATTCCAGGTGTAATGTTCAGGTGGATTACTACACTAATCATTAATAATAAGACCTTTTCAAAACATCTAGGGTCTGAACACACACACACACACACACACACACACACGCACTAAGTCTGGGATCATACTGCTTGTCTGATGATCAGCGATAGAGCTGTACTGTTCATTTAGCCTCAGGGTGCACCGACAACACACATTCACCTCTGCATGCTGTGTGTGTGTGTGTGTGTGTGTGTGTGTGTGTGTTATGCACTGACACGGTTTCTGGAGCTCAGACTCACTCACTGAGAGGTTCTCTTCTTTAATGCTCCTTCCTGTTTAGCTCTAGGC
>CM067475.1:43819910-43838474 GCA_034552555.1 Semaprochilodus insignis | reverse complement strand
GGGGGGGGGGGGGGGGGGGTCATTCTTGAATGGTCTGCAAACCAGTTTGTGATGGCATGTAAATGGGGGAATGCTACATTGTCCCATGTAATCATGAATGTCCTTGTGCTTCCTCAGAAATGCATATCAGCTATTCCAGTGTAGCTTTTTACTAGCTGTTGATGCAGAAGTAGTTGTTTTATAGCATATTTAAGGGGTTAAAACATTACGTTTGTATTTCTGGCATGCTAACCCTTTGTAAATGGGATGGAAATTCCATAATTTCGTTAACAGTAAACGTGTGGGCAGAAAATAAGCATTTAGAAACGTTAATTAACTGCGTACTCTGTGAAGTTTAATGTGTGCTGCTGTGTTCGTGAATGAAGTGAGTTTGTTATCGTTAAGTCATGTTGGTTAGTTTCATTTTCACAAATGTGGCTTAGTTTGCATTTGTAGTGAGTTACAAGTTACCCTGGTGTGATTAGCACTTAGCCACTAGTGCTTTGGTAATGGATTTGTAGCACTGCTTCGTGTTTCTGCTGTTAAATTTGAAATTGCTGTACGTGATCGTGGCCCGTGTTCAAACATTTATTTGTGGTTCATTTTGACAGCTAAAGGCTCTCTCCCTCACGCAGACTTGTCCTCAAATTCACCAAAGACATGTGACCCACACCTACAATACAGACCTAACATTATTTATTCGGTGATGTGTCATTGCATCATAAACATATTTGGTGTTTTAAGGAGGATTAATAAATCCGAAGCTAAATACATAAATACTCATCATTGCGATATGTGTACAGGGTGTTCTGGACTGAACAGTTTGGGAACCACTGTCCTAGGATAAAGGTGATCAGGTCAGAATAACAGAGGTTTACAAGTTTTACAAGCAAAACACTCCCCACAGTATACTGGAGTCACTGGACACTCCCGCTGTAGGGGTCAAGCCTTCAGGCCAGTTCTGTTCCCTTAGGGTATGTCGCAAACGCACCGGCCTACTTGTGGAGAAAGCGGTAAAGGATGACTCACCAGATCACATCACTTCGCTTAATGTATCAATAGCCCTAAACATTAGTAGACACCTGCTCACCTGAGTTTCTTCAGAAATGAACTGCAACTCCATCTCTCCCACAGCCCAGTGCTGGGGGTCTTTAGGCATACGGACTTGTGGCATAGGGTAGCCATCAAGGTGAGTTTTGGTGACACAGAACCTGGTACCACCTTCCTTTTTGGGTACGAGTACCACTGGAGAAGCCCAAGGGGATGTAGGGCTTGACCTCCTTCTCAATTATCTGCTGTTTTCCAATGGACACTCTGTACGGTCGTTGTCTGATGGGCAGTTCATCTGTGGTGGTAACCCGATGGGTGATGACGGAAGTGTGTCCCAGCTTGCTGGTACAGACAGAAGGACGACTAGACAAGAGGTTGTACAGTTTTGGTTGTCTTTAAGGCCCATGTCTGTGCTTTCCACTAGCTCTTCATCTGATGCTGCGTCTCTGGATCCTCCTGGTGCATAGTATCCACGGCCAGATCCAGGCTGTTGTGAGCCACATGGCAAGAATACAAAACAGCCAACATTAGGTAGGATACAGGAAGTGTGTTGAAAGTCCAGAACAATACCCACAAATCTCAAAGTCAAGACCAAGAATGACAGGAACGGCAAGGTCCTGATTGCTCGTCACATAGAACGAGTGATGGTAATTTAAAGGTAGTTTCAGCTCTAGTTTTCCTTTTGCTTCTTGATGGAGACCATTCGCCAGGAGGAAGGCCTGCCCTTCACTGGACATCCAATGTTCTCCTTCTCTTCTGACTGTGTCCCACCAGGCTTCTCAAATAAGCGAATAGGAGCTACCAGTGTCTACCATAGCTGCCCTGCTCCATTCCCTCATCTCCAAAGGAAGTATTAGTGATTTGGTTTGTGATGGTACATCCTGAACTACATTTGTTTGTCCAGGAGTTGACATGGCTTTGTCTTTTTGGCTTTAGCAGGAAGTCTTTCTGTCCCTTCTTGTTGGGAAGCGCTTTCCCAGTAACTCAGGAACTTTGGCTTCTGCCAAATCCCTTTCAATCACTGATCCTACCCTTACCAACTCATCAGTGGTGCTTACCGTGCCCCTCAGTAGACTGGCCAGACGTGGATTACAGTTTCTTAAAACTGCTCACAGCAACTCCTTTCCTGTGAGGTCCTTTTTCCACCAAAGGCACAACGCTCTGTATTGGAAAGCAAGATCACGAATGCCCTCATGAAGTCCTTGCCTTCTCTCCCATAGCCTTCTTTCAGCCTCTGCCTCATAGTCTTCAGCTAAGAAGGCTTTTAGGAACGCTGCCTTAAACCTGCTCCTGGTTTTTACTGATTCTCGCTCAGCGTCCACCAGTCTCTTGTGGTGCCATTAAGAACTGATGAAAGTGCAGCAAGAATCTCAGCACCACTCACAGGGCGTAATGCTAAAAACTCTTCACTCTTCTCCATAGAAGTGACAGGACCCATTTCATCATCCATAGCTCCAAACTTGGGAAATTCCACATTTATGGGGGGCTTGAACTGCAAACTAGAAGGGGTTTCGATGGTATGGTCAGGAAATGTCCTCCTGGACACTGCTGCTTGTTCGTCTTGTCTTGGTAGAGGGGTAGAAGCTAGAAATAGGCGGTTTTGATTTCCAAACCTTGCCTCCAGTTGAACATCCCTCCTTCCACAGACTTCCCTAACTCTTGTACATCCAGGTCGACTTCTTTTCCCAGCCGCTCCAGTTGTCTGTCGATGTTATATTTTACCTGGCACTCAACGGTTTTCAAGTTCTGCTCCGTGCTGTCCCTCAGACTTTGAAACTGGCTTTCCCATTTGTCCAAGTCTTTAGATACAGCATTGCAATGAGCTTTTATTATGCAGGGTACGTCTACCTCCAACTTGGCAATCCCTTCCTCCAGCCGATTAATTTTGTCCTCCAGGTGGAATGGTGGAATTTCCTCAGGAGGAGGAGGCGGTGGTAGCAGCTCATCTTGTTCCACATCAGTTGACCGGGGTTCCTCTGGCTGTCCACGGAGCTCATCTCCATACTCTGTTTGATCTTCGTCATCCTCAGAGCCAATATACAGCTGGCTCAAGGTGTCAATAATGTGGTTCACTGATCTTCGAGTTACAAATGGTCCTGCAGTAAAGTCCAAAGCTGGTGAGGAAACACCCTCCATCTCAGATTGAAAGCCAGACGCCAATTGCAAGTTTGAATTGAAAGATAATAGCCACAGTAAAAATCAAAAGGCGGAATCTATCAGTTGGGCGCCACTATGTAACCCACAAAGGCGTACACAATATTTACTCTAAAGGGGGGGGGGGTGTCACAGAACTTCAAAGACAAACAATGAAGCCACGATCTAATAGAGGAAGAATTCAAGAAAAAAAAAACACAGTAACAAACCCAACACCAGTATTAACATATACACACTCCATACCCAAGGCGGTCCTCAGGTTTTCTCGGGTTAGGAGATCAGTCTTACCAGAGCAAGTTCTTGGGTTTTAGTAAGCTCCAGGGTTGGTCTGTAAATGGGGATGCTTAAACATGGTGGAAAGGAAGTGTAGTTATCCTTATTCCACAAGTCCTTTGTGTCCGTAACTCCACTTTTGTTGTATATATAAAAAACAAACTCATTGTCTAAGACAAGCAAGCAAGCAAACAAACAAACAAACAAACAAACAAACAAACCAGGTAGCACATACATGCAACACCACTAGCCCCTAGTAGCATGTTAGCCTAGCATATTAGCATTACCTTAGAGCAAAGCTAATCAACATATTGGTATAGCATAACAGCAAAGCATGTTAGCATGTTAGCATATTAGCATGAGGTGTCTGCAGACTATAGGACATATATAGTATGGAATGTGTGGGGGCCTCTGTTCTTTCAGTTATTTTAAAACCCTCAACAGCTGAAGTGAATTCCATTCTCTATATGTTCAAAACAACCCAGCTATATAAGCCAGAAGTTCCAGCAGCAAGGCAGAATTAAGAAGAATCTGAGAGATCATTCTCCCAGGCAATCCCAGGGTGCCTGGACAGATGCTGAGCTTATTAACAATCTTTTTTAATAAATCTTTCTATATTTAAATAAGACAGCGTCTGGCGGAAGTCATTCTCTTCAACACCTACACACCATCGCATCTCTTCTTCAAGTTTACAACAAGCACAACGGCATAGTAGCACACTGGCATTTATAGCTGATTCAGCTCATCAGCAACCACATGAAATTAATACACAAAAACAGTTTAACATCATGCACTTGCAAAATACTCACATCTGAGCGTGAAACAGTCGAGTTTCTCTGACCTGGAATTGAAAAGACAGCTTAAGCCTCAGCCAGGCGCACATGTGTTTCAAACACTCTCCAGGGTCTCACCTGGAAGTACTACCCTCCCCTTATGAGGACCCATTTACTGCTGGTGCCCCTAGAGGCCATCAAAGGTATTACTCAAAAGAAAACTCCAGGTCTGTTACAATCATACTCCTCATACTGCATGTGTCTTATCACTGTGGTCGTACGCTGTAACAACGGATCAGCAGCCGCACCGGAAGTTCTAACAACACAGTCATCAAAGATGGCCGCTCCCTTGGTGTCATGGAAAATAACAGGAATAGCTGATACACAAACAAGAAAATCAGGTAACAGCGTTTTAGAAGGAGAGTATATGGTTAACCGTAATTTCAAGTTGAGCTTTTGCAAGTCAGATACTGTCTGTATCAGCTACCCTAATCCACCTGTGCACACCTACCTGCTCACGTGTTCCCTATTAACCACCTCTCCTCACTCTAACACTCAACTTTGCATTTGCAAATGACTCTAAGTACTAACTTACTAATGAAAGTCCTTCCCCCTCTCTCTCTCTCTCTCTCTCTCCTCCCTTCCTCTCTCTCCCTGTCTGTAGATCATAATCATCTGAATAACGCTGCTCTTCCGTCTCTTGGTCCTGCTATGAATCTCTCTCATCCCCATAATAACTTGGGTGTGGGATTCAACAAGTATTCGTCTCTCAAAGCCCCGGGTAAGATGCACACATACACCAACGTGCCAAACCGACACAAACCGTACCAAACAGCCCTCGCCTGTGTGCTCATAATGCACCACATGCACCATATACACTAAAAGGAGCTTTCATTGGCTATCCATTCAGTCATAGTGGAACTTTCCCCAAGTTTCATTCATTTTCAAAGCTACTGAGGGTTAAAACTGACTAGCTTAGTGTCACCTGCACCAAAAACAAACTGGTGCTTCTTTGCATGTATTATTAAATGTGGAACTAATTGGAAAGTCTCTTTAACGGCCATCAGACAGTTACCCAGCTACAATGATTTGTTCTGAGAATATGCGAGGCAATGTTCTCAGTGGGAAGTTTCCTTTTGCTTACCTGAATGTTCCTTCTGAAGGTAGGAGAACGTTCTCTAAAACAATCTCCGGTCTCAGTAACACCCACAAATCATTTTCCAAATGTCGCGCTGAGGATGTTCTTCTTCTGTTATCATGTAAAATAACAAGTGGCCCTGACAACAACATCCTCCGAGCGTCCTCTGAAGGTCGGAGTTAAAACGTTTTGTCTCAGTGAACATGTGACCTTATAAGACCATTACTTGAAATTATAAACATCTTTGAAAGGTTCTTCAAACATTAGATTGAAACGTTTGAACTTGATTAGAACTTGTAGGTAACGTTAGCCAAAGTTCTGGGAACATTCCTTCCTAGCCAGGTTTATAACAGGGTTCATTTACAGTAATATCTACATTTATGGTATTTAGCTGATATCCAGAGCAACTTACGAGGTTATTCATATTACAGGTAGGCCAGTGTAGTGTTAGGAGTCTTGCCCAAGGACTCTTACTGGTAGTGTAGCACAGCATAGTCACCCTGACCCAGGAATCGAACCCCCACCTCCAACATGGGGCAGTAGCTCCCTGGAGGTTAGTGGTGTTATCCGCTGAGCCACACCAATGAGACCAGGCTCCTGGTTAGACAGTGGAGGGACATATAAACTCAACAGTCATAACCACTTTAGTTTCAACAACTTACTTTGAATCACTTAAAAGCAAAACAGCAGAAATAGTCTGTAGCATTAGACACAAAATTATAGTTTTTTTTTGACTCACTCTTTCTGCAAGTGCACATCCCTCCACGGATAAAATTCATAAGTGGGCATTTCAGCTTTGACAATAACACTAAGGCAGTCGGTTGGTTCAATTCAAGAGCAGAACATTCTGTAATACCGCCACAGTGTTGAGCTTTAAGAGCAATCATATTCATTTCAACCTGCAAACTGCCTCTGCTTGAGCGAATGAAACATAAAGAGTTGAACTCATCTTGATTTCATGTGATTCTAAGTAACACAGAGGTTTCGTTTAACACCGAGGTGCCAACATGTGCTAATCTGTGATTGTCCTGCTGAGCTCGGAGCCGGACAGTCTGTGCTGGTTTGTGCTGGTCTAGTGCTGGTCTGGAGTTGTTTTAGCTGGTCAACCTGCATTCCTGGATCCAAAACGCAACATATGCTGGTTTTGCTGGTGACCAGGCATGTGGACTAGGCTGGTTTTGATAGCAGGGTGGTGATTAGCTAGCTAAGTCTGGCTCACTGTGGTTTGGCTACCTAATGTAGCTAGCTATGTAGACTTTACTACTTGCTTACCATTAAAACCAGATAATAAGCCATGTGTACAGTAAAACCACGTCTCTGGCTGCTCTTAGCTTTTCATTTGTACTGTCAGTGACTCACTAGGTGGGTTTACGGTTATCTACCACTCATCAGGCTGCCTGTAGAGCTTCCATTACATGGATACAGTAGAACTGAAGAGTTTAAACCCACACCACAATAACATTTCTATATTTATATTAAACTCAGTGACTGTACTTTCATTTACTTAGCCCCTTTTATCAACTCACGGGTGTCTTGGCCTTTGTCTGAGTCATGTGTGAAAAGCCCATCGACCCTGCGTTAATTTATTGAGGTCAGGTGCACCCTAGTGGCCGGGGACCCTGAGCAGGTGCACACAAACACAGGCGGAGAGTCACACTACTGTTCAGTTACACACAGTCACCTCCACCCACACTCACTCACGCACTCACAGTGTTTATAAACAACTGTCACATGTGCAGCAGTGTGTGTACACATGTAAGTGTAAATGAGACGTGTGTGTGTGTGTGTGTGTGTGTGTGTGTGTTCCTGAAGGTCACCTCACTGCCAGTCTCTGATTAACAATGCAAATGATTTTCTGCACTGCTGACCAACACGACAAAGGAAACAGACCCTTTTCTCTCCCTCTCTTTCTCTCCCTCCCTCCATCCCGCTCCCTCTCTCTTGCTGCCCTTGAACACATGCTTAGTTCATTCTGGTGTTCTAAGGCTGTGGATTTAACTCACTGTGCAGACAGGGGACAGTGCTGACCTCATCAAAACACGCACATGTGAAAAATACCTCTGCAGACAAAAAACTCAGCTCCTGGATAAAATCAGGATTAGCTTGAGACCATTCAGAACCATTCAAGCTCAAAGCTGTACCTCCAGCCAGACAACCACTCGGCACATGCCCCATTTCTACTTAGTCCTTAAAAGAGCGCTCGGGCTAAAACTAAAACTTTAACCCACTAGTACATCTCTTGTAAACATGCCCACTTGGTGCTGCACTGGAGGTTTCAGTACTAGGACAGTCCTCTTATGATCATGTGTCTTTGATGTGGAAGTCATTTTTGAAGGACCACAAGTGCTTATAGGTGGTTAATAAGGAAAAAGATTTGATATGTTGAGGTAAAGCTCTCAGAAGGAATCAGCTGACGGGAATGAAAGTTGGTGCGTAGGTTTCACATTGTGACACATGCAAACGATTTGGTTAGGGTTACTCGGCTGCACATGTGGCGTAGGCAAGGACGGGTCTTATCTCTGTACCTGACTGACCCAACAGCCACGATTACAGACATCCAGTGAGCAGTGATGTCCTCCATGAGTCATCCTGTTAGTGCAGCACCATTGGCAGACGGCTGCACCACGCAGGACTACATGCACACAGACCGTTACCACGACTGTCCTTAACACCACGTCAGCGTCAGTGCCCAGACACTTGAGGATCAGGTACTGGAAGGGAATAAGAAGTGTTGGTGCATCCATAAAAGAGCATGTGAGTAGAGAGGCAGGCATTTCCGCTCCTCATTAAAAATGTTCCTGTAATTCCGTTCCAGCTCCGCGCTGGCTTTTCTATTTCCTGCTCTTGTGTCCGCTCCTGATTCCATAATCAATGGTGCTTATTAAGCAAGAAACCAGCTAAACATTCTGCACACAGGGTTTTCAGAAAGCTTGGCCCAGTCATAGGCTGGAAAACTGCAGACTGGCTAGAACTTCACTGTGATCTCTGAGAGGATCCAGTATGTAGGTCTTCTGGGCAGCTCTGCAGTGCGGACACTGTTTATAAATGGCCATCACTCAACACTCATGTCACGCAGAGGTAGCCAGTGTGGATGAAGCGAGTGCCTGGCTCAGGGGATGTAGTGATACCAGAGCGAGAGAGAACACTGACGCTCAGACTTCCTGAAAAGCTGATCCATGGTCAAAATCAGGTTGCTCCACTTCCACTCCACTATACTCGCATGTTCTGCTCATACTAAGCTGCGGTTTCAGGGCCTGGCTGTCCCTTTAAGAGTGGACGAGTGTGGATAAGGAGATAGAATGAATTTATTCAGGACAGCAGCCACAGCATGACAGATCAGATTATACACACATGCTGCGATGATGATGACGACATGTGTGTGTATATGGAAAACGCTATAAGCAGCATCACTCACAAACACTCGCTTCTCTCTAGCTCATGCATATATCATACTCTTATGACCCCAGTGACCTCATCTGCATGTTTTATCCTGTCATGCTGTGGAGGGAGTTCTACGGAATCTCTCTCTCTCTCTCTCTCTCTCTCTCTCTCACAAAATCTCTCTCTCACACACACACACAAGATGAAAACTGTGTACAGAACTAAATTCCACAAAAACTCCATACCTGACTTCAAATCCCAACATTACATATGCGTGACAGAAGGCTGACCATGTGATCATTTGCCACTTGCAATTAGTAGATGTAATTATGTTTGTGTTTTTGAATTCTTTATAGCGTGTGTCATGAATTTGTGCATGTCTGAAAGAAAACATATCTTTATCTGCCGTACAGTGAAGCAAGTCGCTTCCCCGGCCAACTGCCGGCTGCTTTGTGTGCATGTTAAACTGTTAGAGTAAAAGTCAATGCAAGTTCGTATGCTAATCCTGAACTCCCATTAGCTACGTGGCAAGGTCCCTCACATCCAGGGGAACCAGGCAGCTGGCCCAGGAAGCCTCGTAGCCTGGCAAAAGTCCATTATTCAGGTGGTTGGCCCAGACAGCTTTGTGGCTATAGTGTAGTGTCACTCGGCCCAGTCTATGGAAGCCATGGAGTTACGGTGTAGTGTAGCCATGGCATAGCGTAGCTCAAGTGGCCTGTTAAGGGCGGCCTCATGGTTAGGGTGAAGAGTCGTGTGTGTGGCGTATGTCTCTGTGTCGTGACACAGGTGGTTTGGCATTGAAGGTTGGCATGCAAGTGCAACAGTGGCAGGAACACACACGCACACACACACACACACACACACACACCACACATATGTCTGAGCCTCCAGCTTAATTTATGCTCTTTTAAACTCCTCACCATATGCTCAGTGACATATGCAGCCACACACACTCGAACAGACAATAAGGTACTCAAAGTCAAATGAACAGGTGTTCAAAAACAGACAGAGAAGAAAAAAGCACATGTAAGCACTTAAACACACACACACACACACACACACACACACACTTTCTGTTTGGATGAATTCACCTGGAACCGGCTCGACTCCAACTGTGTAGCCAAAGTCACGGAAAGGACAGACAGAGATCAAATGCTGGAGTGAAAGGAGGAGGACTGAAAAGCAGAGTGAAAACAGAGGCATGAACGACGGAGGAGGAGGAGTGAGAGAGGAGGAGTGAAAGAGAAAGAATTGGAAAAAAGGCGAGTGAAACAGAAAAGAGTGAAAATGGAAGTGAAAAGGGAAGAGGAGTGAAAAGGTTGGGATGAAAGGGGTAGGAATGAGAGAGGTGAGAGGGAAAAGGGAGGATGGAAAGAAGAAATAATGAAAATGAAGTAGCGAAAGGCAGAAGAGTAAAAGGAGTGAAAAGGAAAGATGTGAAACGAGAGATATGAAAGGGGGAGGAGCGAAAGAAAGAGAGTGCTGTCAGTCCAAAACACGATACATGGACATACACTGGTGCATCATCTGAAGCTGCTTCGCTGCCTGTTTGATGCAGCGTCTCTCGTCTCCTGCGGTACTCGGACAGCCGGTAGGAGGAGGAACAGTAGGACACAGCCGGAACTTTCAGGGTTTCTGGACCCAGCCTGCAAGAGGAAAAATAAAACAAATGAGTGAAGAGGAGGAGTTAGAGGAGGAAGAGGAAAAGAGGAAAGGATGCAAAGGGTGCGGTAAATTAAGGAGGAGTGAAAAGGGTGGAATTAAGTTTCCATACAGAACACACTAAAGGCTCATGGACTGATATACTATATAGAACCATTTTTAAAAGGCTCTTTAAAGAACCATTTACAACAGGATTCCAGGCTCAGAACCACTGGACCAGACTCAGAACCACTGGACCAGACTCAGAACCACTGACACATTTAAAAGGTACTTTTGAGTGTCCACTGTTCTATATGGAACCGTTACCTTTACTAAAGAACTATTTTATGGCTCTTGGACACACTGTGTGACTACAGGGCCTAAAACTATTAAAGGGGAGGGGCTTATAGAGAAGGAGGAGCAAGGGAAAACACTGGGTGCATATTTACCTGTGTTGCTTTTTATGTAGTTCATAAAACATTTACGGCATTTAGCTGACGCTCTTATACAGAGCGACTTACAAGGTTAATCATATTACAGGTAGGCCAATGTAGTGTTAGGAGTCTTGCCCAAGGACTCTTATTGGTGTAGCACAGCATAGTCACCCAGACTGGGATTCGAACCCCAGTCTCCCACATGTGGTGGCTACCGGTGTTACCCGCTGAGCTACACCAAAACATATATAGAATTGAATTGGCACGGTGTTGGTTCCCATACTAGAACTACTAGAACCACAGTTATAGCATCAATGATTTTAGGTTTAGAACCACTGACCAATCGTGTTTGCACCCAAAGAACTTTGACCTCCCCAACATATACACCAACACCAACATATACACACACACCTACCTGGAGTGATGGATCCTCAGTGCCCAGGGAGCAGCAGTAGTTAGGTAGCAGGGCACTTCAGTCATGTCCTGTCGGTTTAGGCAGCGTTTCTCAACCTGTGGGCCGCAGACCATCAGTGGGCCATGAAGCACCCTCTAGTGGTCCGTGGACATGTACTCAGGTGGAGCTAGTAGTTTGTAGTGGACTGGAAACGTCATATAGAACCATATAGAACTAATATGTCTATTGATGTACACGTGTACAAATCAAAACATCGCAGTAGCAGGATAATTACACGTCAGAGCACTAGCCTTGTTACGGGTAGACCGCTAAAAGCTAGCCACAAGCTGTAGGGAAATAATTCTGCACTTCTGTTTTCCATTGACGTCTCCAGAATCAAAAGCATTTTAGCAAATTTCACTGTCATGAATGGTCTGAAAAACCTTTCACCATCGCTTTCAGGAAACATAGAACCGTTCTAAGGGTTGTATTTAGTTTTGGCGGCACCAAGCAGACTATCATCAAATCTACAGTAGCAGATACTACCAGAAACTGCTAGGATTCCCATGTTTTCCCAGGTGGTGTTTATTGTGATATGATGCAACCTTACTGCCTGAGTCAGCATTCAGGCAGTAAATGCAACCTACAGCAGATCACCTGCTGCTTACACTCCTGAACACCATGCCCACATGTGCTGGATGGACACCTGAAGACAGATGGACAACAAGGCTGAGAAACAGAAAGAGACAATCAGACAGAGAGACAGATAAAGATACAGAGACAGAGACCGAGACGGAGGGACAGAGAGAGATAAAAGGAGGAGTAAAAGGAAAGACAGAGAGTACCGGATGGAGAGAGAGCGGAGGAACAGTTCATCTGCTCCTGTGTGCAGGACATATGTTCACTTCCTGTGTGTGTGACGCTGTTGAGTGTGTTACATCACACACCGTCCCCACTGCTCTCCAAGCGCTTTCATAATCATAGACGTGCTTATGCGGTGCCTGACTCATACTGATACCTATAAATAATAATATGAGTCATTTTTATTGATGATTTAAATATGCGGGTCGTACTGTGAATAATGTGTGTTACAATGACTGAAGCTTCTATCAGCTATCAGCTACTGGAGATGCTCCTACCTAATCATTAGAACTGCTGGAGTAAAAAAAAAAAACAAGCTGGGATCAGTCATGGTAATGCATTCGGTGGACACTAACAGCTCTGTATTTTTGGTGTCACTCCAGGAAATAGCATCTTACACTGTCTGTGCACAGGACAGAACCTTTCAGAAGCTGGTTTTGTGGCTTTACACTGGCTTAGAAAGGTCTCTTCTATAGGGATGCACTGAAACTGAAGCCACCGCAACAGCTACATTTACATATGTCAGCAATGAGATTTCAAACTCTAATGCTTAACACATAATCTGAACGATAATGGAAATGGGAAGTAGTGATTAAGCTGCTGTGGTTTTCCCTTCACTGTCCGGGTCAGTCCGGCCACATTCATTTACATTACATTTAAGGCATTTAGCAGACGCTCTTATCCAGAGCGACTTACAGCCGTCCTTGGTGTTCCGTCGGACAACGTTTCCCAGCTAGTATAGGAAGGTTGGATTCTAAAACTCGCCATGAGCTGAGACACTGCCCGAACAAGGGCCAGTGCTGATACCTAGAGAGAACAATACACAGACTTATATACAGCATAAGTGCACTACCTGGCAACCCAACCCAGCGCTCATACCTAGAGAGAAGACAGGTTATGGTCAGTATAAGTGCAGAAACAAAGTATTTCAACATCCACATCTACCAGTGCTCACTCACTGAAGGGCACAGAGACGGGTCTTCAGCCTGTGCTTGAAGACTGCGAGAGACTCGTTCATTCCACCATCTGGGCTCCAGGACAGAGAAGAGTCTGGACGCTTGTCTTCCATGCATCTTCAGGGATGGCGGGTCGAGTCGAGCTGTACTTGAAGCTCGAAGGGCATTCAAACAGTTTGAGCACCAGCAGATCAACAGTGTAATACATAAACACAAACCACTGTGGGTCTTTTGTTTCCAGCAGGCTTAATAAAATTATATCATGGAAAACATGTGACTTATAATAAGATACCCCAGTTTGTTTGGTAATAAATAAGCAGTGTATTTATTTGGTAAAACAAAAAGACAGAGACACAATACGACATGTGCATAAACAGTAGAACAGATGTGCAAGAGCAGCAACTGTGCATCAGGATGTTACTGAGATGAAAACACCAGTTAGCATACGCAGTAGAGTGAAATACAGGTTAGTGTTAGGTGTACATGTTGAAAAGCACAGTGTGTTGAGGTAGTCAGGTGTGCAGTTAAGTATGTGGTTGTAAACAGCAGATGAATATATAAAGTGTACAGTGCAGGTAGTGAAAATAGCTGCTTAGCGTTCAGGTAAACAGCCATACAGCTTACAGTTTACAGCTTACTTCTAAATGACGAGGGATTCATAATGTCCAAACAGTCAAACAATGAGCCTCTCTCTTCCTCTTTCAGGGCTAGTACACAGGTACTTTTTAAACATAGCCTTTTCTACCACTCGCATTGTCGGGTTCTTAAAACAGACCCTTTATAAAGCTCCTTCCAGGGTGAAGATTCAGTGGTGTTGTGTAGACAGCAGAACCAGAGTACATGTCAAAAGGGTGAGCCGTTATCTCCTTTGTTTGACAGAGGCGTCAAAAATGTGTTCCAGAAGTCACTACTACATCTGCACTCCCACAACATAGACCCCACCCCTTCACTGGTTCTGAAAGAGACCCATAGGGTCAGAGGTCGTACCTCTGGTTGGTGGGACAACTTTGAAAACAAAGTGGTTCCTGTAGAAGAATGGCGAGAGGATTTTCATTTGTCAAGCACATTTTGGATTTTCATGTTGACTGGAAGTACTGGGCCTCATTCACAGACTCTTTCCCAAATGGTACTGACCAAAACATTTCAGCACTTCATCAGTCATACGCAATAACAAAGCACATCTAATTACAAAGGAAAGATGGTCATTTCTAACATCACCGCTGGCTCTGTCTGACCATCTCAGCAGGGGTTTGTATAAATCTGGTTTTGGGTCGTACTGTTAAGATCATATACAGCACCAGGTTTATAATGAGGTCTAGGATAGGATTCAACATGAATGTGAAGTGCAGAGATTCACAGTCATGCAGCTTTGTGGTGATGCCAGTTGTTGAGTTTTGATTGTATTCGTACTCTATTTCTAATGCTAATCTATCAGCATTTTTAATAATGACCAACTATATTTCAGATGCAGGTACATCAGGTTTTACAACAATCAATGGTGACAATGGTGAAGTATGCTGATGGATGCAGGTTCTGAAACCCAGTCTACGAAGCGGTCCAATTCAGACTTGGCTTTTGTTGTGTGTTTGTCTGGCAGCAGTTTAATCTGTGAGTTGGCATTGTGGCAGATCCCTTCACACTCCCATATCATCAATATCATTTTCACAAGCTCCCGCTTTAAACACACTCCCCAAAAGCACGGCTCCATTTACTTGCACTTTTTTGGTGACGCCTCTTCGTAAAAGACACTCATGGCGTTGGCACTGGCTCCTCGTATAAATCCACAGATGGAAATGCCAGCCAGTTTACAGCTCCCAGTGAATGTGGGTTCCAGTTCAAATCCAGCCATTTACTGAAAGCCAGTAAAGCACACAGGCTAAGTGCTAATCTGCATACATTTGCAAATTAGCTCCTTAATTAGCATCCACTTGGGCAAATTAGTATGACCACGTGAGTCTACTGGCACGTATATGTCAACAAATTAGCACCACTGAACAGTCCTTGTTAGAAAGGGATGCAGGGCCGTCTATGGGATGGGTGTAGTTGTAGGCTTGTCCTGTGCTGTTACGGCCCGTTCACTTATCACTGGCCTGAAACACGCTGGTTACAAAACTCACTATGGCTGCATTCGCCTGGTTACTGCAGAGGAGTTCCCTCATGGCCGAGAAGTNAGGGCGGGTCTAACACACAGGAAGTGCTTGTTGCGGACCCTGTTTTGAAGAAACAGCCAAACCGATGATGTCTAAACCACTTGGAGTTGGGAATGAAGTGGGCTGTAACGCTAGCTGTAGTGGATGACCAGTGGTTTATAACCAGCTCCACGTGGTTTAGAGTCGCCTGTTCGTCTGTTTCTTCTGTCTGCTCTTTAAACACTCTAAAACAGTTTGATTGACAAGGGTCCGCAACAAGCACTTCCTGTGTGTTAGACCCGCCCTTTCCTCAGAATTCACAGTAAATATAATTTTCTTTTCGTTTGTAAATTAGTTTTTATTTTTGTAATTTTGTTTTCTGAAATGTTAATTTGTTTTGCACTTCTCAGCCACCGCACTCATGCCATATGGTCTAAAGCTATCTGGACAGAACCGAGTCCATGCTTTACTAGCATCTACTGTCATATACGTTTGAGAACACACACAGACTCGCCTCGTTCATAGCTAATCTGTCTCTCTCTGGCAGGCCTGATTCAATCAATACCAGACCAGAGATGGAGACGACCTGTGGATCGGGGGGCAGAGTTGTAAACAACAGAGAGTTTATTTTTTCCTTTTCCTGCCTGGACGAAAAAAGCCCCCACTCGAAACAAAGAAAAAAACTGAGGCGAGCAAGGTTGTTAGTGTCTGAGGGCACTGATGCTAGCGGCAGTGACCTCACCAAGCAGCACTCAACGGAGATGGGCTAATCCAAACTGACAGGCTAACACACTCTATTCTTAACCCGCTCTCTCCTGGCCGCCGCTAAAGCTAACATACGCTAACGTGCAGCCCTTTTATCACTGCTGTTAAAAGCACTAACCTGCCCCTCACCACAGCTAAGCTAGCCTTACTGACCTGAGCACTATAGGCTGATATGTTCAGATGCTAACACGGTGTACCTTTACAGGCTGCTGTTTATATCCACGTAACACCTTTCCCACCACTGCTAACGCTGCACGCTACTGTTTAACTGCAGGCTAGCAATTAGATGCTCTATGCACCACTCACTGACTTTGCTGAATGTTAATGTTCTGGACACGCAGATGGAACGAACGTCTTATACACTATTTACTGACTACAGCGGAACCACCCTGCTGAAAACACAGCTCAGACTGGCACAGCTTAGAACCTGATTTATACTGTTCTGGAGCTGGTCTAGCTGGTCACCCTGCATACTGGTTGACCAGCACACTATATGTGCTGGTTCTGGTGAGGATCAGCTTTTTAGCTTCCCTCGCTACTGACCAGAACACCAGCACCCAAAACACGAAACGTGCTGGTTCTGGTGAGGATCAGCTGTTTAGCCTCCCTCGCTACTGACCAGAACACCAGCACCCAAAACACGAAACGTGCTGGTTCTGGTGAGGATCGGCTTTTTAGCCTCCCTCGCTACTGACCAGCACACCAACACCCAAAACACGAAACGTGCCGGTTCTGGTGAGGATCAGCTGTTTAGCCTCCCTCACTGCTGACCAGCACACCAACACCCAAAACACGAAACGTGCTGGTTCTGGTGAGGATCCGCTTTTTAGCTTCTGTACTGGAGCGATGTTTAGGGATATTCTCTCCTGATCCTCCATAAAGGTAAATAATTCCCCCGACTGATTCACCAACAGCCGCTGTGTTGACCGAACGTGTGATATGGACTTTGTGGAGTAGCGTAAAGCTGCTGGTTCTGGTCTGAGAGCTTTGCTGCAAGAGAACTGTTTTAGCATTTTAGATTTCAGATTAATTTCCATCTTAACTGGGGGGCAAAACCTCAGCATGCGCATGAGTGTGAGCGTGTGTGTGTGAGCGTGTGTGTGTTGAAGAGAAACCCTGGAGCATTTGCACTTGCGTCAGAACCAGTGATTCTCAGCCGCGTGTAATTGAATTGTACTTCTGCCGAGACGTTCCCATTTTAATCACACTCTTCTGCCACACGGTACACGGGGGCTGCGGCGCGTCAGCGTGATAGTTAAGGAGTAGCACAGAGCTGTGTTACAGGTGTGTTAGAAGTCACAGCAATGCTTTCACTGTTCAGGAACTACAGCTTGGAGAAGTAGATCACTGTAAGCCTGCGCCGTGTTTGCATTACCTGTAGGCTGCATTCCACTGACTATCAAAGATCCAGTTAACCCTTTGAAGCTAGTGACGTGTTCACACACTCATCATCACAAGAAGAGTCACACAAAGAGCTGCACCCAGCAGGAGTCAGCCGTCAGGAGCGAGACTTGGTGGGTAGGTTTGACATTGTGAGACATGCGAATGATTGAAGCCTCCCTCGTTTGTTGTTCCTGGTTACCTTTATCTCCCTTCAGAACAGCATTGCAGTCCAATAGTGCAGCTGTTCTTCTGATGATGAGTGTGTTACATGTCTTCCGTGAAACAACTCAACCCTGATCTGCACGTCCATCTGTGTTGCTCATTATATTTGTTTTTAACGCTTGGTTTTAATCAGTATATTAAATACACCATCCAGCAGGGATTTCAAAATGTAACTGGCGACATTGTGTTAGCACGTTCCAGTCTGCAAGCAGCTTCCAATGCAACTTTTGATAGGCTTCAGGCTTTCAAAAAACAAATTACAGATACGTTTAGAAGACATAAAGTAAATCACCTGTTAACAGTACTGGAATAAATGGTCTGTATTCGTATATTCAAAGCAGACGCTTCAAGCAGCATATCGTCGCTGTCCAAAGAAAAACGTCTCTCCATTTCTGTTGATTTTTACTTTTATGCATCATTTGATCACATGAGCTGATGTTTACACTGTGTGAAAGTTTCATGATGAATGGACCAACAGGAAAGTCTGGTTCCATTGACTTACATTAGAATTACATTAGAATTACATTAGAATTACATTAGGTTTCTGCCTTCTTCCTGTAAAGCTGCCATTTTGGAGATATATGTTTTTCTTTGGACAGCGACCATTTGTAAGTTCATTAAGGGCTTTATACTACGTTGGTCGAGAAGTGCAAAACAAATTAACATTTCAGAAAACAAAATCACAGAAATAAAAACAAATTTACAAATGAAAAAAAAATACATTAAAGAGAACAAAATTACAAAAGTAAGAACAATTTTACAAGACGTGAAACACTTTTACCAGTACCGAAACACTTTCACAAACTGTGAATTCTGAGAGAAAGGGCGGGTCTAACACACAGGAAGTGCTTGTTGTGAATCTTGTCAATCAGACTGTTTGGCGGTGAAAGAGTGGGTGGAGTTTGGGATGGTGACGACGTTAAAGCATGTTTTGTCCGTTTGTGGCATGTATTTTATCCAGCTGGCTGTTGAAGGTCTTTAGAGTGTTTAAAGAGCAGACGGGAGAAAGAGACGAACAGGCGACTCTGAAC
>CM067475.1:43799143-43819410 GCA_034552555.1 Semaprochilodus insignis | reverse complement strand
ATACCGAGCCAACTCTCTAACCCTCTGGAAAACCACTGAAAGCTGAACAGTGACCCAAAGCTGGAACTGATGGAAGAACCTCCTTATGCAAAGTTAGGAAAGCCACTATACTGAGCTAATTAGAAAGACAGAGAGGTTCTAGAGCTCTTTAGGTTCTAAATGAAGTTCGACTTTGTGTTATCATAAGCAGAACTCTCTATGTGATTGTATAAAGAATTAGCCTTTGTTAGATCATCACGAAACTCTGTTTGGTTCTACCGGTGGGGAATAAATACATGTCTTCAGCTTTAAGTTGATAGTTATATCATATAATCCCCCCTGCTTCTCATTTGAACAGGAAGCTGGTGAATTAGGAAGCTGGCCTTTGGCCGTTTGTAAAATGATAGCTCTGAATTAGTGCTGATTGTGCTTGTACAGTCGGTCGCACCACAGTTCTTTCTCTTTCTATTTTAGGTGTTTCTGTGTTTTCACCAAATGCGACATCACATGCATATCCTTTAAGACTTTACTCACTTTCTGCACTCCCCCGTTTTTTGCGAGGCCCTCCCACAAATTGATGTGCATGATGAAGAGAAACTCGTTCTGCATTTTATTATGCACACGACCCATAAACTGTGTGTTTAGGTTTGCACATAATCAGCAGAATGCGTCCGGTTTGACCCTGGACCTGTCACAAACGGCTCAGTGCAGCTGGTCCTCTGTGTTACTCTGCCATCTGTTAACTTTGAAAAGTTTGTGCGCCATTACAGTAAGAGTGACATAACACTGCTGCAGGTCAAATGTACTTAAAGACCCTATAGAAGAGGAGGGTTGAGTTTAAAGTTCACGTCACTACACACACACACACACACACACACATGCAGTATATGTGGCGGTCCAATCCTGCACATGTGGACATGTGTGGTAGCAAGGTCAGAGTGACAGAACTGACCAGAGGGAATCACGAATACATGGACACAGCCAGGATAACTCAAGTGTTTTAAGGTGGCAGGAGATCAGAGTTCTTGGGATGGGACAGTATGACAGTTCTTCAACATCTAGTGTCACAATGCAGCTTTCCAGAAATGCAGGTGCCTAATGAGCAAGCTGTTCACTTTGTGCAGGTTTGTGTTATACCGGTACACCCTCGTTGTACACCTTGTACCTAATACCTAAACTGTGGAACTCAATTCCAGCTTCTATTAGACAGTCGGGCTCAGAGCTCACATCAACACCTAAACCCATATCTCTTTAACTCAGCGTTTAGTTACAACTACATTAACATGGTATTTATGTGTATGTACGTGTATATGTGTATGTGTATATGTATGTGTGTACATACAGCTCTGGAAAAATTTGAAGATAGATACTTTATTGACCCCGAAGGAAATTTAGCACCTGAAAGTGATCAGTTCCTCTAGTTGTACAGTTTCTGGGTTTGTGTTGGACCAAAATGAGCAGTTCTGTTTGATTCTACACACTACTGGAAACACGTCTCCCAAATTCCAGATCAAATATTGTATTTAGATCTGTTTATTTAGAAAATCACTAATGACCCTCCAGAAGCCTGTTTTTAGAACCATGCTCGCTGTGCATTTCACCCCAGCCACCACTCGCCAGTCTCTCTGTAGGTCACTTGAGGTCATCTTACGGTGGTTAAGGGACATTGGAATGAGGTGGCGCTCATCACGGTCAGTAGAGAGTGGTTTTGGCCCTCTGCCAGTCTGTAGCTGTGTTGTCCTGTGTGTTTGCTGCTTGACCTTGTTCTTATGAACCAGACGCTCACTGTATCTGCCAGTAAAGCTAGAACCCAACCTTCTGTTCCTCACCAAGAACCTGCTGTACATGTGGAGATGCTGATTTAAGAAGAACCTGGAGTGGGCTCTTATTTATTTACAGAGCTGTATATTCACGTGTCCAGCTGTTCAACATTTCAGTACAACATGCTGTTCTCTAACAGCTTAATAGCAAAATTCACACCAGGTGTTTGATCCATGAATCGGCCAATAAATGTCCTGATTCGATTAGAATTAGTATTTAAACAGTCCTCCTCATCACGCTGTTCACATTCCGACACCATGAGACCGAGAAGACACCTAACAACTGATCAACAGTCATTGTGAGGCTTCAAACAGGATGTTCTCAGACGGAAGTGGCCCCTGAGCTCAGAGTGTCACCAGCAGGTTGCAACAGAGATACAGAGAGACTGGAAGAGTCACAGAGAGGCACAGAAGTGGACGTCCTTTGGCCACATCCCACAAAAGTGTCACGTCAGACCATTCAAAACCGTTTACATCAGTGTGGTCTGCGTGCTAGACGACCTGCAAGGGTACCTGACCACACCACCAGGCACAGGCCAGGGAGCATTTACAGTGGACGAGGGACCAGTGGGCCTCAGTGCTGTTCACTGATGAAAGTCGATTCACGCTGAGCAGAAATGATGGCCGCCGACATTGTTGGAGACGTCAAGGAGAGCGTTGTGGTGGTGGCGGTGGCGGTGGTGTTACAGTGTGGGTAGGTGTAACACACACAGGCCTAATTTCATCTTCATAGACAACAACGCTCCAGCTCATCGAGGTCGCATCATTAGGGAACGACTGCTGGAGACTGGGGTACCTCAAACGGAGTGGCCTGCGCTTTCTCCAGACCTCAATCCCAAACCTACGGGATCAGCTGAGTCACCGTGTAGAGGCTCGTAACTCTGTACCCCAGGACCTCGATGACCTGAGGGCCGCCCTTCAAGAAGAGTGGGATGCTATGCCTCAGCAGACAATACGTCGACTTGTGAACAGCATGAGACGTCGTTGTCAGGCTGTAATTGATGCTCAAGGGCACATGACAAGTTATTGAGACACTGACGTTTTTCATCAAACATCTAAAGGAACTACAATTAAAATAAATTTGAAATCATTTCCAGCTCCACCACTGGATACGTTCTAGGTCAGAGTGTCAGATAGGTTGTGTGGTATGGTTCTGATTTAAATCCATTGAGCTCGTCCACAGTATGTCTAGTGTTTGTATGGTTGTTTTGATGTTCTTGTGCTGACTGAGAAATTTGCCACTGTATCAGCGGAGAAAGCAGCCGAGAGTAACTTTCCCCATTCACTCAGAGGCTACTCAGACTAGCATCACAGCTATGAGGCCTCCCAGGCTGATCTGCTGATTGTTAAAGACTCTGGGCTGTAAGCCTTCCTGGGTCGACCTCTTGAACTTTCCTACAGCGCAGCTGGGCCGGCCTCATTATCTACATTACACTTCAACCACAAGGTTTACAGGGCTGGTCACCTGGCTGATGGTTAAGTGCAGCTCTCGACCAAGGACTCTTTATGGTCCAGCCAAGTGACTCTATGTCGTGGACTCTGTGTGTGTGTGTGTGTGTTGAGAGGAATGTAGTGTTGATTGTGTATTTCTATTTTTCTATTTTTATTTAGCTGTTGTAAAGCTTTCTTGGGTTTGTGAAAGACACTTTATAAATTAAATGGATAATAATAATTATTATAATAATAATAGTTTTGTTGTTGTTGTTGTTATTATTATGTGTGTGTGTGTGTGTGTGTGTGTGTGTGTGTGTGTGCATATGTGTGAGTCCTCAGAAAGTGTTCTCGAGCTCCCTTCTCACTTTCTCCCTCTTTCACTTCCTGTATTTTCTTTCAACCTGACTGTGCAAACATCAGCCCTCATATAAAAGATCTTTCAGAGCATGAAGACACTCCGATAGTAGAATGGAACAAAATTACATACATGAACCAAACTGGTATTCAGTCACTTGTGAGTCCCAAACACAAAATAACATAAACAGAAATAAAATTAAAAATCGGTTAAACAATTCAAACCATTCATTTATCAAGGGAGAGATTTTACATAAAGATAACAACCGCTGAGAACGAAGACAAATAAGAACTCAATAATGGAAACACACAGAACGACCGCTCACGAGCCGGAATATTAAACAAAAATTATGGAAGTTTATTCCAGGAGACCTGTGGTCTTCTTATTCTCCTTCACTGTTTCTGGGTTCACTGTGTTAAAAGTTTAACAGTGTTGAAATAATGACTTATTTTCTCAAAATTGTGTCATAATATTTTTAAAAAATGACTTATTTCCTCAAATACTGATTCAATATTAATTTTATTGAATATTGCGAAATTACTTATTTTCTTTAAAATCTTTAGTATCAAATCAAATCAAATCAAATCACTTTTATTGTCACATCACATTTTCACAGGTGTGAAGGTGAGTGAAAAACTTAGGTGCGAAGTCCTTTACAGTACTTAAATACAAAAAATATACATTAGACAATAAATATATACAATACTAAGCACAAAATCTCTCTTATACTAATATACATTATAAATTATATATGTTTATATAACAGTACTATAAAGTTATGAATAAAAACTGATATATCCAGATGTAGACATTTCCATATAGCACTATGGTAAGCTTGAGGTAGATGAGAGATGCAGGGTATATACAGGGCATAGAATAAAATGTATAGTAGGTCAATATTTTGAGAAAATACGTGAGTATTTCAAGAAAACATTTTTTTTTTTTACATAATAAATAATTATTTCAGGGTCTTAGGATATAGTCACAATTTGAAGAAAATCTGACATTATTTCACTTTACTGAGTCATTTTACTGAGTTTCTGTTGTTTATTTGAAATGTAAGAATTAAGAATTAACTGTTTTAACCAATTTAACCAATTAAATATAATAACTTTGGTGCTGCTCACAAGTTTGTGAACCCGTTATTGTTTTGCAACTTTCTACATAAATGTGACTTGAAATGTGATCAGATCCTCATTTATGTCATAACAGTAAATACAAAGCACTAGATAAAGAGAACCCAACCAACAAATAACACAGGTATATAGTTTTTAATCAGAGATTCAACATGAATTGTCTGTATTGGGAAAAGTATGTGAACCTCTAGAAAAATGAGTTTGGTATAGGTGATACTCAGGATCAGAAGGTTCAACCAATTGGATCATAATCAGGCTGAACCTAATCTATTTTAATAACATTAAAAGTTTCAAGTTTTAAAGTTTTACAGTATTAAAGTTCTCGCCATCAAAGTCAGGTCTTGAAAATGAGTCTAAAACTAAGGTGTAGAATGTTCTGGGAGATCACAGAGAAAGTCTTATGTTAGTGTTTATGAGTCCATAATCAGGTAAACACTGAACAAGATTAGCGTGCGGAATGATAGCATGAAGAAATGTTTGTATATGATATACTGTATATATATATTGCATGTTCCTGCACAGTGAGACCCCTGGGGTGGCTGGAGCCCATGCCATTTTGCCCTCTGTCTATACCAGCGGTCAGGGGGTGTAATAACTGTACTTCGTGCTGCCTGTGCTATTGTCCAACACATGTTTGGGTTTATGGTTCTTGGGCGCCCTCACCGGTGCAGTACCGGCCACATGCGGAGATTTTGGTGACCTGCCGTTCATCTACAAACCCAAATCGAGGACGGTGATGTTGTACACTGGATAATAACCAAGCGTAATAAGAGGCACTAAAAATTACCGTCATCGCAAAAATGGGAATTTTTGAGGCAGTGTGTGTCTCACTGGTGTGAAGGGTGGCACTACAGCCCCCCACCCTGGAGATCGGGGGCAATATTACAGAAGGATCCCAGCACTAATAACCTTAAATGGAAACTGAAAATGGGTCATCGTCCCTGTTAAACAGTAGGGGGCGCAGTCACAATGCAAATGTTTTTTTTTTCGATTGAGGTTAAAATGTCAGTCAAAATAAATGACAAATGATACTACACTATTTGCATGTGTGTCTTAGCTATGCGCTGTTCACCGCTTGCTTGGTAACTGATATAACAATTAACTATGAGCAGTTTAGGATTTCCTAAGGTGCTGTGAGGTAGGAAATAACTGCTAAATTAAGAATTAAGATAGGATTTGCTTCTGTAACATGAATTTGTCGATAATTGAGCTTGTCAGACCTTAAATTAGGACTAAACGATACACTGTAAAAAGTGTTTTGTTGGTCCCAACTAAAAAATTACTTCAAATATGCTAGAAGCAAATGAATTTACTCAGTCTAAAAAAAGGACTTTGAATGAACAATTATTTCAATCGAAGTAATTTTTTGAGTGGAGTAAAACTTTAAATGAAATTGCTTCTAACAAATAGTAATTTTTTAGTTTAAATTTAAAAGTAATTTTTTTTTCTATTCCCTACTCTAAAATACACTATTATTATGCTGATACACTGTAAAATGAAAAAAAAAAAAAGATTAATTCACTTTAAATTAGCATTCTCGTCCAAATTACTGTTGAGCCCCTGTGCACCAAAATAGCCAACAAATGAAACTGAAAACAGGCCTTATGATTTTAATGTTGGCATGATCATTTCACATAGTTCTAGCGGATGGCTTCAGTCACACTTCAACAAGAAGCTGAATTCCAGTTCTGCTTAATCTGATGCACATTAAGCAGAAGCATAAGCTAAATGTGGAACAGCTTTTGTACAGTGTTATATGAAAAAGAGACATACATCGAGGACGGAGGTGTTAGGCTGTTCGCAATAATCAGATATGCGGCTGATCTTTTCTCTGAAGTCGGTCGGGTCATTAGATCTAATCTAACACACCAACCCTGTTCACTGCTGATCACACACACGTTCACACACCAACACAGCCAGTAAACACAACAACTGTAGCACCACTTTAACCGGGAGACCCGTGTAGGCTCACTTGTGTTGTAGACACCACGACTTCTGGTTCGCTGTTTCTCCGGGTCTGTTTCCCTACAATGAACAGTTTCTCACCACAACACTCTAAATTACTTTGTTTCTAGCTCGTCGATTAAATTATGGCGTCATTTTGCACGATCAGTGGAATTTCCCCTCCTATACAGCGCCTCCGAGAGCCTCAAGCCTTTAGCAGTACCCAGAAAACAGCCACCTAGTTAGCCTAGTTAGCTATAGTAACCTTCAATAGTTCGGTAGTTGGAGATGCTGAGTTCTGACATGAGCAATGTAGGCTCAAAAATGCTGTGCTCAGTGGTAGTGGGAGATCGTATGTCAAATACTGGTACAAATACTCAAAATAAGAAATTAGATAAAACAGCTAATAACACCGAACTAAACGAAAGCTGCTACACTGTCAAACCTAAAACCTTATTTGACCTGGAAACAAGCAATTTAACTGGTTTGAAATCAAACAAATGGATTGATGAAGCCATGAAGCAACGCAAAGCAAAATTAGACACACACAAAGTACTTCTGTAATAGTTCAGATAAACAAAAACAACCTTTCTGGGATGAATTCAATTCTCAAAAACGCTCAAATCAACTACTACCGCTCTACTTTTACACGGTAAGAAGATTTCACCTTGCTGTGTGAACCATTTATCAGCACCTCACACACACCTTAGACACTGTGCTCTTCACCACTGCGTTTACTGTATCAGATAAAACACAAACGAACACAATGACCCCCTTCCCCAAACAAAAGACCCTTATATCTCACCAACCAGCCCTGAGTAAACTGCCCAAACATCACAGGACCGCCTTAAACCGTATTCATTCCTCTCAAATAGATGAGCTTATGTTGTTTCTGATACTGATCACTCTATAAAATCTACAAAAGTGCATCACATAGATAAATACAATATGGTGGCTGCCATGTTGTATGTGTGTAAGTCTCAATTTCGTCTGTAAAATCCTTTATTTTACATTTATTTTTGTCATTTTTGACCAAAAAAAGTAGGATGTAAACGTCGGGATGCCACTATGGAATTAATCATGTCCATCACAAGCTTGTAATACAGCTCAAATTCATAGTAAAATCTAGTTAAAATAAGTCTATTTTAGACTCATAAGAGGTTATGAAGAAAGCCACTTCAAGCAACACTAAATTTGGCTTTTAAAATATATTCTAAAATAGCAACGAAATTAAGATAAATAAATCCTTCCTCGACTTGGTTTCACTGAATGCCGGAAAACGTAAACCGAGCTACAGCCGCTTGCAGTCTTACCACATGCAGAATGTGTCTTCAGAAGAGGTATAAATATCCAGCTAGAGTGGCTGTACTTAATATAGCACTCACTGTGCGTGTGTGTGTGTGTGTGTGTGTGTGTGTGTGTGTGTGTGCCTGCGTACATCACCAGTTCACCCTGAACCCAGGCTTGACTAATCATGCACTTCTAAGTTTGTGAACAAGGCCAGATAATAATGATTCCAGAGCCGAAGCGGTTGTACAACACTATGCTATTGCTATGGTATTCCAGCTTGTTGTTAGGGGGCTGGCTGTTGGGTGGTTGCTAAGGTTTGCTAGCCTGTAGACTCAGCCACAGACACATAGATGAAGAGTCTGACACCTTTGGTGGGTTAACCTGGCCACAGTGTCAGGAATCTGCCAGCTGCATTCTGATTGGCTATTTGCACTTGTGTGTACACGCCTCAGTGCATCAACGACGTGAATCAAAGTTTTGTTGTTCAGCCTAGTGAGCAGCACTCTCAGCCAGAGACACTCCGCCCACTGTACTAAAGTAATGGGGAATCCCCCTAGATTCTCAGATTCTGGGAGCTGAATTTGATTCCTGGCCAATGGGGGAGTCGAAAAGTCAAACTCAAGTCAACTCTTCTCAACTCTTCTTTTTCTCAACTGTTCAAACGCTTTCTGTACATTCTGGACCGTAGATCTTAATTCTCTTCATGATCTGGGTTGCAATGAACAGATATTAGAAACTGTACATGGACTGAAAACCAAAAATAAAGACTGTTTTTCACAATTCCACCTTAAATGACTCTGCAGTTACACTATGGCAATGGCACACCGTTAACCCATAAGAGCCCATGGTGACATATATGCATCACAAGCCTTTAAAAAGTCTAGAAAGTTCCTTACACAGTTTCAGTCTTCACCTAAACTCACGGAGTACCTGAGTGGCCTATACTAAACCTCCTGGATGCAGTCACATGACAGTTAGTGAACATGTGACCTCATATAAACTCACATAAATGACTGCTGTATCTGCTGTACGACTTAAGGTGGACTGAAAAAGTTCAATAAGAAGCTGAAAATTAAGAAGACAATGTCAGCCTATGATGGTCAGCTCAGGGACTGCCTGGGGTCAAATAAAACGAAAGGTACCAGACTCTCCTTAAAGAGCCTGGCAATGTGAGACTATCTAGGCTGTAGCAATGGTATCCCAGGTGGTTGCTAAAGTGTTGCTAAGCAACTACTGTGCTATTTATGAAGCTAATAGCTTCAGGGTCAGTGTGCGGAGCTAAACTGCTATACACTGTTTAAGTTTTTTGGTCATCACAACAAAAAACTATTTATTCTAAACTTCATTTCTATATGTGGACTGTACGGTCTGGGGAGTGAACAGCAAGTTGTTCATGATACAGGCCCTTTGATGCTGGTAGTTTCTTTGATTCTGACTTCTTTGCTTACGTTAGTGGTCAACTAAAACATACAGGCATGTAAAAAGAACATACAGAGACATAATGTGGACTAACATGTTTATAAAAAATGATATAAAATAATTTAGGAACATGGCAAAACTTAAAATGCTATTTAATAGCATAGTAATAAATACCTAATAACAATAAAATAGGTTCTTATTAGTGGTATTACTTTACGAAATGGTTTTTGAACACTCTTTCTTATCTGCCCTTTGTTTTTTCTGTAGACACTGCGCTCTTAAACTCTACATGCTGAAATGTAATTACAGGATTAAACAATTACTGCTCAATAAACTATATTAAATATGATAAAAAACTAACTGCTGCTTGTGTTAAAGAATGAAAATTGAAATATGATATATTTTTGGTATAGGTATACAATATCATTTCATACTTTTACTCACGACTGAATTTAGCAGACTTTAATGTATTATGATTTTAAAATGGTTATTTGGTTCGATCAATAAATGTTCATATTTGTTGTCAGATAAGCTTGAACAACATACAGACCAAAGGAAAGAAAAACGTCACAATATAAACAATAACCGGTCAATAATTAGTTCCATTATAAATTATATTTACATTCAAATGACATTTTTCATTGATAGCACTTTTGACTTTTCAGAATATTCTCTAATATTCTAATATTCTCTGTTACTTTCATGTTTATTTAAATTTAAATTTTTTTTTTCTTAATATAATTGCAAAATCCAAACACTGTAGAAGATGAGTTTTCCGTCCTCAAAACAAAACTGTACACCCAAAAATAACTATCAAATTTATATCCTACAGAAATATCTCCTCTTCTTACACACAGATGTGGAACAGCTTGAAAGGTTAGAATCTGTTCTTCTCTGCTCCTTACACCGAGCTACAAGTGAGAAACTACATAAAACGACACCCTGCTTTTGTTATCACTGATGATCTATCGCTTCAGCTCTGTTCTGTCTGAACCGGGCTTCCCCATTTGTTCCCCCATCTTTATCAAAATGTCGTCTTTAAGGCCGATTTCCTCCTCGTACGCTGATGGAACCAAAATGTCTGAGTGAAAAGAGTGAACCTGTTGAGCCAACACACAAACTGACCAAAACGAAATGCTTTGTGGACGAACGGTTTAAAATGCTCATATAGAAGCTTCAGAGTGAGCTACAAACAGAGAACGCAGCTAAAAACAATCACAACGTCAGAATGCCTGCTCAGGGGTCAGTTCTGCTTTTCGGTTCACAGGCAGTGAGCTTTGACACAACGGAACCTGACTTCACCCTTCTACACACTCTGTACATGAAGGCAAGGACAGGGTTCAGGTAACACCACACCGCTTAGAGAACAAGGGACTCCGTTTACACACAGCCCCAGCCAAAAGTCTGACACAGCTGATCAAACTTCACAAAAATATCTATAGCTGTCGTTTTGTTGATGTGTGATGGGGAGTACATGTGTGATGACTGTGTTTATTTGCTGTATTGAACATATTGTAATAATTAAACATACAATATAAAATATTCCACTTTTTGTTGTTTTTTTGGGATTTTTTTTGTTACAATGAATAAATAAACAGATTGTCCATGTGCAGATGTGTGTCTATGAAAAAATGTTAACTTATTTTTAATTTAAAAATCAGCAGAACATGTAATTTTACCAGATGTTCCCAAACGTTTGCACGTGATAGAGCTCAAAATTGGTAAAATAGAAAAACCTTCCGTTAATAGGAGTGAACTAAAACGGTACATACAAAGCTAGATTGTCACCCTCATCCATCAGACATAAGAATCTGATTAAGAAAAGCTTTTATACTGCTACAAAACTAAAACATTTGGTAACTTTTATACTACCTAATACTGTTTTTAGCACTAATGTGCTTTTAATGCTAAATAAAATAGGAAAAGAGTCTAAAAACTCTTTTTCTATACCAACAAAGGTTTCACTTACACGTTGTCTCATTTTATAACGTCCACCACGAAAATGCATGCAGCCCGACTATTCATAGTCGATATTAATGAGTTAACGAGGACAAAGACTCACATGGATCGCCGACAAAGGTAGGCAAGATCCGGTGGAAAAGCTACCCAAGTATTCCAGCGCCGCGTCCGTACAACATGGCAGCCACATGCCGAAGACGGCTAATCGGAAACGACGCATTTCAAACCTCTCTTCTCGCTAAAGCTGACAAGCGCTATCCACCTCCGTCACAGCGGATCGCGAGCGTGCTCTCCAGCGGTCCCTCTTCCCCATCGCTGCTAACGCAAGACGATTTCATATTAGCCTCGTCCTAAACGGTGGCCCCCGTGAGCCGACAGCCCTCGTTAGACGTCCTGCGCTTGGGTCACTCAGCCATGAAAACCTATCCAACAGATCGGGCCCATGCACGCAGGCATGAAGGCACAATTTGTGTTAGCATAGGGTGCCGTAAACAAGACGAGACACACTTGATTCAAATGTGTACACAAGCACGACACGAATAAAGGACTATCCACACGGTTTCGTCTTCCAGTTCGTTTACTCTGGGCAGCAGCTGGGCAGATGGCACATATTTTATTTGTGTGGAAACCATGTAAACATGTGAATCTAGAAAGTCCAGTGCATCACTTTTTTTCAGCGAAAAGTCAAAACGAAACTTCTGGTGTCATTTTTTTTTTCTGACGCCAGTGCCCTGAACCAAGAACGAGGCTATGACCTGAAATACAGGGTCTCTTGTCCAAACAAACCCTCAGGCCTGCCACAGAGCCTGGAGTCACTGGGTAAACTCTCATCCAGGTTTACCTTCAACCCAAGGTGGGGAATCATCTGCTGAAGCCCAGGAGGCAGGTGACCTTGTTTTCCCTTATATTCAGCTTTTCCAAGGTCAGCAGAACAAGAGCTGCAACTCCGGTGGTTTTCAGTTAAGCAGTTTTGATTTGAATGGGCAGGTATTTACTCTGTGACAGCGGAAAAGCAACCCACATAGCAAAGGAAGTGAGTTTTACTCAATCTTACGATCTACAAACCAAACCGGAGAGACAGGATGAGCCCCAATGCCTGAATCTGCCATTTTAACCACTAGCATGCAGGTTTTTACCTCAGTGTAGATAAGGATGTTGCTTTTATTGCTACAGCTTCAAAAAAACATTTATAAGAAATACAGTAGATTACTAAATTTGAATATTGCACATTTAACAAGCTCCTCCATAAAGCAAAGATTAAAAAAAATCAGATTTGGTAAAGGGCCTAGGACAAACCCTTGAGGCACTAATTTCCTCTGTACTGCAGGTAGGCTGTAGTCGACTGGGACTGTGCAGGGCTTGAACAGGAACATGCAGCAACACTTGTGGGCAGTGATAGTTTGGGGTAGTTCAGGTGTAAATACAGAATGCCACACGGCACTTACGTGGCATGATCCCCTGGCTGGCCAGTTCCTCCCGAGTGCGTCTCTGCTGAAGTTTCAGCTGCAGCACTGCACAAACAGGACATAAAGCGGTTAGCAATAGCTACACTAAGCGGCAACAATGCCATGTTATTCACGGTGGTCAACAATTAAGTACATGCAGAGCTCTGAAATATTGATTCAAGTGAACATTGAAATGCAGCTATGCCACTGAAACACATGTCCATCCTCTGAGTAAAGTACCGGCAGTGGGGAAATGCCTGCAGCCATTACATGTCAATCACATGAATTCCTGCTCAGCAACAGAAGCTAAACATTTTCCAGCAGTGAGAGAGTGAGTAGGAAACACCACCTCACATTAATTAATTAATTAATTAATCAAAACTTTCTGATATAACCGTAACCACCTGCAGACCTTTCCAGCCCTGGTCACAGTTTAGTTGTATAACCATGCCATCATGCTGTTGTAACTCCTCCGGCCTCCTGCAAAAAGCGCTTCACAAGTTCAGTAGGAACTTTTTACCTTACACTGAGCTCAGAGAAACCCTCCATTCAGACGCAGCAGCTGGTTAGCGGCTCTCCCTCATGCCCCATGCCCCTCTTACTACACAGTTTTTGACAGCCGGAGAGAATATATCATAGAGGCAGAGAGAGAGAGAGAGAGAGAGTCATAGACTTCCTCTTCCTGTTTTCACCCTCTTTTTAAGAACAGAAATGAGCGTGATGGATGTTTCAACAGTTCGCTGGCATGGAGTCATGTTTCCGCATTATGTTAGCAGCGGTGGTTATCAGTCCCTGAGAGGCAAGTAACAAGTAAGTCTCAGGTCCAGAGACCAAGTCCCAAATCAAGGAGTCAGTAAAGGCGAGTCTCCAGCCCAAGTCAGTGGGCAGCCGTTAGCACTGCCATTTCAACACCGATCACCAAGATTGACCAGTGAATGGCAGCATGTGAACAGTAAACAGTTGTTTTTTAACCTCAGAGTAAATAAATAAACAGATAACCATCACAGACATCACGTGGTATACACAAAGATACATACATATGCGCAACTATACATGAAAATAACTTACTCTGGAATAAAAAATTATAGAGAATGTTGATCAAGAAGTCGAAGATCAAGAAGTTGGTTTATTCCTCATGCCCTAAATGGGACTTTCATGGGAAAATGGGACAATGGGAAATGAGTCATAACTTCTGCTTAACACAGTAAACACTGCTGGTGAAGTTCAAATCCTGATTGAGTCAGTGCAGTGCAAATCCATTCAGATGAAGAGTAACAGACTGTAATAGAGCTTTCCCTCATTGTCTTTTGAAGTCAAAAGTCTGAAGTCCGACTCACTGGTGTTCGAGTCGAGTCGTAAGTCTCTTTTGAGTACAATTTCAAGTCGTCAAATTTGTGCCTCGAGTCTGAGATCACATCTCTGGTTAGCAGCACCTTGGAGTACAACTGGTATTCCAAGCTATTCTCTCAAATAAGGAAACTTTGGGAGACACCTGAATTGACCATCATGACACTCAAACAGGGCTGGCCGATATGACCAAAAAATCTTATTACAGTAATCATGTTCATATCAAACAGTATCAGTAATTATCACGATAAATTTAAAGCTTAAATGCTGATTTCTGCTTCTGAGTGAGAGAAAGAAACCAAATAGCTGACTGTGGTTTTTAATTGGTTCTTCATAGTCAGAGCATAAAAATACTTGCCAACCAGCAGAACATTTCACAAATCTGTCGGTGGAGAAAGCACGGCAGGTTGGCTGTTCTTACCAGCTAAAAAGAAGGTGGCTGTCTGACCACCGGTACTAGGCTATCAGCTTACAGGTGCTAAACTGTTTAGTTTCACAGTACAAACAGCAAACATTAGCTGGCTTAGTGCGTCAGTGATGGAGCCCACGCAGTCACTCCTCCCATGTCACACCATATCCCTTACCAGTACAGCTTATACTGACGAGCAGGCAGAAAGGTCTTCATTAGGTCTTATCTCTGTACCTGACTGACTCAACAGCCACGGTTCCAGACATTCAGCGAGCAGTGGTGTCCTCCATGAGTCATCCTGTTAGTGCAGCACCATTGGCAGACGGCTGCACCACGCAGGACTACATGCACACAGACCGTTACCACGACTGTCCTCAACACCACGTCACCGTCACCAAAGACTGCAATGGTGTCGTACCAGACTGTCATGGAGTGACTCAGAACGGCAGCGGGTCATCTTCAGTGACGAGTCCCGCTTTTGTCTTGGTGGAGACGACCAACAAAGATTGTCACACGTGCAGAAGGCCTTGTGTCACTCCACCTCCACCCTACCGCACCATCTGCAGGAACTGTGTGAGGATAGTCAAGCTGCATGGGATGGATTATCACAGGACACCATTAGGAACCTCTACAGCTCCATGCTGAGACGTCTGGCATGTTGGGTTAGCAAACACGGCGGCCCGACACCATACTGAGAGATAGACTTCTGTATGTGTAGCTCAATAAATATTGATCATATCAGTCTAAATTGATCATCAGTTATTGATCCTGGTGACCTTTATCTTCCTTCCCAACACGCCTGCAACCCCACACCTCCTTCTGAGGGCAGCTATTCTGTTGATGATGAGAATATAAAGAATACAAAGAGGTTCTTAATCCAGAGTGTGTCCTGGTCATTTTTACACACGTAGTCCACTGTAAATCTACTTTAACTAGTACAATTAACAGTATACTATCTAATCAACAGAACGAGTCTTCAGTAAAAGCAAGAACTTTTCAGCAAGGTTATTAACCCACCCCCCATCGATACCGAACTGGGCTGCACACACTTTAAACAGCCTTTAGGATTTTATCCTTGTGTTCCCACTTAATCCCTCCATTAACACCGAACTGGGACTGTGAACTGGTCTGCACTCATCACTTCAAACAGCCTTAATGTTATTCAGCCTGCACTACTGTTTATACTGGCCCCGTCATATCCACCTTAATCCTGAATCTTAATTCTGCCAGTGCACACGTCACTTTATCGTCCTTATCGTCTCTTTTATGTCTCTCAGGGCCCTTATTTTATTCTATCATGTGTCTTGTTTTATGTTTAGTGTTTATTACATTCAATATACTCTTGTTTTAGTTCTAATCTATTTATAGTTAAATGTTTGTTTGCTGCACCTCGGGACGGAGAGTAACACAATTTCAGTCCTCTGTATGTCTGTACATATTGAAGTATTGACAATAAAACTACTTGACTATTATCAATAGGTTTGTAGGCATAGGACAGTATAGCTGTAATGCCCAGTCGCACGGCGGGATCTTAATCTGGCCCTGCCATTTGACATTTCTCATGGATTATATGATGCTAATGATGCTAATTATGAAACAGCACTAATTATAACAGCCAGCACACACAGCCATCACCACAGTCCAGATAACAGATGCTGAGCTCTAGAAAAAACAGCAATGCAAATAACATCACCGACGACAGCAGTAAAAGCTGGCAGCTAGACTCCTCCGACAAGGAAAGGAAGACGTCAGCGTCCACCCACAGGGGAACATGCAGGGCCTTCTAGGCCGAATGATTTCTGGGAACTAAAAAAACTTTCATTTTTAGTTCCTTTTTTATTCAGCAGTATCGTGTCTGTATCCAAACTACAATTCTTCAAAAGCAGAGCAGAACCCTGGCCAATCAGAAACGTTCTAGATAGACAGATGTAGATGAGTGAGCTCTCCTGTTACTCCGGATTTCAGAGTCTGAAGTGAAGGCGTACCACATTAGATTGACTATCAGCAGAAATTTGAAGTGACGGAGGAATCAGCTATCACACTTTGATTTCCAACAGATGGAAAACATCACTTCTGGTAGTCCTCCATGCATCACTGACTGTACATGTGGGAGGCAGTCTAATCAGTAAAACCAGCAGCAGCAGCTCACCACCAGGGCTCACTACTGACAGAGCCACTGTGAAAATGGTACAAGGTAAAATAACACTCATCATCAAAAGAACAGTTGCACCCAGAAGGACGTGTTGGACTGCAGCGCTATAAATTTAGACTGATATGATCAATATTTATTGAGCTACACATACAGAAGTCTGTCTCTCAGTATGGCGTCGGGCCGCCATGTTTGCTAACCCAACACGTCAGACGTCTCGGCATGGAGCTGTAGAGGTTCCTAATGGTGTCCTGTGATAATCCATCCCAAGCAGCTTGAATATCCTCACACGGTTCCTGCAGATGGTGCGGTAGGGGTGGAGGTGGAGTGACACCAGGCCTTCTGGACGTGTGACGTGTGACAACAAACCGTTCATCCTTGTGCTGACCACGGTGCCTCCACACACGGATTCCCTGGTCACCAGGGAATTGACATCAATGGCTTATGTATGTAACTGAACACTCCTAGTCCTCTCCTGGCATTTGCCGTACCCAGATCCTTCCTCAGACTGCCAGAGTGAAGCGTGTGATTCATCACTCCAGAGAAATCATTTCCACTGCTCCAGAGTCCATCTGGTGGCATCTTTTACAACACCCCTCTCTGGGCTTGTGTGCAGCTGCTCAGCCATGGAACCCATTTCATGAAGCTCCAGATGCCCAGCTTGGAACTGAATGGTGTGACAGGACAGGCGATGTTTACGTGGCCCTGCTTTCTGAGTTTACTCGGTCTATCGCTTTGTGGCTGAGCTGGTTTTGCTCCTAGACAGTTCACAGTAGTAGCAGTTGACCGGGGCAGATCCAGCAGGGCAGAAATTTCTAAAACTGACTGTGGCAAAAAAGTCACTGAGCCCTTCAGGACTGCGTATTCTCCTGCCTGTGTCGGTGCAGATTGCAAGGCTGTGTGCTCGATTTCATACTCCTGTTAGCAAAGGGTGCGGCTGAAGTACCTGAACCCAATACTTAGGAGGGATCAGATTTGAACAGTTCTACACACAGAAAATCATATTTTTATTAAAATGCAAACACAATTGTTGACATTGACAGTTGTTAGTGTTACAGTGAAGTATCTGCTCAGCCACGACGGACAGGCCTCACTTCCTGCTCTAAAATGCAGAGGCGTGGGAGCCCATCCCATCAGAAGGTGTCCTATAAATCATGATTTAGTATAAACGCTCATTATCAAAAGAATCGTTTCGTAAAAAATTAGGAATCAAGCTACAGGAATGAAACTCGGTGGGTAGGTTGATGTTGTGAGAGATGAGAATGATTCAGTTTTCACGCTCGGCCGCGCATGTGATGTAAGCAAGCATGCGCCTTATCTCTGTACCTGACTGACCCAACAGCCACGATTACAGACATGCAGCGAGCAGTGGTGTCCTCCATGAGTCATCCTGTTAGTGCAGCACCATGGCAGACGGCTGCACAACGCAGGACTACATGCACACAGACCGTTACCACGACTGTCCTTAACGGCGTCTTTGGTGGAGGCGACCAACGAATCTGTGCGTGAAGGTGCCAAGATGACCGGTTTGTTGACAGCGATTTGAACTGATGCACTAGAATGATCCATAAAGGTCTTAGTGAAGTTCCATCACTATTACTATTTTAAATTAACCACAATCTAACGGGAGCCGCAGCATCCATGTGGCTGAAGTCAGTACCGAATCGTTGTTTGAAGCATGGAGGGCATACAGGGCTACTGGGCTCTTGTACTAATATACTGGGGAAGTGGGCTGCTTCCTCTACAGAGTGTAAAAACCAGATAAGAGGCTTTAGATGTGTGTGTGTGTCCTGTGGTTCTCAAGTGTGGTACTCTGTAGCTGAGTGTCAACTATTTTGGCACTTCTCATATTAGTGCAACTTCAGCCTCTGTTTACAGCATACAGGGCATGTTTCTCCAGAGCATGAGTAATGTGATTTAGACGTTGCTGCAATCGTCAGACCGAGACACGCTACATGTTCAGGATGATCGTGCCAATATGGTGTACAAACTCACTCTTCTTCCGCTTGCACTATGTACACGCTGGCTGTCAAACCTGCCTATTGACCTGGAGTTGGGTTTAAAGGACCCACATCTTGGAAAAACTCATTTTCCCTACTTTCTGAAGTCAACATTTATTTATATGCGCTTTTTACCACAGATGTTGTCACAAAGCAGCTTTACAAAGAGTCTGGTGTCCGAGCCCCCAGTGAGCAAGCCAAGGGCCACAGAGGCAAGGACAAACTTGGTTCGAGAGGAACCAAGACTCAAAAGGGGAACCCATCTTCCTCGGGTGGACACCAGATAACAAGACAAGCAAAGGAAAGGAGCGTTCAGAGTTTGTAAGGTAGAGGAATAAAAGTCTGATTAGTCCGTAATTAAGTAGTTGGGTCATCGGATGGGTCAGCAGGACGCAGGCCAAGCTTCCACAGTGCAGGACAGCCAGTCTTAAAGCCTATTCGGACGGGATTCGTTTTACATGGGGAGGGGAGTAATGTAGTGCATCTCCAGGATGTCTGTATTTATGACGGATTCGCAAGGGATAAGAAATCTAGGCATAAATGACTGCCATGGGAGTGGCTACTCAATTTAAGCACTGCCATCATCTCCAAAACTTTCAAAATTAGCAGCTACCTGTTCAGGACACCTGTGTAGGCTATAGGCTGCGCTACACAATGGTTTACCTACAGCTGCCAGAAGTGTCGCACCTCTAAGGAGGCCTTTGGCTTGTCTCCGTTGTACGATAACACACGGCAACCAGACCAAGCACTTTCCTGTTTCCTGACAGTAGTGTTTTGTGGTCTACCTAAGGACATATCACATCTAAGCACTACGTAATAAATAAAGAGTTCACCAGGGCCCTGGTTTTAGAAGCTCTTTCAGCCAAGGCACTTCAAAGCAGCCAGGACCGGAGGAAACAGACACCGTCATTTATACTGCTTTGTATTAAAGGGGGGCAATAACGTTTCCATTTCCTTACATGCATTAAAAAAGATCTACGAAATGACAAAGCTCTAAATACACACCAGAGGGAGCACACATACACCCCTTTACTCAGCTGCCTGAAATGTCTGGCTAGAGTTCAGCCCTTTTATCTGTTATAAGGTATTCACGTCACCTCGTAACACAGTTCTTATTAGCCGTCTGAAGAGGGGGAACCTTTAGCAGATGTCACTTCCTGTCTTGTCTTATGTCACGTGGGACAAGACGAGGAGGCAGGATGCAAATGCAAGTCTGCAAATGCAAAAACCAAAGACACTAGGAAACTGAGACATGACTGGGAACAGGGTTACAAACACAACAGAGATGGAGACAAAACACCAAGCAAGAACAAACAATGAACAAGGACTAACAAGGAACACCTGGGAAGGGGCGGAGCTACAATCTAAGGACAGGTGAGGGGTCTGACAAGAGGGCGGAGACAGGACGAGCTATAACCAAAACAAACAGAAGCACATGGGACAGGACAAACAAAAAGGCACATGGAAGAGACAAGAGAAAAAGAGACAGAACCAGAAAACGGAGACAAACAGGGGCTAGACAGGACAGGACAGGACAGGACAGGACAGGACAGGACAGGACAGGACAGGACAGGACAGGAC
>CM067475.1:43786227-43798643 GCA_034552555.1 Semaprochilodus insignis | reverse complement strand
GAAACTTGAATCATTCTCATGTCTCACCATGTCAAACCTACACACCAAGTTTCAGTCCTGTCAGTTGATTCCTTCTGGGTGCAGCAACCCTAACCCTAACCCTAACCCTAACCTTAGCCAAAACAGGATGGTGTCAGCAGCATGTCTACAAAAGCTTGTTGTGGATGTCGAGATGGTCTGTATTATACCTGTTACATGTTCAGTGACTTCTCAGGTTACCATCTACAGATATGAGCTTGGACACTCCACATACAGTGGAAAACAACTGAAATCATCTGATTCTGAATAAATCTTATTTGGGCAGAAATTAAGTCTCCCTTATTGTTGCTACAGTATTGGTATGTTGTTTTTCTGGTACTGAGCATGTACTTCACCCTAAAAGGACCACCCCAAATAAAGTGGCACAGAGGGCTGTAGTTGGAAACCCCTGTGTTACCAGGTGCCCGGTAACTTTCATTCACTGTTAGCTGTGTCCGTATTTTCGGGGGAAACGTTCCCTATCTCTGAACAGAACCTTTAAATTCGTATTTTGTTGTTGTATCATGTGTTTTTCAGCTGAGATGGACAAGATCCGTATCATGCTGCTCGGTCGCAGAGGAGGAGGAAAGAGCTCCACAGGCAACACCATTCTGGGCTTCCACGCCTTCAACACAGACATGCAGTTATCCCGGGTCACTCAGTTCTGCGAGAGGGTGAACGGGGACATCGATGGGAAACCTGTGGCCATAATCGACACGCCTGGGCTGAACAAGAGCAAACGTATGGAGAAGGAAGTGACCCGAGACATCCTAAAATCTGTCTCGCTGTACCGGCCGGGACCCCATGTGTTCGTCCTGGTTCTGCCCGTGGGAAACCTCACCAATGAGGACAAGGACATGCACAAGATGATCGAGAGCATGTTTGGGAAAAGCATCTGGATGTACACCATTGTCCTCTTTACGCATGGGGATCGCCTGGAGGGGAAGATGCCGAACGATGTCATCGCCAGCTCCGACAAGGACTTGCGGGATTTCATCCGCAGGTGTAGCGGTGGATTTCTGTTTTTCAACAACAAAAACCCAGAGGACCGCGAACAGGTGACGAAACTCCTGGAGAAGGTCGAGACCTTAGTGGCCGTCAACGGCAGGAGCTGTTACACCACGGCTCTGTATCCAGCCGCCGAGAAGAAGATACGGGAGAAGCAGGAGAGGATCCTGGAAGAAAGACAGGAAGACATTCTGAGAAAGGAAAGAGAGCTGGAGGAGAATTATGAGGACGAGGAAGAGCTGGAGAGACAGAAGCGAGAGCTGTGGAGAGAGGAAGAAGAGGATGCGAGGAGGCTAGCAGAGAATCAACCGAAACTCAAAGTGAACCTGTTAAAGACATAAACAAGCCACAATTCCAAAATGATTCAACCAGCACCATGCAACACTGTACAACTTCGGAAATCCTTAGCCTTGACAGGCGGGCTGTAGCTCAGACCCTGCGTGAGGCGAACAGGGCTAAGCTTTAAATCCTCTTATGAATAGAACTGTTTACTGTTCCCATGACGACTGCTGTGAGAAATGATCTTACTGTCTTTACAATGTATGGCTCAACACATACCACATTCTTCCACCTGACGTAGATCTCAGGTGAAGCTGCTCTACAGATCTCTCAGTGAATTATACCACGTACTTTAATATTGGGAATATTGTGATATGGAGATATTGTTATTGTTATTTAACTAACATTCAAAAAATCCACTAAACACGAGCCGAACAGGACGGTTTCAGGATACTTCAGAGGAGGCGAGAAGATACGAGTTACAGAGAAGGTTAAAGGAAAATAAAAATGATTCATTAAATGATTGAAGGGTAGCCAGAAAATGGGATTCCCAACCACCATCCTTACAAGACCTGTTAGACCACCAAAGCTGTCACCCTCACATAAACAGCACACGGAGCTCGTCTTCGAGATAATCTAGCTCCACTCTTGCTTCACGGGTGACTCAAACCTCTGGGTCTGAAAGGGTGTGTAGCTGTTAAGAAGGCCTCACAGAGAGAAGACAATATTCTGCAATTCAAACCAAGCAACTGACTGACCACTCCAGACCTCAACGCCACTGAAAGTGTTTGGATAGTGAGAAACAGACAATACAACCAGATTGAACTTTGGAAGTGTGGAGGGAAAAAAAACTTCCGAATAGAGCTCTCTGAAAACCTCAAAGCAAGTTTTCCAAAAACAATGAAAGCTGTGATAAAGAGAAAAGTAGTATTATATTTAGGTTCTGATTCTACTGTGTACTTTCTGTCCTGACTTTTAACTGGAAATCGAGTAAATGAAGAGGGGTCGCTGCTTTTTGCACAAAAGGATTTTTGACTTTGAAATATAGTGGAGTTAAAGTGAAGAGTCCCCCAAAACGGAAATACTTCAGTATAGAGACACAAAAAAACAACTTAAGTACAGAAATTAATCACATTTATTTTATTAATGTCCACCACTGATAGAGTACAAACCAAAATCTACCTAGTCTTATTATTTAAAGCCATTTTTCTTTATTCCATTTTTGTTTTGGATGTAAAATCTCCATATATGACATAAGAATAAATTCAAAGAAACAGTAAAAAATGAACCAAATTTCTTGTTATTTTTAATAAAGAAGTTCTTGTGAGCTAGTCTGAAGAGGACAATTTGTTCGCTATGTCCCCAGACGGATTTCTCCAATCATGATTAACAAAGATGGCTTGATTAGCCCAACCACGTATCGGATGATTAAATAAATTTAAATATTGGACATTAAATACTGAGATTCTTTAAGGAAATGTTTAGTTAAGGAAATGTTTAAGGAAACTGAAATACGTAAAATCAGTCACTACATATTGGATTAATGTTATTTGCCTTTATAGTAAATGTTTATTGGCCAGATAAATCACTTTTGCATGCACTGTATGGATGCTGCTAATTGACCAAAACAAAAAACAAACAAAAAACAAACAACAAACAAACAACACACACATATCATTACTGGGTTTTTTGCATGTAGTTTTTGAGTTTCTAGTTGCTGCCATGTGTGTGCTCTGGTCCAGGAGACCTTGGAGGAAAATATTTTTGTTTACAGGAACACGTTTTTTATGGGTCATAGAGCAAACTGCTGATTGGAGTGGTATGCAGTTCAACCACATTTCTCTGTACACACACACACACACACACACACACACACACACACACATACTGTACAGAGAGCATAAGGCATGATATGCTTCATGCTGTAATCATCTTGCCTATGCATTATGTTCCAGCTCTTAACACAGCTTGGCCAAACCTTGCTGGTTTTCTCAGAAGGGTCAGCAAACCGAACATGGGAACACAGAACCGTTTGGTGGTTTGATGTAGCTATTCGCTGATTGGTCCTGTGTTTATGTTGGTGTTGTTACATACCTGAAAACAATCAAGTAAGTTCAGTTTGGACACACGGACGCAAAATAAACGAAAGCTATGCACATTTTTGGGTCAGTAGTCTCAGGGGAAGGCAGGAGGCCGGTGTTGGGCCAGCTTTTGTGGTAAGTGTAGTGATTAGCCAGTTAGTAGTTATTGAGTCCTTTGTGTAGTTTCGCCTGGTTCTGATTTAGCTGGTCAGCAGATGGAAACAGAAATCATAAACTGTCTCACAAGTCGGCACAGCATGGCTCTGAGAACCCTGTGAAATGGCGGTGGAAAAGAGGCCTCTGTTGAAGAGTTGAAACAATGTTGTGTACGCGACACACAAATGTTAAAAGTGGACGAAAATAAAAATAAAATGCACAACAAATGAAGTATATTTGAATGTAGAGATGGACTTTAATATCAGCGAGTACATTCCTAGTAACACTATTGTTGTATAAGTTGTATATATTTAGCATACTGAGTACATAGTGTGACTTTCAGTACATTAATCATGAGCTCAGCAGCAGAACCACTCAGAATCTCCATTTCAAAAGAGAGATGAACTGAGGCCAAAGATTATGTATTAGATGAATCCAGGATGGCACATGCCTGTTGAAGTGAATGTGGAGAACAGGGCTCCAGTTCCTGTCAGCGTAAGTAGGTCTGCCGCCTTGCATCATCCACTTCACCCACATCCCCGTCACACGAGTGACTGGTTAGACCTGAACCTAAAGGAATGCTTACTTAGACTCAAATTAGTCACAACAATGAGTCACAACAATGACCATGAGCGCACAGCTTTCTCCAAAGGAACGTTTTGGGAGAACATCCTGTTGGAGTGACTTGGGCCCAATCCCAATTCACCCCTTGTCCCCCAACACATCTAGGGGTAGGGTTGTCCCGATTGGTGTTGAGATGGAGGGGTAGGGTGAGGTGTTAGGGCTGCATGGCCCTTCAAACTGAGATTTTTCAGAGGTACACTCCAAACGGAGGGTTATGAGGAATTTCCCAGATTGCCCTGTGAATCAAGTGACCAGAGAGACCCATAAATATGAGTACTGTCTCTGTTAAAGCCGCTGTACTGTAAGATACGCCACTCTAGAAGTGTTTTAGGGTCATTTTCTTCATAACATGCGTAAAAATATGCTAGTAATACACCTGATGTATATATTGAAATGTTTTTGCGCTTATGCTGAGCTTTACGTTTCTTCTCTCTAGATATGAGCGCTGGCTTGGTATTGTTAGGTAGTGCTCTTGTGCGGTATCTTACTCTGTGTTCTTCTGTCTAGGTATCAGCTCTGACCTTTTTGAGCAGTATCTGAGCTCAAGGCGAGTTTTAGACTCTAACCTACTTGTACTAGCTAGGAAACATTCTCTGACGGAGCACTAATGGTGTTAGAGTGGATTGTTAAATAGACTTTTCAACATTATTGAGTCAAATACAAAATAACACAGCTTCCAGAGATTACAGTTTAGATGAACATTGCGTCCAACTTTTCAGCTTTAACCAACTAACTGCCTTTTTAAAAAAAATAATAATTTGGCATTATTAGACAATAAATAATAAAACACAAACAGACATGAAAAGTGTTTATTGAAGAAATGAAATGAGTGAATATATGAATGTGGGTGATCTGGGAGTTTACATGGGTGTGTAACTTTAGGGTCAGTCGCATTCACTAAGACGCATGTACTGTCATTTGGTTTATTATCCAACCAGGAAATCTTCTGTTGCGTTCCATTGAACACTGTGTTGCTGATAACCATTTCACTACTGCGTATGCCCACCTCTCTCCCGAGCGGACAAGTTGCAAGACTTAAGAAATAAAAATATACCCAGTAAACAAAGAATATTCTTGGACATTTAAACATTAATTCAATTTTGGACATATTATGTACATCAGTGGATATGAAATATCAATCTTAAAAGTCAGTCTGTCAGGAACATGTTTATTTTGGGTGCACAGTATTTTTTCCAAGATGCATTTTTCTGATGTCCTGACAAAGTATTTAACTAGCTGATAATCACCTTTGACTTTAACAATACTGACAACAAGCATGATAATAATAAACTGCTTTATGAATCAATGAACTGGCAATACATTGTTAGTGAAGTCCCTGGTTAAGTAAGATTGTTGAATTGTGTTAGTTTTACTGGAAATCTTATAATTATCTAATCAAGTAGTTTCAGGGTTATTTATTTTAAAAATAAATAAATAAATAAATAAACCTGAAAATATACTTGAACTTATAATTATCTCATCAAGTACCTCGATGCAGTGGGTTACAGGGGGATGTTCTTCTGGGTCGTCCCCATAAGGTAATTGTAATTAGTGTAACAGGTTTTAAAGTATATATTTATTATTGGTTTGGTGGATTGGAAATATTTATGATCTAATTAAGATGCATTTTAGGTTTCACAAGTCTAGACATAATGGTCTAAGCAGGAAACCCTGTTTGTTTACATGTACCATCTTTGTGTCTGCTTCAAAATCAGAATCAGGCTTTATGTCAGAGGTTTCTTTACATGTCACGTCTTTTAAGATGATTGTGTATTAATATATCCTACTAGTATATAGGAGAGTGAATAAATCACTGAGGTCTGAATGTAGCTCCCACCAGGTGCCTTCAGATGTAGTACCTCTCTCTTCCATCAGGTGGCAGCACACTCACTTCACAAGCTGACTCTAACTTGCAATCCCTGCAACTCCAAGGGATGATCAAGAAATGGAGACTGGAGAAATGGAAAAGCGTTGAAAGGAAGAACAACAGAAAGAGAGGAAAGAACAGTGCAGGGCCAAGCGGATGATAAACATGTAGATGTTTCCTTACAGAGAAATTTCAGCCTCAGACAGTTTAACAGTCAGATCCAGAAGAGCAGGCTTCAGAGACTCTGACTCAGATCCAGACGGACTGACAGCTGAGAAGAAGATGGCCATGCCAGTGGGAAAGCACTACGCATCGAAGTGGCGGGCCTGCAGGTGAGTCTCGAGCTCACACACTCCATGGACCTAAAGAATAAAAGGACCTAGTGGTGATGGATGTTCTCAGCTCATCTAACCTCTTTAACCTCTGTGCTTAGTATCCGGTCGGTAATCTGATTTACTCTCTAACTATTTTTCTAGATTAACTTTGTTTGGATCCGGCCGAGTGCCGGAATAAGACCACATTTAGCATCTTTAATGAAGCCACAGAAGTGCGATATTGCTCAGCAGCTTATAAGATCCAGATTCACATTCTACGGTGTTGTGTTGAAAGCTCTATGACATGGTTAGATGATATAATACACACATTTTGATAATAAACACAACTACATCTTCATCTCTCAGATGGAGCCAGCAGCACAGAGCTCGTCTGGAAGCTCCATGTTGCAGATCGTGCTGTCCGGAGTTCGCTCCAGCATGCAGGTACCTGCTTCCTCTCACACAGTGAGTTAACTCGCCTTCGTTTGTCCAGCTGCGAGCCTGATATTTGCTATTACGTAAAAGAAGGAGGCAATCTTGAGTCACGGCTGGAAACACAGAAGCATACAATGGACAGAGCACCTGAAGTGCACCATCCAGCAGCCCTGTGAAGACCCTGTGGACGAATCCAAACACATGTACAGGTTAGTATTACTCCGCAGTGTCTTTCAGTCAGTGCACAGCAGACGAAAGCTTCTTTAAAGTTAAACCTTGTGCTGTTTAATGGTCTAACACTGCTGTGAACATAATTGACCTTCAAAATGAATTAAGTCCTATATACCTTTCATGTCAGTGTGTATTTGGAGATCCAGCAGGATGTTTGTTTGAAGTATTTGGGTCCAAAACTCCAGGTTTTGATCCTGTCACAGCTGGCCCCAGACAGCGTCAACCTGCAGGAGATCCTTAATGTTCTCCTTCACAAAGCTTTTACCTTAAGCCACTGTGTCATTGGTTATTAATAATGATAATTCTAATGATAATTAATGATAATTATTAATGATAATTATTTTTCTCTTTTGCAGAACACCTCAGTTAGCCACCAGTTTAACTTGAAGCCATTTCTTTTTATGTTTGCACCCCTCTTCCCAAATACATGCTCATTACTAGTTCAAATCATCTATAGATTATTCTCATTCACAATAGACTATGACAGCAGAGCGCACCCTGATTTCAGTGGATGGATATAGTGTTTAGTGTCATATCAGCTCAGCGCTTAGTACAAGCTACAAAGAGAGACGGTCTGCTGTGTACCAGTTTGACCAGTTAGTCATTTTTGACATGTTATATTTAGTGTTGCTAGCCTAAATATTCATGATGGACATTTTGGGGCCATTAAAAACTTCCTCTGTGGGCTCATGCCCCTGGACCCCCCCAGTACAGGCTAAGCCCCTGTCCATGAACCACTGGTGATGCCCCTGTTCATTTGTAATGCTCTATGATTCAGTTTTCTGCTTCTGGAAGAAAGAACGAGGTGTATGATTACGTTTCTCATGTTTTCAGAACATTCGCAAGTTGGACACCAATCTAATTTTCACATTCAGCTCCTTTGGCTATGAATGCTTTCACCAGGTTGGTGTCCAGAACAGATGGAGATGGTACTGATATCTGTACAGGTGTTGTAGCCATCTTGTCGCTTATACGTTGATGGTGATGATAAACATGATGAACATCGATGTTGCGTTTTCTCTTCTTACAGATCCAGGAAAAACGATGTGGTGGAGAAATGTCTCTTTCCACTGTCCTCCGAAAATAAAGAGATCTGCACGAGCGAGGACATCGTTCCCTTCCTGATGCTGTGAGCGGCACAAGCTGCAGGATATTTCCTGAACTGATGAACTGCATCACGAGGAGAGGCAGGTCAGCGTCATGCTTCATCAAGGCCTGAGCCGAGACTAGTTTGAATGATCAAAGCTCAGTTTGTGTGGTTAATTTATGTAGTGATGCTGCACATTAATTAATACCATATAATAGATGTGGAAAATGTAGACATTCCCAATTTCCCAATAACGTAGATTTGGGAAAAGAAACAGCTAATGGCAGCATGAGGAACTAGAGAGGAAAGAGTAGAACCCGAGGTCTGTCTCCATGTCTCTTAGTACTGGCCCCTCTGTTTCTCTTCATCCAGCTCTGTTCCCTCTAACTCCACCTGCCTGCGTCAAACAAACACGATGTGCTGAATCTGTTGTTGTAAATTAGTATTTTGTCTGCAGCTTTTTGAGGAAAGTTTTGTACACGTAGAACAACATTCATGGCCATGATGGAAAAATTAAAGACTCTGAACTTTCTTTATGCTGTTTAAAGCTGATATTCCAACCTTAACTGATTAGATTTGAATCGCACCAAAATGAAACTATATTTTACTAAATGATCATTTTAATTTGCTAATACTGTGTCATACCTGTTTTTGCCTTCTGTGATTAGTGTTTTAAAATTCAGTTAAATGCCAGAAGCATAAAAATACAAAAATATTACTTTTCACAATCAAAACATTTTACATTGTCACACTTCTGGGTTTCCCCTCGCCTTCCGATCTCCAGAACTCCATCTCCCAGAACCCACCACCCGATGACATCATCAGTACATGTCCGCCATCGCCCAATCGCATTCCGTTTTCCTGTTGGTCATCCTCTGAATACTGATTAAACACCTGTTCCTCACTTAGTCTGTTTGCTTATATACCCCTGGGTAACTCACCACCCTGTGTGTTTGCTATTTCTGGTTCTGACTTGCTTGTACTTCTGGTTTGTGACTCTTTATTATGTTTGCCTGGACTCAGTTGATGAGCTTAACCGCTAACCTGCTAATAAAGCCTTGCTCTGCTTTTAGCTCAGCGTGCGTCACATCATGTTTGTTAGTCATTACATACATACGGGGTTGGACAATGAAACTGAAACACCTGGTTTTAGACCACAATCATTTATTAGTATGGTGTAGGGCCTCCTCCTCCTTTTGCGGCCAATACAGCGTCAGTTCGTCTTGGGAATGACATATACAAGTCCTGCACAGTGGTCAGAGGGATTTTAAGCCATTCTTCTTGCAGGATAGTGGCCAGGTCACTACGTGATGCTGGTGGAGGAAAACGTCCTTCTTGGTGGTATGCTGACATTACCCTGGATACCGTGGCTCTTGATACATCACAAAGACTTGCTGTCTTGGTCACAGATGCGCCAGCAAGACGTGCACCAACAATTTGTCCTCTTTTGAACTCTGGTATGTCACCCATAATGTTGTGTGCATTGCAGTATTTTGAGCAAAACTGTAAAACTGTGCTCTTACCTGCTAATTGAACCTTCACACTCTGCTCTTACTGGTGCAATGTGCAATTAATGAAGATTGGCCACCAGGCTGGTCCAATTTAGCCATGAAACCTCCCACACTAAAATGACAGGTGTTTCAGTTTCATTGTCCAACCCCTGTACAGTGCAGTTCATCTAATCTAGACAAGAAGGAATAAATGACTAAGAAGTTCATCAGAACGAAGGGAAACTGCTGTATGTTGAAAGTCCTCAGCCGTTTAATTCCCAGTTAATCAGCTTCTCTGTGCATGTTGTTGTATTCTGGGTCCATCTTTTTTGCTGGACCGCAGATCAAGTTGGTCTGGAATAATCAGTTTCCCTTAGTGAGGCCTCGAGCGCAAGAATGTAACTGCTGCACCACTTAAATACAACGAGAAAATTGTTAGTTATGATAATTGTTGGTTATGAAATGCACACTAGCTCAGATAAATTACATTTATACGAGTAGAGCGTAAAATGAAATAGAGCCTGGCGCTTATCGACTTTCACTGGAGCTGCAAGATAGCATCTCTTTGTACTGTATCTTCTACATAATGCTACTAGACGCGGTGGGGCGTGGCGCATCCAGTGTGCGGTGGCCTTAAGGGGGCCCCCATTTTTCATCTCTCACTCTCTCGTACCACCACCCCCAGTTCCTTTCTCTTCGCTTTGTCGTTTTTTGGTTTGTTTTATTTCTTCTAACACATCAACCGAATATATATATATTCTCTCTCTCTCTGTTTCTCACTGTCCTCCATACGGAACCCAGTGCAGTGTTCATCCTGGATCAGCCACTTCAGAGAGCAGGGCACTTAAACGTCACCGAGGCTCGCTGGACTAGACGGCTGCTTCAGGAGGCCATCTCCTCAGATCACTGATAAAGTTTATTTTTACATACAGACCATAAGATCCACCTCAGGATACATGAAGAGAGCCCGACGAGGAGATCCAGAGAATCACTGAATCACTTCTGTTAAATCACTTTACTGTATATCCTGTATATCTGCACTCCTGGACACTCTAGACACTTATAGACACTCTAGACACTTATACACACTCTAGACACTTATACACACTCTAGACACTGCATTTTTTTTTACATATTTTCTACTTGTCATCTACATTTGTGTTAACTTACTTTTACTTCAACTTTTCAAATCAACTTAACATGATGTAATTTGATTAGTTGGCATTAAATTGTTTTGCACACACCTAATGGATTATTATTTGGGGATGACGAGGAATATTATTTAGGTGCCCTTATAGAAATTATGAAATACATATTTGGGTGTAATGGGGCGGTTATGGAAAACTGAACTGGAACTGGAAGATGCAGAATTAGATCTTAAGAATCCCAGTTAAATATTATTTTTATGTAATGCTGAGCGCTCTGCTGTTGGTATGTTCTGCTCTATACTGTTCCGTGGTGCTAATATGCGGTTTTGGACGCAGCCAGTGTGAAAAGCAGGAGAACTTGACCCAGTGTATGGAGGTACGGCTTGTAAATGATTGACCCAAGCATTACCCAATCACGTGCGGGTATTCCCCAGCACTGTCGCGATTTAGCCAATCATCTTCGCGAACCGTGACGCGTTTTCATTGGCTTACGATCGGCCTGCGGTGCAGCGCCCAGAACCCTCCGGCTGGAAACAGCAGCTGCATGTGTGAAGAGTGAAAGTACCGGATCAGAAAGACTGCGCTGAAGTTCTCAGACACAACCAAGACCCGGTTCAGATCCGCGTCCGGATGGGTTCGCAGGGTTTTCACCTCGCAGAGGTGTTTTCTTACGAAAGTCTCGTGCACGCGGTGGCGGGAGCGACGGTAAACCACACACACACACACACACACACCCACACACCAACGAGTAGGGCTGCGTGCTGTAGTGCTGGGGTTAAAGTTCATGTGTAACTGCGAACAAACTGCATGTCTTTATTTCTATATGGCTGTATATCCTGCAGGGAATCATAATTCCAGAACAGACACACTCAGTCACCATGATGTTAGAAGTCTACCTTGTGGCTCCACCTTGCTGGTAGTCCATTTGCTGCTGTGTAGTTACTCTCTATCCCATTCATCACTGGTCAGTGTCTGAACACGGCACCACTGCTGACCACCAGTGACACTGACAACCTGGTAGTGCATGTTGTGCTGGTAGGAGTTCACCAGACACAGCAGTGTTGGTGAGTTGGTGGTGATGCACCTGTACCTGTTCTGTGGTCAGAATCCAACCACTGATACTCATAGAGGATGGCTGATACATTCCTATGGCAACAGATGGCCTGTACTCTCTAACTGCTCACCAACAGGGTGGGGGTTTCTCATATAGGGGCTGGTGGGTGTAGACATGGTTCAGATTCCTCTTCTTGTTCAGGAATACAACACACTGCCTTTCCTGGCTCAGATTGACAACCCTGTCACCAAGGACGGAGAATACTGGCATGTGGCATTAAGGGAACAGATTTACTCATTGTCACATCTGTGATAAACAGGCGTACGCTCTTACAGCAGGGCTGCAGTAGTCTCCACAGTTAGACTTCCAGTACATCATATACAGCTCTGGAAAAAAATAACAGACCGCTCCAGTTTGTTCTTAAATCAGAACCACATGTACAGCAGCCCTTCTGAAGAGAACTCCTTCACAGACACGCCTCGTTCTACTTAATGAGATGCTGATTAGGTGATCACCGTGATGACCGGCACCGAATATCACTTAACAACCCTGAGATGACCTCAAGTGACCTACAGAAAGACTGGAAAGTGGCAGCTGGGGTGAAATGCACAGTGAGGACGGTTC
>CM067475.1:43737360-43765625 GCA_034552555.1 Semaprochilodus insignis | reverse complement strand
TGGACGTAGGCGAGACCAGGAGTGGTGTCCACCCAGAGTGGACCTGTCTCATATACGGTGGGCGTAGGTGAGACCGACTCGTGGAGACGTCATGCCGATCAACTTTTGCCTCTCAAAAACCAAACTACCCCTGAAAAGCAGGTGATGTGAGAGACGGCATGGTCAGATAGTATATCCACAGTCCCCTCAGTAGCCCTGGCAGCTACAGATGTTAGTTCACCCAACTGGAAATAAACAATACGTGCCTGATGTGTTCACCAGTGAGACGTCAGCCAGCCTCGACAGCACACAGGATACGAAGGACATCTCCTCTGGTCGAGGAAACACCAGACGCTACGCCATTCGGGCAACTGAACCACCAGATCGTTTGACACTGTAGGACTGATGACCACTTGCTGAACAAGAAGAGGATGACCTGTATGTAGTTATGTAGTGAGCGTGTTCAGAATAATCCCCTGAACGGGCTCGAGGTTAGGGGCAGTTCAGGTATATCCAGTAAGACGTATCAGTAACTGAGGACATGTCCTGTGTACCTTCTCTGTAAGGTGGGGAGATGGTGGAGATGGTGTTCTGTATTGGTTGAATTTATATTGGTTGCTGTTACCGCAGAATGCCAGCAGGTGGCGGTATCGCTTCTGTAATCAAGTGAACAGCTCAGTAAAGAAGTTCCGAAGTGCACCGCTACCGAGTCTCAGTTGTAGATGTAACGGCCGTTATGATGGAGAACACATACCAGTAATGACGTCATGACCTTCTCAGCTTAAAGACCACTCTGACCAGCTTCACCTTCCTCATGCCTCGTTCTCAGAAGGATCTCGGCCATGCTGATGTAGGGATGTTGTAAACCCTGTGGACACCCTAAAGGAAAGGTGGCACACCAGCTGATTTGTTCCCCCAGTGAGGAACAGCGTTTCAGTATGCACACAGTCAGTGATCCGAGTGGGAAGCCCACATGGTACAGTGTTCCTGGTCTAGTGTGAACGGTGGTCTGGACTTTCATATCATCCTTTATGTTTATATATGCTTATGTGCATAATCCCAGTGACTGATTAGTGTTAATGTCTAGTTAAAGGGAAAATAGCAGGATATTATGTGGACTAGAGTTAAATAACAAGTGTAATGACGTTTTATAAAATATATTCTTGTTGATTTTGAAGTATTATGTGATTTTATTATCCTGTTATTGTAATCAGAATGTCAGGCCACTGTTAACTGTACTCTTAATAATAAACAAATTAAAGAAAGAAATCTTCATCCTGTTCTATTTACTGATATCACACTACAATCTAAGTACTTGTAGGTTAAATATAAGGATCATTTCCTATAAGTTTTAACAGATTTCTGTAGAGAGGAAACGATTACTATAATGCCAACTTCAGCTCCTGTAGTAATGTATTAGCGCTAAGCTAACATCGTTTTACTGGTTTGAGATTAAAGGAACCTTTGGAGACGTTCAGCGTTCTACCTGAAGCTGTTTCAGTCATTCTGTTAGTAGAGACGTGTGGTACAGAGCTGCTGATACTGTTTTACAGTTCTGACAGGCCGTTAGTGTTCACGCTCCGTAAGGAATCTTGGACTTCCAGAAGTGACTGTTTGTCTCTCAGAACCGGTTCTGAATTGCATGAAATGTGTAAGAAGCTGGAGCACCAGTTACTGGTTCTAGTGGAAGGTTGGTTGATAGTTGAACCAGTGTGGTTTGAGGAAGAAGGCTGTTTCCTCGAACTTCATAGATGTAAAGTTTTTTTTGTTTACTTGTTTTTTGTTTACTTGTTTTTTTGTTTGTTTGTTTTTTTTCTTGCCCCTTTTGTTAAATAAACAGCCTTGCACTGCACGTGTTATTGTGGTTTGCCCCCATTTTTATCATAACCTTCGCCCCTGTCGGATCACTCTACCCACACCAGCAGTCAAGGTTTTTAGTCTTTTGTTTACACTGACGTATGTCTGCACGTTTGCGCTTCGTACTCTGTTGTTCCATGTTGCACCTTGTTCCTGGAGGAACGTAACTCCACTCCACTCTGTACTTGTACACGGATGGAATGAAAATAAAAGCCACTTGACTATATTCAAGCTGCATGGGATGGATTATCACAGGACGCCATTAGGAACCTCTACAGCTCCATGCCGAGACGTCTGACATGTTGGGTTAGCAAACACGGCGGCCCGACGCCATACTGAGAGACAGACTTCTGTATAAATATTGCCCCATATATTACCATTTACTGTTCCTGTAACCCTTATCAGAATCAGAATCAAGCTTTATTTATCTTCTACATTTTCACATCATAGACATAAAATCCAGGGTAGTTCAACATCAACATTCTAGATAATAATCAGAATCAGCCCTGAAAAACATCCTGCTCAGCCTCTACTGGTGACTCAGTTGTAGCTGGATGTAACAGACTTCAGGTGTTGTTTGTTTAGAAGGCTGCCTGTCTCCAGGTTACCGTATGCTGTGTGTTTGTAAACAAGACAAAGATCAACAAATATTGTTTATACAGTAAGTGGATTCTCCGTCTGTGGGACGGTGCTTCCATGATGCAGGTCCGGAGAGGAATGCTGTTTTGATTTGGTAAATCAGTGACGCAGTTACTCGGTTACGCGTGATAAGAGGACCTTGTCTGGATTTCTAGGTGATACCAGCTCCAGAAACAAAGCCACAGGTGCGGCACCAGCCCTCCCAGGAAAGACGAGGGGGTTTCAAACACAAGCCTGCAGTTCTCCCAAAGCCAATCCCTCCAGCAAATCCACTAACCTGCCTTTCATTTCCAGTTGCTGATCTGGACCCCGTGTGTCAAACACAAGGCCCGTGGACCACATCAGAAGGGTGGACAGTGACCACAGGGGTTTTCAGGACAGACGGGAGCTTCACTTCTGATAAGGGTGAGCCTATATGTCATTACCACACAAAACACAGTGACACACAGAGAGAGCCGGGCACACGGCAGAGGCTACAGAGCATGGCGGAGATGAAGCCCAGCCGGCAGTCTGCTGGTATATTAGTGTATAATCTTATAATTATCTGGAATATTTAAAATATTAATGTAATACTTCAACCTGCTGTTGCAGTTATGGCACATTATGAATAAATAGTGGACAGTTCAGGAAATACAGCAAAATGTTATTTAGCCTAATAATGAAATAATAACATACGTGGAGGATCATGTGCCCGGAGTGGTGCTCTTTTATTGAAACCCCAGCGGTCCAGCCTCTCCCGAACAAACAGTGCCAAGTCTGGGATTTCACACATCTCCCACCGAGCACATCTAAATCAATCACGCCAAGCTGAGGGTTAGAGGCTCCTAATGTCAGAGTGAACGCCGGGTCCATGTCTTCCAAGAGTGATGGAAAGTCCTACGGGTCGATTCCTGCTCAGGGTGATGCTGTACCTGTTGCTGTGTCCTTTGGAATAAGCCTGAGATGTCTTTGTCCAAGAGCAGCCAGGATGAGGAGGAGATCCCTGAAATCGGCCTTCTGGTTCAAAGTTCCTTTCCACCTTAAGCAATGAACCAGTCTCCTTAAATGGCAGGCAGACGTCAGGACATAACTGCAGCAAAATTTAAGGTGGAACAGAATATTTGAATTGAAGTTGACGTCAAAATCAAACTGTTTACTGACATGGCAAAATCAGCCCGACCTAACGAAGCACTGCTGCTGGAGATCTAGAGTCCTCTGTTGCTCAGTGCTCATAGGTGATCTCCTTGTTCCTAACTGTGTTTGTCTGTACTATCTGGTCCTCACTATCACCTCCTCACTATCACCTCCTCATTCACAACATTTAAATCTACATGTACAAACCAAAACAATAATATATCAAATTATATATAAGTATTAAAACAAGTCATCAGTTTCCAGGTTAAGCTAGCTTGTTAGGCTAGTTACGTTAGCTGGCTTCCTTTATCATTATTCCTCATAAGCTATTCGTATATACACACTTCTATAAGTGCTCTACACCACTGCTGGAGATCTGAGGAAGGTCCTCAAGACCACTTGATTTGTCTTTCCAGGATTTGAAACAGCCGGCAGGTTAACCGGACGTGCTGTTACCTGCTTTGTCTCTATTTCCTCTTAACGGAGTATGAAAAGTGCCCAATAGAAGGTTATGTATACACCGCTACCTATTAAGATGATCTGGATTATAAACTCTATTAATGCAGCAAACAGTGTTAAGAGTTCATGTGGAATCATATATGGGATTCTGAAGGCACGAGCCACATCAGTGTCCCACGGTGTCACCTTGATGGGTTTGATGAAGAGAAGGGGATGAAATATCTGAGGGCTTTATAAGGTTTATTTTATGGCACTAATCATCACATTATCTGTTTTTACCTTTTATTTTAATTACATTTACAGCAATTTGGACTTTTTCACAAATTAAAGAACAAAATGGAAACAAAGTGCTCCTATATGGTCAGTGGAGCTGATAAGATGGACAGTGAGTGTAGATAGGGAGGTGGTTATACGACTGATGGTGTAGTATATACTATATAATGTTTACACAGCGTGTATACAGTACAGTAGAAAGTAAAGGTCTTATACAGTACTTATATATAGAGAGCAGAAGCCTTTATAAAGTATCAAGCTCTGCACACAGACATGCTCAGTAAACGCTTCAAGCCTGAGGCAGCAGAGTGACACGGGGGAAGAAGCCCCTCAGGGTAAGATGCTGGTGAGGAGATATAATAAATTCACACTGGTCTTAAAGGGGCGTTTCCCTTTTTCCTCTTTTCACTGTAAAGCAAACATTAATGACACGGTGACCTTTAATAATATCGATTCCTCCGATAGAGATCGAACTCACCAGCTCAGTGATGAACTGAACCGAGATCATCATCGTGGTCCTCCGTGATGCCACAGCCACCCGTGGCCAGGGAGTCCAAGACGACACAGCTGGTCTCATTCTCTCTGACTGGGTAGGACGGCCCTCCATCTTCCACCATCACAAAGCTAGTCAAAGTGGCCAACTGATAGCTCTCTCCTCCGCGCCTGTTGAGCTGTCCAGTTCTGTTTTGTAGGGATAGGTGGCTATCGTAACAGAATTAACAGTTAGCGTTGTCCTCCATCCTTGTCGAGCCAACCAATGTTGATGTGTTAATGGTAGTTTGAAAGGATGCGGTGGCTCTTCACATGACTCAGAAGAAGCATGTGCTAGCCTTCATCCTCCTGTCTCCGTTAGGACCATGCCACCAGGGGAAACAGGTGGAACTGGACGTGACTTAATTGGGAAAAATGGGAAAATCGGGAAAATGGCCAAAGAAAACCAGAAAAAGTGTCCAGTATTTCCCTGCTTGTGTTTCCTTTTGCAGTGCTCCATGTCCAGGTGCAAAAGCTGTTCCTGCTTCTGTCCTCACTTCATACTCATCAGAAAGCTCCAGGGTGCTGATTAGGCTGGTGAAGTCTTCCGACTGATGTTGAACTCGACCCTTGATGACCTGGTTCCTATAAGGATGTCTTCAATCATAGACACACACGGATACACGTTAGGATGATGAACAGTTCAGCTTCAGAATGAGCACACTGGATAATGACCTGTCAGACTCACCCGTGTTCAGAAGAGATGTTTGGACGTCCTCGGTCGAAGCTGCTGCGACTGTTAGTCATGTTATGTGTTGACGGAATTCCTTCTGTTGCCATGTCTGACCCGAACAAGGCCTTCAGACAGAGCAGCTGAAGCTAATTAAAACCATCTGCTCATTTCCCTCGTCTGAAATATACTCTCACTAGGTTATATTCATATTTATGGTTCGTGATTTCCCAGAAAATTAATACATTAATAAATAACTAAATAACTAAAACAATGAACTACACTTCTGTTTACACTGACCTATGGACTAAATAAACTAGGAATATATATAAATCAGGAATATATAATATATAATTTTTCTGGCAAATCTCTGGGTCCTACAACAGAAGCAGATTATAACTTACCCAGAGCACAGAGCCGAGGAGCAGCAAGCCTGAGCATGTTCTGAGAACCAAACACTTCTCAAAAGTCTGTTTATACAGAGTACGACCTCCCACTTCTCAGGTGTTGAGTTACCTGTGTGCTGATTGTGAGCAGCCAATGGAGCCACAGAAAGAGTTTCCTGGTTGCAGCCTGTGAGGACTTTAAAGCAAGTAGAAATGGTAGAATTAAAACCATTTCCACAAAAGTTCCAAAAAAAAAAATGTAAATAAAAACAGAATGTGATGATGCACAAATTTAAACCGTATGTTTAACTGAAAATAGTACAGCACATCAAATGTTGGAATTGAGAATGTTAACATTTTGAAAACTATCTGCCTGTTCGGGCTCCATAATAAAAGAGTCAGGGTGCTAAGCCGACCTGCCTGCCTGCTTAGACATACTGAAAAGACGGTGCATGAAACGAAAAATAGGATGAAGGAGACCCCGAACCGTTGATCAGATGAAATCCTGAGAATGGAAAGAACATGAAGGGAAGAACAGAACACACTTTCAGAATTTACATTTTATATATTGTCTTTGTTCTTTTGTCTGTTGATTATAGTGTTTAAATGATTTGCACATATTTGCATTCTGATTTTATTATCTTATATCTCACCCAGTGTCAAAACCTTTTTAGAAAAAGCAATTGTATCTACAAACACACACACACACACGCACACATACACACACACACACACACACACACACGCACACACAGTGGGTGGGTATATATATATATATATATTACATATAGCTGCTATTTTAATTGTAGTAATATTTTCAAGACTGTCATGTTGTTACATAATAACCGAACTGCATGAAGACTGATGGTATGAACAAATCTATTAAGCGATAATCTCTAATAATTACGGAGAGAAGCTTCTTAAAAGTGCAGTAGAGAAACACTTACAGGTGCAGCAGGGAGAGCGGAGTGCTGCACCGGCTCAGCAGCCATTAATGTTAGCAGTGATCTTAATAGCAATAGTTATAATAAAATAAATGATTTTCTCCTCATGAGGCTAAAAGCATCGTATCCATAGTAACGCTGGGAGGGGAAGCTTCACAGTGTGGGGCTGTTTCTCCTCTTAAGATACCAGTGCAATCCCAGTTATTGAGGGGAAGATGATTGGAGCTGTGTAAGGAACATTCTTGAAAATAAGATCATGTAGATGAGATGTGGATGTCTCCTCCAACAGGACAATGATCCTACACATACTTCTCTCAGTTGGTTCCAAAGGTGTTAGAGTAGGCCCGTATAGAAGGAAGTAAAGATCAGGATTCACCAGCGGGTGCTCTGTGTAGAAGAACACCCAAACTCCTGAACCTGAACACTGTGAGAAATTCTGTTCTCCAAACAGGAGGAAGAAAAGTTTCTCCACCAAATATTAAACACCTGTCTGCTGGTGTGGTCGAAGCTTTTGTTCGATATATATCATGTGAGTAGCTGCTGCAAATATGATCAATAAAAACTGTTGATGTGTCGAACACATAATATTCCCCCACAGGTGTAGCAGCATCCAAATACAGCGATAGTGCACAAACAGTATTTACATCATAATACTGAAACACAGATCTGCCAAGGTAATACTATAAATTGACTGGGTGAAAGTCGAAGTGACACTTTAATTAATTTTTCAAATATCTCAAGTGCTCTGATTTGCCTGACGAGGATGTGCTAAACTTCAGGATGATGTCTTTTGAAATTTAGATCATAAAGAAAACAGACAAGCGCTTCGCTCAATGACGTCACTCCCACGTGTTCACAGCCCGCCAGCCAGACCCGCTCTAGGTCACCTGAGTTTTAGTGTCACAGCTGCCCCTAGTTAACTCCACACATATAAACCCCTCACTGACGCTGGCTTATTGCGAGGTTTTGCCGTTTTGTCTGTAATTCTGAGTGTTCTGTCTCTGTGTTTTCATTCTCTGGTTTCGACCCGCTTTGTCCCCGACTACCCCTTTCGGCTTTTTCCCTTTTTGACCTGGTTCGTTGTATCTCTCTGGCTTTGATCTTCGCTACCGTTCCTCTGACCTTCCTCTCGCCTAGCCCTTCTAACCTGTCTGCCCCGTTGACTGCCTTTCTGGTTCTTGACCTCAGCCTATCCCTGACTCTGCTTCTCAGCTGTCCCTTTTTCATGCATTGTGGTGCTTTGCTGTTCGGCTCGACTGCTCCGTTGTTAAATAAACCAGCCAGTCATTTAGCTCTGCTCACATCGTCCCGAGTTCTTTTGTTTCTGACAACAAATATATCTGTAAGGCAGTTAACAAACAGCCCTTCTCAAACTATCACTGTAAATTTGTAAAATATAGAAATAATTGATCTGTAAAATATTGATACACAAAGCCCAAATATAGATTAATTATTATTATTCTTTATTAATGATTCAATCAATTATATTTTTTAATACAATTTTGTATTAAAGAAGCAATATGTACACAACATATTAAATTAATGCTTCAACAACAGGAGCAACATATCACATAAAATATACAATGCCTTGTCTTCCCCCTTCAGATTTTACCAGTGTAAAAGAACATTCACAATACAACATTAAACTTCATTATGTTACTCTGATACATATATGTTCACTGTCTATATATACACCTGTCTATATAAGGTCTCATAGCTAACAGTGCATATCAGAGCAAAAGCCAAGCCATGAGGAGGAAGGAACTGCCTGTAGAGCTCAGAGACAGGAGTGTGTGGAAGCACCGATCTGGAGAAAGCTGCACTGAAAGTTCCAAAGAGCACAGTGACCTCCATAATTCCTAAGTGGAAGAAGTTTGGAACAACCCGGACTATTCCTAGAGCTGCCTACCCCACCAAACATAGTGGGAGAAGGGCCTTGGTAGAAGAGGCTCCAAAGATCCTGTGTGCAGATGGTAAAAGCTTCCAGAAGGTCAACCATCACTGCAGCACTTCACCAATCTGGGCTTTATGGCAGAGTGGCCAGACAGAAGTCTCTCCTCAGTAAAGGACAAATGAAAGCCTGCCTGGAGGACTCTCAGGCTGTATGAAACAAAATTCTCTGATCCGATGAAACAAAGATGAAACTTTTTGGCCTCCATTCTAAGTGTCATGACTGGAGGAAACCAGGTACTGCTTATCACCTGCCCAATACCATTCCTACAGTGAAGCATGATGGTGGCAACTCAAGACAACTGGAGTCAAAACATTGCAAAGTGCATTATAAACACTGTGCTATAAACTAATATAAACACTGCTGCAGAGCATCTTTCAAAACACTATATTCACTAATAGCTTAGAAATGCACATAGTAATGGTAAGACTTTGAGAACTGAGTAGGTAGGGAAGCATGGGATAACATGTAGACAGCAGACAGGCTCAAAATGCTCAATGTATAAATCAAAGGACCCTTTAAGGATTAATTATCTGGTGCCAATAGATATTCACTAACTTTGTATATAAATAGTCTGTCTCAAATCAGTATTTTTATTGGATAACACACATCTCCTTCTTGGCTAGTTTACTTGTGGCTCTGATTGCTGTCCACACTGCCTGTGTTCGACTCACACCCCTGCTCTCTGCAGCCTTAATTGTGCTCTCTTTCTCCTCCTGGGATACCCACACCTTTCCTAGAACTACAGCAAACTTACTTATGTACACATCACCTATGAGAGAAATAAAAGATTCTTGTGCTTCAGATCGTGACTCCTCTATTAAACTCCAGTATATTTGCTGCCATTCTGTCTGTTGCTTCTGTTCTAGTGTGTAAGATTTCAGTTTCAGTTTTCTAAAGATGAAACTGTGGAGGTTTAAAAGTGAGACTCTTTCGTGCACAGTTTGTTATTTCCAGACTATCCAAACAGATAAAGACTGTCATTGTTAAGACAAGAGGAGCGGTTCCATCTTAATTACATCTCCAATTAATACACTGCCAGAAACAAGAGTCAATGCTCACTCCTAAATAGAAAACAATTAAACAAATAAGAAACAATAAACAAATGCAAAAATGCATTTTAAGTCAGTATTTATAGAAAGCAAGGGTCTCAGGCAAAGTTTGTTGCACCTAATGCGTCCTAATGCTAGGAAGAGTCCTAATGCTTGTTGTCCATTTATCTTCATAGATGGCTAGTTATGCCCAGGCATATGCAAATCTTGAGGGACTGATTTTGGCCACTGCCATCAGATATGGAGATGATGGTCCAGATTTGGATTTGTAGGCCAGCATAAAGATTTTGAATTCGAAACCCAGCAGTAGAATGACATAGATGGTCCTAGGAAAACTTGAGTACTTCATGTGACCCTTACAGGTAGTTGTAACAGGTAATACGTTTATTTTTACCCATAAAGTATCAGTTCAGAGAATTTCCAAAATGTTGGTCATGACTTGCCATATCAGCAAACTGAGCATGAAATCGGCCCTCCAAGCAGGAGTACAAATTTGCTCTGCTCAATGGGGGGACCAACAACAGGAGGCTACAGTTTACATACAGCGTTTCAAACTAAACAAAGTACCATTAAACTTACCCTGATATCTGAAGCTTTATATGTCAATATTAAAAAAATATATAATAGAGAATATCATATGAAAAATCATATATTCAGTTAAGCAATTCAGTTTTGTTGCCAATTTCAATGGCATGTTTTCTTTCCACAGTGTCATTAAAATTCTTAGTCTGATTTACATTATAAATTAACATTATATACCATGTGTGCAGTCTGTTACAGTGCTCCTGTTTGTTTTTCTTTTTAACTTTTATTTATCTTTCTAATATTTTATTTATTTTGACAAGGCAACCCATGCTGACCTTACACCAAGCGATTTTACTGTCGCAGACAAATTTCCAAAGTCGGAACAAAATCATGACAGTCTTGCTAGAGTTGCGTTGCGCTCGTGTCATCCCGGTCGTTCAGTGTATAATGTGCTTTTCAGAGACATGGCTACACCAGGATATTCCGGGTGACACCGTTTCCATCTATGGCTATTCGGGCCGACCGGAGCTGCACTGAGAGCGGTAAGCGCTGCTGTATGCTAATGTTAAGGACGCATACAGCTGCTCCCCCCTCCCCCCACCAGGTGGGCCAGACCACAGTTTGGTGAACGTCAGCCCCTGGTATGTGCCGCTGGTGAAGAGTCAGCCTGTGACCACGCGGACAGGGAGAAGGTGGTCTGGGGAGACTTATGAGGCACTGCAGGACTGTTTTGAGGGTACAGAATGGCCGGCACTCCATGAGCCGCAAGGAAAGGACATCGACGGGCTTATCACTGACTTCAGATTCAGCAACAACAGAGGAGTAAAGGGCAGCGTGGATGGGGCCAGTGAGCTAACTCACTTTTGGGTGTCATATCAAATAGTGTGCATACTTGTGTACATTTGATATTTTACAGTTTGATTTTAATACATTTCCACAAATGTCCTGCTTTCACTTGTTATTGTGGCTATTTTGTTTAGAATTTTGTGACAAAACTGACCTCAGTCTATCACAGAATAAGTATGTAACGTAATAAAACGTGTAGAAGGTGAAAGGGGTATGCAGGCTTTCCAGCTTGACTGTACCTGCTAAGAAGTAATTATATTGTTCATATATTATTATATATTATTTCTACTTAGTAAACAGTCAGTTCTGTGTTGTAATATTAGTAGTGAACAATGACAGAGAGAGCCTTAAATTTGTGCCATTAATGTCAAAACACAGACAAAACATTAGGGGAAAAAACAAATCATCTTCTGATAGCTCCTGAAAGATACCCCATGTTTTACTTGAAGCTTGTGACACACATATTGACTTAATTTAACTTTAAAATATCTACCAAGAAGTGAGCTTATAATGCATTGTATATCAAGTAAATGCAGTATAGGAGGCTTACAGTTTATGAGCTCGCTCATGCTCCCCGTTTTGCATTGGCCCATGGAAAAGACTCCTCCAATAGTGTTGATCAAGGTATCAATCTTCTGTAGCAGCTCTGGAACTTGTTCTGTGGGAGGCTGCCTGTTGTCAAATACTTGGAATGTGCTGGAACAGCTGTCTATCAGCTGCTGCAGATTCTCATTTTGGATATGCTGCTCAATTGTCTCACCGTCCTCCAGCTCATCCCCTCGTGTGAAGAGCACAATCACAAAGTCCGTGATTTTTAGACCAAATAATCTTCTAGCATACTCCAGGATCTCNTATTTCCTGTAGCGCTTTTCCCAGATCCACTTCTTCCCAGCAGCAGAATTCTGATCTTGGAGTCAGAGGATGGCTCTGAAAATACAGAAAGAGTTGGGACAACTGTGAATAGAGTGAAGGACACTGGTGAGCATATCAAATTTAATTATTTACACCAATTTTTTAAAGCCTCCAAGATGGATCTGATTTAATAATACAATCATTATTAACAATCCTAATACAAATACAGATGAGGAACATGGTGTGCCAACTACGGCTACCAGAAAACTTGGACATGATACCCTTTGGTCTGAAATAAAGGGAACAATGCATCCCCTATTATTGTTTTTACATCACACTGAAGGAAAAACATAACTTACAAAAACAGAAGTCAATAACTGTCTGGTTTGAGAAACATTAAAGCAACTAGTCTGCTTTTAAACAAAACTGTGATTGTGAAAACTGGATGATTTTGGTATTTTGTTTATGGTTAATCGTTTACTCTTTTGTTACTCTTCTCTGTCAAGTTACTAGAAAAAGTGTCTAATGAAACTTTGTTTTATAATTATTTTGGTTTCTTGTATGCATATTAATAAAACATTAGAATCTTGATGCTGTACACTGTACAATTATACCTCAGACAGGAATAAAACACACACCACAACAATATCCAAAAATATTTTTATAGCATGATATGTATTTGTCTTTCCATTCTAAAGTCTTGTATGAACAAGCCAGTCAAATCACAATTCACATTACTGAACCTCGTTTACTAATCCAAATAGAAAAGAAGAGAGAATTCTTGTGAGCATATCCTGAAGTGGATGGCTGAATGGAGTGCTTACCTCACATTGTGATCTATTGCTTATGAAGCATTCATAGATTTTCATATGCACTTTAAGGATACTGGTGGGAGTAAAGCCTTTTATACTTTAATTTAGAGTACACATAAAACATTACAGGTCATATGCACCTTTTGTAGTAGCTCTACAAGCCTCATTTGCTGCCTTGCTGAATCTCTTTGCATGTTCTCATCTGCCTGGTTAAAGGAGCACTATCTCTTTTAAACAGTTCCAAAACATGCTCTTTTAACAATTATTTAAAAATCATTATGCACAACAACAGAAACAACAACAGAAACAACAACAGTAATAATAATTTATTATTATTATGTATTAAATCTGTTTGTTAAACAGTGATTACAAAATATTAGCACTAACACTTTCTGTAAAAAATGAAATCTGTGTTAAAATTACATTTAATTATATAAATATATATATATATAAATGAATTTAATTGCTCATTAAATCTATAATAGTCATCTATAGTAGGTAATATTTGATCTTAAATGTGTTGTTTATTTTTCTTATTATTATTATTATTATTATTATTATTATTATTATTACTGCACTGAATCTCTTGTTCTCTATTCTATTTGTTGTGTTTTAATTATTCATGTGCATGTCCTGCTCTGTATTTCATGTTTATGTTGTGATTAATTCTCAAAATGTTCATAAAAAAGTAATATGTTAATACAGACTGTCTGATATCCACAAAATCTTCAGCCCCTGCTTGTGGAAACATGCATATACAAATTATTACTGTATGACAGTTTGGTCTTCAAAAAGATTTGAATGAGATTTCATAATTATAAAATACTGTATAATCAGTTACTTAAAAACTAAGTGGATGACTGAATAAGTAAAATAAATTTAATTCTTCAAATTGAGCTATTTTCTATTTGAATTTAGATTGTTATTGGATTATCTGGATTCCACAGAACAACTGCATGTTATCAAGAGAGTACATTATCACAATGTGTTGCTCAGTTAAGATCAAGGCATTCTGATGCTTCATTTCAAAATAAGGCCTTTGACATCACATTTAATTCATTTGTACTTTAAACTGTTATTCAAAGGAATTCTCCTGTTTTCACAGTCCCATTTTACTTCATATTGATAGTATACAACCTGAATGTGTCACTCAGTTAAGAGTCATAAAGGCCTTTATCACATTTCACATTTTTATTATTTTTCACTCTAGATTTAGAATGCTTTTAAAATGAATCCTCCAGTTTCCACAGACATGTGGAAGAGAAAATCAATCAAAAAAAAAAAAAAAGAGAGCAAATCAATCAAAATTAGGCAAACACAATGAGGGGCAAAGCAAAGTCATAATTCAAGTTTAAAGTCCTAAGTTTAAAAAGTCAAAACATGAAATATTCTCTAAAGGCAAAAAAACAAGTCCAAAAACCAAAAACTGGGTCAAAGACCACAGCAAATGGAAAAAAGAGATGTAATAAAAAGTCAAGATGCAAAAACACTCAGTAGATGGACAAGTCAGCTATTACTTCACGCCCTGTGACCTGAAAAGGTGGATTTTTTAAGCACAAGGAATGTTCCACAGGTGTGTGCACGCTGGTAGTTTGCTGGGTATCTAAACCAAATTAACAGACCCCAGTTAAACGTTTTAACAAAGCTTACCCGTAATGGCGGTGTTACAACAAAATGCCCCGTTTAACGGGCTGATTAACCTCGACTCTTAATGAGTCTTAAACTGTTTCCTGTGAAAGTTAACAGAAGTTAATCCAGTCTACGCAGTGCTTATTGTACACTGTGGTAAAGTTGGTTCCATATTGACATATTCGGATTTCTTTCTTCAATAGCTTTCGATCGGCTCATGCTAAAGTAAATCCAATACCAGCAGCTACAACTTCGTTTAGGTCGGAAATGTTTGCCTTTTGAAAACCACAATACACGTAGATTTATACAGGCTGCCGCGAGAGCCAAGGGATCGTCTACAAAGTACGCTAAGCAGGAAACACGCAGGTTACGATCAACTGGGAAAAGCACCCCACCCTTCATTGTACTGGAACTTAAGTATGCAAAAGTTGGGGGGCATTGATTACAATATCTTAAAAAAGTAAAGTAAGAAGAAAAAAACAAGTACATAAAATGATTTTAACCACTGTTAGGTATATATATATAGCGAGAGAGAGGGGAGCTGCTGGACAGACAGAGAGCACGGTAGCACAGAGAGTTGAGGACGTTGATATGCATGAATGACCTCGAGTCAGTCAGTTACTGTACCTGTTAGTAAGAGTCATTTGTATTAGTAGTAATTTGTTTGTTATATGAAGTCCAGTGTAGCAATCTATACGCGTTTACTAGCCTGTTACTATATGTTAGCACAACCTCACTAGCATGTTCTACTGAGATGCAGTTAGTTAGCACAGAATCTAGTTGAATATTAAGTGTATGTTTTATATGCAGTATATTATTGTTATTTTCTTTCCTTTATTCCAGTAGACCATATCATATCATCCCCCATATCACCCTTCTTTATGCCATATCATCTTCATATCGCTGCATGTCATATCTGATGATACCACCTCCTTACCTTCACAGTACCATGGATAGTTGCATTTACAGGTCTTGTGACAGCAGAATTTGAGGATGAACAGTAGAAATAGTAAACTGTGAAAATATAGTTACTGAAGATATTTACTTAAAACAACATTTTACTAATAGCAACTAACTACTAATACTACTAATAACAAAAATGAACTGTGCCTGGGTATAGACAGTGAGGAGCTGAGACAAGCCAGGGCAGGGATATGGAACTCCTGCATGTGCCTGTCATAGATTTAATAGTGTATGTACATATATAATTGCAAAACCCCAAACCAATACTAAAAAACTGACAGCAAAACCTACAGGTATGTGTATACCTTTGTACATGAAACAGGAGAACATCTTACCAGGAAATGGAGGAGCTTCTGCCATTTTGTTTACACTGGCCTGCCGTTAAATGTTGAGAAAAAAGCTGAAATAATAGCGAGAAAAATAGAATGTAACAAAGCCATGTGCATTATAGGAATGTTTACCTTGTATGTTTTATATTTCTATTATGTAAAACAGAATGAAGTGTAAACTTACCGAAGGCAGAAACGAAATAGCAGCGGAGCTGTGTGTTGCTTACCTTTGGGGGAAATACACTTTCGGTTTTGTTCAAAGGGAACAAAAACAATTTTAAATCAAGTGCTTTAGCGCCACCTTGTGCATGGCAGGACAGTTACAGAACTAGTTATTAAACTACACATAGTTTACACTGTTTACTAAATTGTATTGTGTGTACATCTTCGTATTGTATAACGCTAACTCAAAAGCTAATCCTATACACAAATTCAAAACCACAAAAAGCACATCATCACATATTCACATATTCCTCCCCACATATTGATAAACACATTTTGCGTTTGCATTTTAGCAGTTGTTAATGTGTAAGAGAAACGTGCTTTTGACATTATTTTTTATTTCATTTTTCAGTGTGTTAATTTAATCAGTCCCTAATTAAATTAACTTCCTCATAGTGGTGTTTCAGTTCTGCCTACATGAAAGTTACAATCCTGTTTGCATTTGTATTTCACCGTCAGCAAGGCTTCCTGTCATTCAAATACTGTGAGAGGCATGTGAGGAGGGTCGGTAGAGAGCTACAATCCCTGGTCAAAAGCCTTCAGCTCAGAGACTGGACACTTTAAAAACAAACATTTTTTGTTGGCAAACATGTTTTATGCTACATAATATACAATTTCTGCTACAGGGAAATATATAAAATTCAGTGTCCAGTGTACTGACTTGCATGAAAGCATGAATCATGTCTTTGAAAAATTAGTATATTTCTATCAGCTACATAAGACACAAAACAAGTACTAAACTTTCCCTGTGTTTACTGTACATACAGTCACATTACAAACATTCTGAGCACCTAGAACCACCTGAACTTCTGAATGAACAGCTTAATTATATTTAATTATGATACATACACAGTACAATAATAATAATAATAATAATAATAATAAATATAAACAATAAATAATAATACACAAAGAGGTTTTTAACACAAAGCATGTACACCCACTGCTGTGTCTGATCCACTCACATCAGCACGACACACACTAACACACCACCACCACGTCAGTGTCACTGCAGTGCTGAGAATGATCCAACACCCACATAGTACCTGCTCTGTGGTGGTCCTGGCTGTTGCAGAACAGGGTGACACTGGATTAACGAAGTACCCAGAGAATCAGATGGACTACAGTCTACAAAGTGGAGGACTGATCAAATGGACAATGAATGTACCTTCCAGAATACTCCCCCTGCTCCTGACTCTTGAGTCCTTCAGCCCCTCTTGCCTTTGTTTTTTTTGTGGTTTGTATTTTTTTTTGTTTGGAAATTTCTTGGCCTTTGTGGTTCTTTTTTGTGACATTTGAATATCTTCTGGGCTTTTGAATTTTTGAGACTTTTGCTTTGTTTTTTGAGAACTTCTGGGCGTTATATCTTTTTGGACCCTTTTGTGTTTTTCGAATAAATCCTACCTGAATGGATCCTATCCCTGTTAAGATTAAGATATATATTGATAAATCAACATCATGTAATATCCTGGTGGGAAATGCCCTGTTGTAGAAAAAATATACCAAGTCAGAATTGTTTAAAGTGGTGATAAGAAACACTTGAGTTTAATGACTTCCTCACAGAAAGTTTTAAGAATGGTTGCAGGTTGCCAGTCACATTAATTTCTGACTTTTTGGAACTTTTGGCCTAAAATGTTGATTTTGAGTTATAATCTCATGTATTATCTCATTTGTATTTGTGCAACAGTCAAATTCATTGTTTAACAGCACTTCTCTAGCGACTTTGGTGTGCAGCTGGCAAACTAGTCGAAAGTAATCGCTTGTAGCTGTAATCCAGAGATTACTCCATTTCTGCAGTGGATTTAAAAAAGAAATAAACAGACTAATTCTTTAACAGTTAACAGCTTTTCAAAGTTGAGTGGCTCTTAGACAACACAGGATAGGTCCTCACAGTCAGCAGAGAAGACTTCCCTAAGTTATGTTATGGCTGTTCCTACAATTAGTCATTGTGTGAGTTGTGGTTATCTCATTGGTTTACTACATAGTGCCACTGACTGACATGGCTTTGACATAATAGTGTGTGGTGCTGGTATGATTGTATGCTTTACAGATCTGTGTCTGTCCCTGCTAGACTGAGTTCTACCACCTTAAGACCGCCTTATACCTAAAGACCGAGTTATACTCACTGACTGCACAACAACAACACAATAGCAACTAATAACAACATAAAATTCCTATATACTTCCTCAGCCAACAGAACCTTGCAGAACAACTGGACCAGTATACACAAGAAACTCTTGGCACAGAGCGTAATAATTTGATGAGCTCTAATACAGTGACGGCACTCCAACAAAAAGATTATCTATTGATTGAGTAAGCCTGTGATCAATCAAGGTAGGCCAAGACCCACCAGCCCTACCCCTAGCTATGCCACTGGTATACACTATACAGTATAGTTTGTGTTCATTTCATTGTGTTGTGTTTTATTTGCTGCAATTTCAATTTTCAATCATGGTGTCACATACCGCCCCCTCTGGTGCCTGTGTGTTACTGCACAGCTTTTCCTGCTCCACCCTGGCTCCACCCACTCTCACACCTGCAGCTGATCAAGGACCCATTGTTTGCTGTGCCTGTTTGCCAAGTCCGTGTTCCTACCAGAGTCCTGAGCCATGTTTTCGTCTGTCTGGTATCTTGCTGTGTTCGTGTTGGTTTCCATGGTTTTGACCCTTGCTTTGGTTTCTGGGTTTTTGTGTTTATGTCTACATCTCTGATGATGCCTGCCTGTGTTCTGACTGCTGCCTGTTGTGATACTGATTCCTGGACAACCCCTAAGAAAACCACTCTGCAGTTGTAATCTGCCTTAACCTCCGAGTTACACATGGCAAAAATAAACAAGAACAACAATATTAGTAAAGCAATAATGCTTTATTTAGAATAGTGCTAATATTATGTACATTGTTTCATTTGAATGAAATTTGATTAACAATATGACAAATATAACTGTTTATAAATACTGCATTTTACATAATCCTTGACCCGCCCTATTACGCATTACGTTCACCCATCAGCTGTTGAATTTACCCGTCAGTCTATATTACAAGAAATGTAGAAGTGAATTCTCTGTTCTTATGGCTACTAACTAATTTATCTCTTTGTCCTCTGGCAGACCTCAAGGTTACTCTCTCATGCCCTCAGATGGATATTCTCTAATGTCATGTCGTCTTTGGCTGATCAGTTTTTGGTCCACGCCTAGATGGCGCGCTTTATGACAACATCTGTAAATGCTTGTACAAATAAAACTCTGCATGGTTAAAACATGTCATGCTCTCGAACTAAGGAAAGTGTATTTAAATCTTCTCACTGGACCCTACACATGTTTTGCCTGGCTAGTTCTCCTGTGGCTCGGATTACTGCTAAAAGCGACAGAGGGGGCCTTCTCAATGCATCCATTTTGCTCTGCAGTTCTTCCAGCTCCAGCTCCTCCCCTATCTCATATATACGCTGAGCAACATTTCTCATAAGAAGCTCATCAGATGTTAGGTTTGGTTCATCACATTCTGATTTTTGCTGGCACTCAGGTTGGTCCTTCTGTTTCTGTGTGTATGACCTAGATTTCTCCTCCAGTTTCTCTTTTTGGATCTCCACAATAGATTGTTCAAGACTTACAAATATGTCATCACTGAAGTGCTCTACTTCATTTTCAGCTACCATTGAATCTATTTTACCCATGAGGTCTTTAAACTGTGGATAACTGGAGGCGTTGTTATTCAGAAAGCAGAATCTGTTCCCGCAGCTCTGTAAAAGGGCTTTGAGGTCTGCGTCGCATTTCTCCAGGTACTGCTGGACGGACTGTTTTTTGCTCTCCAGCTCGTCCTTGCAGGTGAAGAGGATCATGGTGTACTTCTCCACATTCATAAAAACCTCTTTGAGTTGCTTCACCGTCTCCTTCTCCTCAGGAGTGAATCTCCCTACTCTGATCACTATGAGGAACGCGTGAGGGCCTGGAGATGAGTAGGTCATACATTTCAGAATTTCTTTGGTTATTTCGTCTTGGCCGAGTTTGGTGTCAAACAGCCCCGGTGTGTCGATCACGACGATCTCCTTACCGCCCCTCTCAACTTTTCCAAAGCTGCACTCTCTTGTCTGAGAGGATGAACTCGCTTCGGATTTAAACAAGTTCCTGCCCAGGATGGTGTTTCCTGTAGCGCTCTTCCCTGCTCCAGTCTTCCCCAGCAGCACCAGCCTTCTCTGCTCTTTACTTTTAGAATGTTGTTGGTAGTGATCCGCTGCTGTGCCTGTAATAACTCCTTCTGAAACTGAAACACAAAAAAGTAAAGAAACAAATGTTTTGGAGAGGCCTAGTCAAAGTCACTCGAAAAGCTAAAGCTAAAACATGCAGGACCTGCTTAAAAAGCTACAAAGAAGTTCTACAAAAATTCCCCCACATCAATATGAAACTATGATAGTAAAGTAAGAAATGTTGGTAGCCGTTAATGCTGTTTAAGAACATTCAAGAAGATATTAAATTCAAGGGAATTTAGGGGGGGGGGGACGCTTTTTCCATAGAGTTGATTTGCATATTAGATCACAAAACGTACTTAGTAAATTAAATAATAATAATTTTTAAAAGTTGGTTTTGATAATGTCCTCTTTCTACATTCTGTTTAAACATTCACTGAAACTATAGAGACATCTAGGAAGAGGGCAAATACAAATGCTTACAGTGTATAATGCGATCCAGACTATTCCTTTTGTGCTGGCCCATGGAATAGCTTCCTCCATTAGTCATTACCATGGTGTTAATCTTTTCTAGAAGCTCTGTAACTTGGTCCTTTAAGGGACACCTGTTGTCAAAAACGTGGAACCTGCCAGAAGAACTGTCTATCAGCCGCTGAAGTTCTTCCCCTTCCTCTTGTATGTGCTGCTCAATTGTTTCATCATCTTCAAGATCACTGCCATGTGTGAATAACACTATGACAAACTTCATGATATTTGGATCCAGTAATCTTCTAACACACTCCAGGATCTCCTCCTCGTTCTGCAGCGCTTCATTAATAGGAACCATTAGTAGCACCGCGTGAAGACCAGCCTGACAGAGAGACAAAAGTTTATCCTCCTCTTGCTTGAACTGATCTTCAGTGAGGTTCGGATCCAGCAGGTCTGGAGTGTCAATCACACACACATCTCTTCCAGCAACATGGTGGGTGTGTTCTTCACATGTTGTGGTTACTCTGTCTTTACTAGTTTTGGGGCGTTTTCTTGGACTGTTGAACAGTTTTTGCCCCAAGATTGTGTTTCCTGTGGCACTTTTCCCAGATCCACATCTCCCCAGGAGCAGAATCCTGATGCTGGAACCAGAGGATGGTTCTACTGCAGGCAGAAGTTAGGGTATATACACATATATATTAATAAAAAGAGCAATAATTTTAACAGTACTATAATAGTACAGTATAACCAAACAATTAAATTCCTCAGATTTGCAAATACGTCACTGTTCTCCACCACAAAATGTATGTTTTTAATTTTTTATGGGTGCAAATCATCTACATTTTCCTAGTCTATTGGTTGGAATACAAAAAGAGTACGGAAGTAAAATGCTCCATCCAAAGCCGCACACTACCAGGCTATTTAGTATGGTACGCCAGAAGAAGTAACTTCCTACTTGTTGAGTCTAGGGGTTTTAGCCAGACCCACTGCTGACAGGTGAATAAGTTCAAGCACATCATCTGAATTTCATCTAATAGTCATCCAATCTCTATAAACACATACTGGCAATAGAACAGGTCACTGCAGAGCTCAGTGACTTTAAATGTGGCACTGTGCCACTTTTGCCAAAGATTTGTGAAATTTCTGTCCTGGCAAACCATACGTACTATTACTGTGAAAGCATCTAGGAGCGACAAGATCTCTGTAAGGAAATGGTAGACCAGAATTTAAGGTTCTGTTGTTGTGGTATCAAGTTTGGTAATTTTATAAACTGACTGAAAGTTCTGGGTTTATGCAAAATTGTTTAAAAACAATAAAAACTTAATCTGACTCAGCTCAGGAACATGTTTAGACTGTTAGACTGAGTTTCAGCTGTCAGACTTTCAGTACTATTTTCCAAATCATGGTTTTTGATATTTGATTTTTGATTGGTTTTGTCTATAACTTCAATTATTCAATGACACTTTACTCCATCGTTTACAAAATAAATAGGTTTGTTAAAACTGTTTATGAAAATACAAAACAATGTAGGCTACAGACAGGTGAGAATGCTACTAAGCAGGGCATATATAAAGAATAAGATTAAATAATATATACATGTACAAATTCATAATAAAAAATAAATCTACAGTTAACTTAGGATTACTTACTTTGGTATAAATTAATATCTTATTTGGTATGCATGTTTGTACATGAAACAAAAGACAGCTTACCGGATTGTGAAACGTCTGCCATTTAGTTCACACTGGACTGCATTTGGATTATATCATGGCAGAATGAAACACTAATGAAGAAAAACAACAACAAAATATAAAACTACAAAGGTTTTTTTGTATTCATGCTTTCCTTTCCTGTCTAGATACAATAAAAACGGAGGAAATGTTAACTTACCAGAGACATGGAGAAAACGTAACGAGTGTTTGTGTTCAGATGGCTTCAGTTTCATTTACTGCCTGAAAACAGCCACCCTGAGCAGGTTAAACTGGTAGTCCTATTTTTGTTTATGGTGTCTGAGTTAAGGTCAGCTACTCGTATCTGTCTCTTATTTAAACACATTCACGTCCATCAAGTTAAAGATGTGAAATATACACTAGATGCTACTAGTTCCTACCAGTGGTGATTCTGGGATTGTGCATTGTTAAAATAAAGACTGTATTATATATTATATAAACAGCAGTTATAAGCATACTTGATTACTAAATATCAATAGCACTACTTATATATCTCATTTATATCTCCAAGGGGAATCCAAAGGTGTCTCCTGGGATTATTTTGGGGTCATTTTAACAATAAATTTAAACATTCTGAGAACAATACACAAAAGTAAAAAGAAACTAGACACTGCTGTACAATTACTCATTTTAGGCAGTTCATTAGTTAAGGAAATATTAGTCATGTCAAAACCTGGACTCAAAAGTCATAAGCCTAACTTAAAGAATGAGTTTAAATAAAGTCTTTGTTCATCCCTTCCCCCAAACAGCATGCTCAGTCGAGCCCCAAACATCAATTCAACTCAGTCAAATATACAGAATCTATTCAGTTTGACCCTCGAAAAACACAGAAACATGTTTAAATCAATATCGTTTACATGCATATCCTTTTCCCTTCCTCAGACTGGCGGCCTCTGGCCTTTAGGTGTTGAACTGCAGGCAGAATCCACTACAAAGAGTACTTAGTGACTTACCAGCAGGTCAGTTGGCTCGTTAATTTGTGAGTGGGTTCATGTAGTTTAGTTAGTTATGCCTTTGGGAGACACTCCTTAATTAACAACCAGTCTTGAGTACTAGTTAGCATAGTTCTAGTTAAGGAATAGCTATCTTTGATAAGTACAAATATGAAGTTTGTATCACAAATTGAACATTTACATTTGACAAATATACATTACAAATTAAAAGGGGCTTCAAATATTTTTTTAATGGAAGATAAACTTATAAGAATGTAGAATGCAAAGGGAACACGATCTACAGTTTATTCAGTGATTAAAAATAAGACATTGAAACAATATCAACATTGATTCACTTTTCAATCAAAACAACATTCATCTGTGATTCAACTGATCCACAACACTGATTTAACCATGAATAAATATTGAAATGGAGGCTGGGGGAAACTTAAACTAATTCCCTTTTGGAAATGCTATATACTTTAAACTTAAACAAATAGTGAAATATTGCCAAAAAGATAAAAGTAATTGTCCACACCATTTTTGGTAATATTATTTGCAATTGCATTTACCTTTATACCTGAAGCAAAAGCTTTAGCTTACCAGGAAATGGAGGAGCTTCTGCCATTTTCTTAAGCAGGCCAGCAGTTCGATCACCTCAAACAAGTTGAAAAAGTGGAGAAAAAATTCTTACAAACTAAATTAAAGTTGTATTCAAAAGGGTACAAATATAAAAAACACAAGTATATGTCATAGTTTTAAATATCTGCAATATAAAACAAGGAGGAAGCACAGACACACTCAGGACAACGTTAGAGGAGCAGCAAGGCTGAAAGCTGATTGACCTTTGAGAGAAGTAAGTTATCTTTTAATCTTATTTATTAATGAATAACAGTCTGCTGCCATACACACTTATGCACTAGCACCATCTAGTGGCATGACTTTCAACAGCCAAAAAACAAGCAACCTCATTCCTGTATCAGAAGTTGTTTAAAAAAGTTAACAAAGCAAAAGACGAGGTTAAATACAGCAGTTTATGTATGTTGACAGGGCTTTTTAATTTTTAAATTTTATTTTATGTTTATTTGATTTATTGAAATCAAAATGATTGGGGGTGTCTAATCTCAAACGTAATCTATAAAATTTAGCTTTGTATACATATCTTCATGTTGCTACTGAGGATGTCTTTTTTAGATTCTTCATAGATTAGTTTGCTTCCCCGAAAAAAAGTTAAAGCAGATGATGTAGAGAGCTCTCATTTCATCCTACCAAGACTCCACAGGCGCTCTTCCACTATCACAAGGAACAATACGATTTTTTGAAAGGTCTCCAACTTGCCTGACTACTTGTCTTTGAACTGTGGGAAACATGGGGAGAACGTGCAAACGTCACACAGAAAGGGCCACAGATGAAACCTATGAACAAAAAAACTCATAGGTCATTCTTTTACTTTCACTTGAATGTTTCTTTTTTAAGTAAGGAAACTGTGTACATCTGCTCCCTCTGCGTGGGAGTAGTAGGTGGTTGAGAACTTGGGCTTGACTGCTAACTTTTAATAGGTGAAATAATGCAAGACAGATCACAATCGCCCCAATCTACCACTACTTACACTAAAAGTCCAAAAATCTACAAAAACACACTCTGACTTCCTCTCCTCTACAAAATAATATACAAAATATGATATCGGAATATAATATTTTATCAGAATACTGATATCAGAAAACTTTCAAAATTACAACGAAAACGACTGTCTCTATTCTCAGAGGCTGCATAAGCATGCAGAGTTTTTATTCCAGTGTTTCTTTTCTATAAACCAGCCCATGATAAACAACACAAAAAAAACCCAAACAAAATTACACTTTAAATATTTGTGCAGGGGAGTTAAGTTTTTGGGCAGCCACCTCAGAACAGAACATATACTATAAACTACTGCATCATATACTGTGTACTTAACACAATCCCTGCAAACATCTTTTTTTAATAATACATATATATATATATATATATATATATATATGGTCCATTTCTAGGGGCAGGCCTATGTTGTTACACATGGAGCCATTATCTTATTTGTATTTGTGCAACAGTCAAATTCATTGTTTAACTGCACTTCTCTAGCGACGGTGTGTAGCTGACAAACTAGTCCAAAGTAATCGCTTGTAGCTGTAATCCAGAGATTACTCAATTTCTGCAGTGGATTTTAAAAAATAAACAAACAGACTAATTCTTTAACAGTTACAGACAAACATTTGCTTTTCAAAGTTCAGTTGCTCTTAATACAGGATAGGTCCTCTCAGTCAGCAGAGGAGACGTCCCTAAATTATGTTATGGCTAAAGAAACAAACTTAAGGTTTTGGTGGTCCAACAGCAGGCAGTTAAACCAAGAGTCAGTATAACCACCATTAATCCAGTTGGTGAGGCATCAGTGAAGAAGGTAAATGGTCTCCTATTGAAAAGGCGTCGAGGGAGAACTGCCACGCTGGTGGACACAGCCTGGAAGCAGGTAGATATGTAAGATATGAGTATACAGAGCAGTCAGGGCGGGGACGTGTCTGGAAACTGGGAGGCAAGGCATAAAATTCTGTATGTCTTAATTTCTGCCTTTGATGTCCTTTTAACTCATTCAGAGTTTCATACTGCAAGGCTGAAACTCAAAGGCAGATGCCATGACTCCCCCTGGTGGTCAAAGAGAGTACAGAGGTAACTCAACACCTGGGAGGTGTTATCCATCATGTGACTCGTGTGATGAATTCTTGCACTTCACGCGCAAGATTCGCTCTGGCCTTGCTGATCTTCACTCTTCGTGTTGGGTAATTATTCATTTCTTCAGTTTTCTGCTGCAGGTATTTTACAGTAGTAACGGGAACACAATCATGGTCACTGTTAAAATGTTCTGCTCGTGGCTGTTTTACATGCTGCTACTGCAGTTGAACCCTGAACACAATGACAGATGCTCATGAATCTTAAGAGAGAAGTTATTTTTCTACTGGTTCTTGAAATACCATTCCACTTCCAGTATGAAACGTATTAGGCAGTTTGCTAGGATGTAAAATAAATCAGTGGTTATTACTGTTTTGGCCTGTTTGGCATATTCTAACTACAGTACCGTGTTAAGTGCAATGGTGGGCTTGTTGTTTGACTCTAACCTCTGTTATTGAAATACTGTGCTAACGCAGAACTGCAATAAGGTATATTAAGAAGAAGCGTATATATTGATTATTATGCAGCAGTGTTGTATTTAACTGTTAATGTGTGCTTTGTAATATTTGTGTATTGCAGTTCTGTAATTTTATTTGCAAACTCAGTGAGACCATTGTTCAGTCATTAGCTTAGCAGCCGTTATAACTCAAGCTTGCAAGTAACTTCAGTGGTTTAATACATGGCACCTGTCTGCTCTGTCAAAACAAGTACAAATCTACCTGATCCACCGCTAAACCTCCACTAAACCAGATGTTCATTATCAACCCCAATAAAACAAAACACCGCATAATAAGCACTATTATTATTGTACCCAGAAAGAATCAACCAACAGGAATGAAACTTGGTAGGTAGGTTTGAAGGTTTGACATTGTGAGACATGCTAATGATTCAAGTTTCATACTCATAAGTTTCATAAGTCGTCTTACAATATCTCAGCTCAAGAAGCACCTCAATTACAATAAGCTTGCTTTAAACCTCAGATAACCTTGTTTTAAAGAGGTTTAAGATAAACCACAGTTGAGGACACAACAATGAACTGTAACTCATATGACTCACTCGAGTTTAAACTGTAAAGCTCGGCTCAGCTAATGCCAGAACAATTGCCCCAGTAGATTTACATCAGTTTCTTTTCTCCAGTCAGCTGTAGATGCTTGCCCAGCTGCTGTGTTTGTTGACTGGAACTGCATAGGAAACTAATTAAGACAATCTGGTAAAAACGAACTGATATTTTGGAGGGCATCAGTAGTATAAAATAATGGAAGATATTTCAATGAATGACAACTAAAATTTGATCCTTTTTATATAAATGTTCTTGATTCTGAAGATCTGATCAACTGAATCATGGCAGAAATGGAGCCTCAGGCTGAAGAGGACAGTGACAGTGACAGTGATGACAGCATGGATGGAAAACGTCCAGACTTCTCTACAGATGAGAGGTTAGTATATCTGTCCACTTATTCAGTAAGATTTAAAGCTGGATGGCTTGGTAACTGAACCTATGTTTTGTCTGTGGTCCTGACAGAGAACTACCTGAATATCTCCTGGAGAACAGCAATGAGTTCATAAGACTTCATGAAGAACATCAGCTGGAGCTCCAACAGATTATCGACCAGCTGCACGAGAACACACATGAGTTTCTAGATAATTACAGCAAAGCAACTGGAGTTAGCAGGACAGGAAAAATAGCTGCAGCAACAGGTGCTGGACTTGCTTATAAGGGGCCGCCCGCGCCATGGTCCTCCCGCCACCAGATCCTCTGTCAGGTAGATCTGGTATAAATGGATGGAGTGGTCATCCAGTAACAATGACTCCAGGACTCCTTTATTGGAGCTGGTTTCTGGATGGTAGTAAGACATTCTGTGGGAGAATGTCGGGATCTGAACCTGAACAACCCTAAAAACACCAACAGGAATGTTTAAACAGAGGAAAGGTTGTATTTTGTAACGGCTGAGTCAAAGACCAGACCTTCGTTCAGTAGAAGTGTCAGAACCTAAATTGTTCAGTTGAAGTAGTTCTGTAAAGAAGGAACGGGACAAGATTCCTCCAAGTCAATGTTTTTGTCCGTTTTTCCTGCTCCTTTAAAAGTGTTTTCTATTTTTTTACTTTTTTGTAATAATGTTTGAGTTTTGGGATCTGTTTGTTATACACCTGTTATTGTTTAATCTTTTTGTGAATATGAATATTTTCTGTATTTAGACTGTAATTTAAACACTGCTTAGCTTTT
>CM067475.1:43703927-43736860 GCA_034552555.1 Semaprochilodus insignis | reverse complement strand
ATAGCCGCTGAGGTGATCTTAGACTATATACCAGAACTCCAGAGGAGGAAACTCTACTGAAGCTCTGAACACTGAACACTACTCACTAGGCTGATGCTCATGCCTGACTCCAGTCCATCTCAATGGGCTCTTCAAGGGCCAGGACCCTCTGTGAGGATGACTATGTTGGTATGCGATTTACGCCTATATGTAGTGGGGAAAGTACCCCCTGATGTTCAGGGGTGCACCATGTTGGCTGGCAACTCCAGTGTTAGCTGGCTGCCAACTCACTCACCATCGCCGTGCTTATACTTCAGTGGCTGGTTTCAAAGTTCCAAGTTTATCTCAGGACATTCCTGCATTGAACTGCTCGTGGTAATCACTCCGCAGCAGGGCAGCACCAACACACATAACTAAATAACCAGACATATATTAAACATCTTTTAATATATCTTTAATATATCTTTAATCTTTTGGATCTTCGTCAGACAACCCTGGGAGTAGTAGATGTACTGTAGGGCTGGAAGTTTGAAATCTATGATGGTGCACTGAAACTTTCTGAGCCCTCACGGGTAGAACAGGTGCCAACAGACACTGTTGTGTTGGTGTGGCAAGACCAGGTGAGGTAATCAGTGAGGTCTACACTGAGGAACTGTGGACTGTCTCCACTTTGGCTCCATTGATGTACAGGGGAGAGTGATCACCCCTCTGCAGTTTCATGACATAATCATCTCCTTTGTTTTGCTGATATTGAGACAGAGATTGTTGTCATAGCACCACTCTGACAGGGCGCTGGCCTTGTCTCTACAGGCTGTCTCTTCTCCATCTGTGATGAGGCCTAGGATGGCAGTGTCTTCAGCAAACTTGAAGATGATGTTACATGTTAGGTGTGGGGTGAGTACACATCCCAGGGGAGCCCCCATGCTCAGAGTCCTGCACACAACTGTGGACGCCATCAGGACCAGGTGCCTTGCGTGGGTTAACTCCTTTGAAGGATCCGACCACCTCAGACACAGAGCAGGTTGGAGAGCAGCTCTGCTGATCTACTGGGAGTATTGCAGCAGAGGAGGTGTTATTTGCCTCAAAACAAATATGACATGCATTTATCTCACCTGCAAAGGAGGAGGAGCACCTGATCACAGATCCTACCTGCTTTATATATAACACAGTCTATTCCACATATGCCTGAGATCAGAGCCTGGGTAGTTAGACTCCACTCTGTCCCTGTAGTTCCTTTTGGCCAGCCTGATGGTCCTCTGAAGGTCATCTCTGGCCTCCTTATGGCTTACCAGATCACCAGAGTTATAAGCTGTAGCCCAAGCTCTTAGTTCGAACCTCAGTGTTGATCCAGGGTTTCTGGTTGGGAAATGTTCTGAGGTTGATTTTTGGAACAATGTCATCAGTGCATTTACTGATGTAGCTTGTGATAGAATCAGTAATCTTAGACTAAAGATTAAAATGTATTTCAGCTTATGCAGCATAATTCATGTTATGTAAATGTAGTTGTAAATGTTATGTAAATGTAGCTTACTTTCAGTTAAAAAGAAGATATATGTATAGGTCATTGCCCCATATGCTTATGTACAAAATAAAGAAGAAATATTCTGAATGTGAGTTCCTAGTAATACTACTGACAATAACCGTCAGTTCCTTGGTAAACTGACAGTCTGATCAGGTTAGCTGATTATGTATGTTCTCCATATCTCGCACTGCAACCACACAGTGATCAACATCAAGGTGATATTGAAATCCTGTAAGGAGTCACAGCACCAGTGTGACAAATAGGGTGTGGGCATCTTTATTCTCTCCCCTCATCCTCTGCATACAGACAGCAGCTTTCAGTACGGCAAAACAGTTCCAGCAGCTGAGATTCATCATCAAACAATACAAGATAGTAAAGATTTCTTGTTGCTGAGGATTTATATAACAATATCCAGTTAGGTTTTTTTAAGCTAACGCAGCATGGCGATAAAGCGAGGGAACACTCCTTCTTTCAGTTAGCTGAGAACACAGATATAACATTTAAAAAAGGGAATGCACCGTACCTGCATATAGATGTAGCAATTATATGCTGGATTACTTAAATTTGCATATTAGATGTCAGACAGTGTAGTTTAGCTTATTTTATGCACAAACAATAATTGCCATCTAATACCCAAGACATCCAATGATCTGCATGCTTGTCACAATATTGAGCCACATATCCACATTACTTTTAATAAAAGTTATTTATTGAAAAGACATTAATAACAGAGTAAATAAAACAATAAATTATAAATTGGATTAATATATACATAACAGGAACTCCAGATACATCACATTCACTTTAGGACACTACATGAGTTTACTGAAACTCAGAGGAAGCTATTTTGTGAATAATGAGCAGAGCTGGAGCATAAATCTGAATGCAACAACTAATCTACAATCATATTATCAAAAACAAAGCATCAATAAGCACAGCACCGAGGACTGGACTATAGAAGTGCACTTTGTGTGTGGTCACTTTACTGGAAGCTCAGGAAGTGTACCGCTGGTCTGAGTGCAGTCTGGCCTGGTCTGTTAACATGGTTGGGGGTGGTGAACCCTGGGTCCATGTGGTTGCCTGGCAGGGATGGAATCTGGTACTCAGCTGACTTGGTTGGTCGGCAGACTTCCCCATAAAGTGGGCAGACATGCAGGCTTCATTGGAGATGATTGGACCCCACATGGCTGGTCATGTCTTCTGGTGTCTGGCAGTCGGTGACTTATTTGATCTGCAGCTCTTGACTATATCCATGACTATATTTGAGGTTTCACAACGCAAAGAAAAGAAAAGACTAACTACTGCTTGGTTCAGCAGAATGCAGTCAAAACCCTCTTTCTAAGGGACTCTGCTTCTAGCCAAGTCTGCTTCTAGGGGGACCCATCTTCCAGCTGACTCTGCTGGGTCCCTCTTCCTCTTCGTCCCTCTCTTCACTGGGCCCTCTGGTCAGCTCTTGGGTCACACCTGGTTATCCTCTCGTCAGCTCAGCTCCACTTAAAATGAGGGGAGCGTCAAGACCGAGATTCAGAGCAAGCCTCTGAGAGAGACTCTAAAAGAGACTCGAGCAAGCCCCACAAGAGACTGCAAGACACTCCAGAGAGAGAGTAATTTCTCTGTGTGTGACTTGAGAATAGGTACAGGCCTTGAAGGCAGACTAAAGGAGTGGACAGTGTCACTTCCTCATGCATATGCATTTAGTCTGCTCATTCTTCCACAAAACTGTCTTCACAATCCTCATACATTTGAGAATTTCAAAGCATGGTTGTATCATTAAAATATTACAAGCATTTAATGTGTAGAATGTAGGCATTAAGATGGTTAACAAAAATGGGTTAATATGTATACCCACTTTGTATAAAATATATAAAAATATAAAAGTGGCTTAATATGTATACCCACTTTGTATTTAGGGTTTTAAACAACTTATTAACCTTTAACAGTCCTACTGCTAAGAGGATACATGGGAATAAACAATAGCATGGTTACACAAAAAAGAAAAGCAATTTAGAAACCATGATTCGGATGAGTCTGTTCTAAATCATGATTCAGTTCACACAGTCCAAATAACTACAAGTACACAAGTGAAATTCTAAACTACTTATAAAATGGGGAAGGCATAATGTACAAAAAGGTTAATAATGATCTTGATTAAAGAAACTGAGTTACAGTTAAAGAATCATATCTTATATAGCGAGAGACAGAAGAAGATATCTGACATACTCAAATCGACAGTTCTAAAATGGATTCTGACTGTATTTGAATTCCAAGCTGACATTTTAATAAACCATCAACAAAACAGTTAACAGAATAATTCTAGCACAGTTTGATTATGAAGAGTTAGAGTTTCAGCTGATTTCTTAAGGGTCAGTCTCTAGAGGCTTTGGAATATATTTTGTTGAGAAATTTGCTGTGTTCACAAGTCACGAGGATTTCTCTTATCTCTGTGGCAAGACAGGATGTGCCAGAGCTGATATGTAGAGCACCCCACCACCTACCCCACAGCATGGCTAGATGAAAAATTATGATGTCAATTATGGTTATATTGTATTACTGAAGCTGTAATATTATTTTAAACTGAGATTTTAAACCTATTTTCATGACTTACATCTGGCAAAGCATTCTGAAAACTTTGCCAGAGTATGGTAAGCGGGAAGTACAAACAGCCAAAACTCCAATACATGACTGGACAGGCCTTGGATGAGTTAGCATGGAATTGCACATTGTTTAAAATCTTACACATATCATGGTATAACAGTATGTGTTTCCTTGAGGACACTTCATTCCACACACACACAAACTGAGGAGTCATGTCCCCACACCCAAAACCCAGCGTAAATGGGCTTAGTGAATGTGAAGTGGAATGTATATAGGTGGGTCAGTGTGTCTGTTTCAGGTGAGACAGTATAGAAGGACAGAGTGCCACCTGACCAATCTAGATATACTCCTACTCTGCGGGAGCTGGGAGAAGGGGCGGGTACAGTGTTTTTTTTATTATTGTGACTTACAAAGTAAGAGTTATTAGAGCAGTGAAGACACCAAGACTGATTATTGCATCCAAACCTACTGTCATTACCAATTTCTTTTCTGTTAATTTCCCTGTATGAAGCAGCTATTTCAACCTCCCCTCCACTCCACTCAACCTCCCAGTAACAACGTCCAGTCAGACATTCTCTGCACAGGCACTGCCTACAACGGTCAAATCTATCTGGATGACGACGATACAACTGCTCCTCTCTCACACGTGTCAGGGTTCTCTTGTCCTCAGACAGAGACAGGAACCTGTGTACTGTGTTTGGGTCCAGAGTAAGATCACAGGAATCTGCAAACACACACATACACACAGATTAAAGGAAAATACAATAGACAAAAAGTATGGTGAGTATGTATGTTTGTCTTACATTTCTTTAGTCTTGGTTTCATTCTGATCTTCCCTCCATGTTTTACTCTAAAGAATAAACACACACACACACACACACACACACACACACGGTTGAATGTTTTTGGAGACATAATATTTTTTTGATCAAAGAAGAGGTCTGAAGCTGCAGCTTCCCTACTGCTGTTAGGCTCTACAACCTGCACCGCCCCAAGCAGAGCATCAGACACTCACTACTGTAGCACACTATATGGACCATATCTATATATATATTCAATGTGACTCAATTATTGTGCAATATTTGCTGCTGCACCTTATCACCTGTATATGACCTGTATATGACCTGTATACCGCCTGTATATCACCTGTATATCACCTGTACATCACCTGTATATCACCTGAATACATCTTGTACTGACTGCCAACATCACTATAACTCATGCACTCTGTCTGTACTATCAGTATTTAGGTGATTGTCAAATTATCAGTATATGTGTAGCTGGTATAAGAGAACAGTAACTGTGCAAATATATATCTGTGCAATTTAACTGTGCAATATATATATATATATATATATTATTTCTTATATTTTGTACAACTTGCACTTTAGTCTACTGCTGTAACGATGCAAATTTCCCCGTGTGGGATAATAAAATGCTCTCTTATCTCTTATCTTTGTTTCTTACGTCTATCACGTTAAATGCAGTTTTACTTTCATCATAGAGGAATATGAATATCCCCTTATTCAACCAATATGACCATCTTCAAAGTCAGGATTGTTAAACAATTAACTAGTAAAAGCTAGGATTTATGTGAAATTGATACACTTAACCGATGTGTAATTGTAAGTTGACACCTCTGACATGAATTATTTAACTTTATAGTGAACCTTAAAACAGGCATACATATGCATGTATGCATGTGTGGGGGCAGCAATATAACTAACTGCTTCTCACTGTATTTACCAAATTTCTCCAGTATTTGCATGTGTGTGCTTGTAGGTCAATCAGTTAGCTCACTTAAGTTTCTCCAGTCTGTAGTGTGGATCCTCCAGTAGATTACAGAGTATCTTAATTCCAGACTCTCCTGGATGATTATAAGTCAAGTCCAGTTCTCTCAAGTGTGAGGGGTTTGAGTTCAGAGCTGAAGCCAGATAAGAACAGCCTTCATGTGTAACCATACAGCCAGACAATCTGCAGAAAGCAATGAATAAAACAGTCAGATAGTTGCACTATTCCCTGCCTACACAGGAGAATTAATCTCAGGCAGTGTTCTCATGGATACTGGTAAGGTCATAATAGTTTGCAGAGAGCTGACCTGAGTATCTCTAGGCTACAGTGTGAACTTTCCAGTCCAGCAGAAAGTAGCTTTACTCCTGAATCTTGCAGGTCATTGTTACTGAGATCCAGGTCTTTCAGAGAGGAGTTGGCTGATTGTAGAGCTGATGCCAGATTTTCAGAAGCCCCAAAGTTACAGATAGCTATTCTGTAGTAAGAAAGGAAGATAAATTACAATATTTTATTTTAGAGCAGAGTAAGAAAAAAATGTTACTTTACGTAGTTACAGTGAGAGAGTTATAAAACCAATTATAAAACAAATATAGCTGCAAGTTGCAAGTTGGGGGTCCAAGCGGTCTTTGCAAGTTAGCTCAACATTGATATTTTGGCTAGAACCCCTCAGGGACATGCAGGAAAAGTTCTATACATAGATCTGGGATTTGTAAAGTTGTTTGGTTCTCGAGGTTCTCCTTTTATATGCATGCCATAATTGGGCCCAATTAACCCATAAGGGCCTTTTCGGCATCAGGGGCTCAGTGAAAGTGAGTCAGAATTTGTCAAAAGTTAGCATTAAAACCCAGAGACTAGTTCAAAATATGCGGTTTGCAGGCAGTTAATAATGCAGTTTTAATATACTTCAAATCGCAAAGTTATTTGAAATACTGTACTACATGAAATGAAACCAGGTGCCATCAGTAATAATATATACAAGTAATAAGTAATAAACAACTTATTTTTTATGATCAAGCCTTCTTGAGTTACAGATTTTTTAATTAATTATGTATTTTCTCAGAAGGGTTCATTTGCATATGGCAACTATATTGTTTATAAAAGTTTACATGTCTTTTAAAAATCATTGAGGTTTAGGGTCTGGAGAATTTTTTTTTTTTTTCAGAATTTTTCAGAGTGAACCCTAAGACTAGATGGCAAAAGTAGGTTTTGCATATTATGCAAATTAGCAAAACATCTAAGTAGGCAGAGCTTAATAGTCAAGATAGAAGATTGATTTGTTTTGTCCCAAGGAATTAGAAAAAAAAATGTGTTTTGTTGGTCAAAATTTTCCTTTAGGAGTTATGAGGCCAAATGCATTGGGCTTTACAATAGTGTCGCCTTAAGGCTGATTGGGCTCATGTCTTGTGCCTGAGTAGCGGGAGGGACGACTACCTACTGATCAAGTTTCATGTCTGTATGACGTACGGTGCACAATTCATTTTAGGGCAGAAAAAAACAATTCCAATAGGGTTCCAATAGGGTTCCAGTACTAATCTTAAGTGTATATTTTATTGTTTCTTATATTTTTATGTTGTTGCTGTTCAAAGAAAAACAAATATCTTCAAAATGGCAACTTTACAGGAGAGGGCAAAACCCTAATTTAATTTTAATGTAAGTCAATCGATCCAGGCATTTTTCCAAGCAGTTTTGAGTCATTTCTGTCAGTCCATTTCTTATGACATTTTCACACAATATAAACAAAACCTCTGGAATTCAAATGATGTATAAAAGTAAAAAACAACAAAAACTGAAATGTGTTTTTTATTGAATAGCAACACTATTCAAGAATGAATTCACAAAACATTCACCTGAGTATTTCCAGTTTACAGTGTGAACTCTTCAGTCCAGTACAGAGCATCTCCACTCCTGAATCCTGCAGGTCATTGTTGCTGAGGTCTAGCTCTTTCAGGGGAGACTGTGCCGATTGTAGAGCAGAGCTTACAGTTTCTAAGGAATCCATGCTAAGATAAGAGCCAGCAAGTCTGCCAAGGTATAACAAATCAGTATATAAAGCAAAATCAGTGTATACATATATATATATATATATTGATTGTCTAATGTAGGATTCTAGCTGCTCAACAGTTCTGGGTCTTCTTTGCTGGATTTTTTGTTTCATGATGCGCCAAAGGTTTTCTATTGTTGAAAGGTCTGGACTGCTATGCAGGCCAGTTCAGCACCCGGACTCTGCTTCTGTGAAGCCATGCTACTGTGATGGATGCAGTATGTGGTTTACCGTTGTTTTGCTGAAACATAGAGGATCTTCCTCGGGTAGGAGAATATGTTGTTCTAAAATCTCTATATACTGTTCAGCATTCATGGTGCCTTTCCAGATGTGAACGCTGCCCATGCCATAGGCACTAATGCAGCCCCATACTATGCACTGATAATTACGATGGATGGTGTCTCTTCTTTTGAGTCTGCAGGACACACTGTATGTGGTTTCCAAAAAAAAATTCAATTTTTGATTTATCTGTCCACAGAACAGTTTTCCATTTGATCTCAGTACATTTTAAATGACCTTTGGCCCAGAGAAGACATGTAAAGAAGCATGTCTGTTTTTAATGCAGTGATGCCTGAGGGTCCAGACATCACAAGCATCCAATATTGACTGTTGGCCTTGTCCCTTGCAAACAAGGTTTTCTCCAGATTCTCTAAATCTTTTGATGATCTGAAGTGTAGATGGAGGGATATCTAAAGTCTTGGCACATTTATGTTGAGGAATATTTTTCTGAAATTTTTCCACAATTTTAAGACCCAGTTTTTGGTGAACCTCTGCTCATCTTTGCTTCTGAGAGACTCTGCCACTCTAAAATGCTCTTTTTATACCAGTCATATCTTGGAATTGGGGTTGTACTTTGGACAGAAGTATACTAGCATGCACTGACTGAAGACTGTGTCACCAATGTTACTAAAGAATTTATCTAAAGAACCTATGTGGGCACACATGCAAAGTCTAAAACAATTATTTCAAGCTGCTAAGTCCCTAACATGTAGGAGCTAATTCCTATAATGCTTCTATATATTTCCAGTATCTTTTTAGGGACTGGCCATCTACTCCTTGCATCTACAGTTAACTAAACTGAACATTTGTGATTGGTACATTGCTCTCAATTGGTAAAATATCTAGTAAATGTATAGATGAGTGAAAAGTTTATTTTGTTTTCCTGATCTGTCATCTATGGTCTCAACCAATACATTGTCACAGCAGATAGGGAATACATTTTTATTCTACAGTTCAGTTGTAACCAAAATGTATCTATGTAGCAAAATTTGCCAGTTTCTCTCCTCAGTCGGTCAGCTAGATTTCTCAGTACCGAAAGAGCATGGTTTTTATTAGGTACACATGTAGACCTCACAAATACAGCATGTATGTTCAGCAATACTCATGCAGAATGCCAGCTAATAATTATGTAATACTCATACTTACAGCATATTTTGCATGATTATTATATACAGTACATTTTATTCCCTACAGAGTAATTAATGTGGAATTAATCAGCATATATTTTAGCATTTAATGTTAAGTTATACATTTTTGGCAAATACTTCAAACTGCTTCAGTAAATACACTGACATGGCAAACAACATGGGACAGGAACTAATAGTGTGTAGAACCCTATTTAGCCCAGTGACATGGCACCAATTCTACAAGTGGATTGAAGATGTCTGGATTGATGTTGAGCCATGCCATCTGGATAGCCACCTACAGCTCTGTGGTATTTGTAGGTGCAGGATCTCAGGTGCAAATGGATCTCTCCACCACATTTTATAAATGTTTGATTGGGCTAGTGTCAGGTAACCATGAAGGCCACACCATTCGTTGGAGCTCTCCAGAATTCTCCTTGAAACAGTTCAGGACAAATTGGGCACAATGGCACAGTGCATTATCCTGCTGGAATATCCCATCACTGTAGGGATACAGTCCTTGAAGGGCTACAAATAACTACTAAGCAGTGAAAAGTAGCAGACACTTGTCAATGATGTTTTTATCATTGGAAGGAACCCCTGGTGTGGCACCCCAGCCTGCACAGTGCTTTGTTGAACACTGTGGTCCATGGCTGCATGGGGTCTGTGCCACACATAAACGGCGCCATCAGCGGGAAACAACTGGCAATTGCCACAGAGTTTTTTTTAACATTTTTTCAGCATGTGGTTGCCCTGACTCATAATGGGTGTCACACATTAAATCTGGCATTTAATCTGGGATTGTCTCTCCATTCTCTCTCTATGGTAGATCTGTTTGTATCTGATCATAGTTGCATTATTTTTAATGTCTCCTCTCTTTATGACTAATGCTGGTTCTAAACGCTCTGTATGGTCACACCTTTTAAATGATGATTTGATATCCAAATTTTTTGAGAAGATTACTTTTAAACAGTTGTGCCTCTGTACTGATGTTAATGTTCTAGATTCAGTTTTAGCATTTTTACGTGTGTTAGATAAGGTCCGCCTTGTTAGAATGAGGAAATTTGCTGCAATTTCAACACCTTGGAAAAAGGTTAATATTCAGCACTTGAAAAGGATATGTAGGGGAATTGAACAGGAATGGAAGGAGTCTCATCTTCAAGTTCATTATTTATATCTGAAAGATTTGTGGTCTGTTTTTAACAATAGGGTTAAGGGTGCAAGAACCAAATATTTTAATTACTTAATAACTGCAAATATGCATAACCTGAAGCTTTAGTTCTCTACATCTAGTAAGTGGGGTTGCCAATGATTGAGTACAATAATTGTTGTTGAATTTTAAGGTTCTTTTTGGTTAAAATCATGGATGTAATATTTTGCTTCATTCTGCAAATACTGAAGTTGTTCCTCAGAGTACAGCAGCAGTAATTTTAGAGCAACTTTTCCAATAGTGTCTGGCTGCAGACCTCCAGCAACTTAGTTTGTGTTATGATTAGTTGGGAGAACTATTTCTAATGCAAGACAGTTTTTTTTAACAATTTATATAGTGCTTATGGTTGGTTTCAGCATTAATGCGGTTCTTTTGCTGTCACAACATGGGTGTGACATTATTTACTGTAAATAATGTATTAACATTATATATCTGTGATTTTAGGCTTAGATTTAGTGTTTTTTTTTCTTTACCATAGTAATGCAGTGATGTGGGCATTTATAAAATTTAGGCTGTAACAGGTACAGACATGCATAACAACCGTAATTTTTGCTAAGCCATATCTGACTATTTAACACCAGTTTAAGTCACATTAAATATTTCAGTTAATTATAAACGTACCTGTTAAGGTCACCAGAATTTAGACATTTTTAAGTCACAAGGCATTTATTCCAGCAATATAAGTGATGCTAAATGAAACATCAATCTCTGATTCATTGACATTTAACTTAATTTAAATGTTTTTGTAATTTAAAATAAAATACATACTGTACATATACGACTGGGGCNATTTAAATGTTTTTGTAATTTAAAATAAAATACATACTGTACATATACGACTGGGGCAGTCGTGGGCTGGAGGTTAGGGAACCAGCCTTGCGACCGGAGGGTTGCTGGTTCGATTCCCTGAACCGACAGTAACGACTGAGGTGCCCTTGAGCAAGGCACCTAACCCCCAACTGCTCCCCGGGCGCCGTGGATAGGGCTGCCCACCGCTCCGGGCAAGTGTGCTCACTGCCCCCTAGTGTGTGTGTATTCACTAGTGTGTGTGTATGTGGGTGTTTCACTTCACGGATGGGTTAAATGCGGAATACAAATTCCTCTGTGTGAAAATCACAAATGGCACAAAATGGCTCAAAAACTCTCTACTCAGAGAATGATTGGCCTCACCGATTTGATTTGATTTGATTTTACACACAAGTGGTCACATTGTTCGGTAATTATCTGCTATTTCTGTCCTGTCATCAAGTTTCACAATCCTCCCATGTGGGACCACAGAAAACAGAGGAGCAGCAGTCTTTTCTTTTGCCTTCTTCAGACAGTGGTAAGAAAATTCATTATAATCAAGTCAAGTCATGTTCTGTCACTAGAAACTGAAACTGTTCTTAAAATATTAACAAATACTTCAGAGTTCTCACAAGTTGAGAATATAAGGGTCTGTTGTCCATCTTGGAACATGGAAACACACTAATCCCAGCCATAAGTGTTATCTTGATTTTGCTATCTTGAACTTGCGACAGTGGTTATTCATGTCAGAACTAACAACATCTCTGCTCGGCATAGTGAGTTCCTGAAGGAGCACTACTGGACACTGCTGAACACCGCTAGGAAGGTGATGGATGTCAGGATGTCATCTCTGGACCCCTTCCCACTTACACAAAGGTATCAGAGTGATTCAGCAGGCATTTTTGCACTGCAGTCCTGGTTCCGTTAACTGCCTACGCTATGTGGACAACTGGTCTTCATCGAGAGGACCACTATTGACTGCAAAATGAAGGCCATGTAAGTAGCGCAAACAAGGCAAATGCTAATTGTATTGATTCAAGTAATACTAATGCTCATAGTGCAAATGCCAATAATGTTAATGCTGATATTTCTATTGTCTCTACGGTTGACAAGGCCAGGCAGCAGACAAACAGCCTAAACTTACCATCTGCTAGCTGCCTGGTGACGCCTCATAGGTTCCACCCAATTGAGACAGTGTTTGTACCCTGAGTCAAACACAATTTTTAGAAAACTCTGAAAAGTTTGTTCTTCTAATCAATATCAGACCATTTCAACCAGCTCACACTGATAGGACTTTGACCTTTGAAATTAGGTCTGCTCAATATAAGATCCCTTACATCCAAGGCCATCATCATAAATGAACTAATTACTGATCATGATTATGATGCTCTGTGTCTCACAGAAATGTGCATTAGACCTGAAGAGTACTTAGCTCTAAATGAAGCCACTCTGACAGGCTACAGTTATGTACACCGTCCTCGTCTAAGCAGCCAGGGTGGAGGCAGAGAAACCATATATCCTAAGTCCTAAGGAAGATACAAGAAAGCTGCAGATTATCTTTTTTCAAAATTATGTTCTTCAATGTATATGCTCGAGGAACAAATAAACATTAAAATAAACATTTTTACTAATTACTATCTACAGGCCACCATTGCCCTACTCTGAGTTCTTACCAGAATCTGCTGATTTTCTATCAAGACTAATACATTTTTCAAATAAAGTAATAATTGTTGGAGATTTTAACATCCATCCATATAAATCACAGGATCCACTAAGTAAGGCATTTCCATCCATCTTAAACTCCTTTAGTTTCACTCAGAATATAACAGGGCCCACTCATTACTGCAACAACACTCTGTTTAGTTTTAACACAGATCATTTATCTATTCTTCCACAGACCACAGCAGTCTCAGATCACTATCTAAACTCATATTAAATTAGCTTCAGTTCTAATATATATACATTATAACATCCTCTACACCTAGCAGCTTCATCCAGAACCTCCCAGATCTGTCAGTTTCCAATAGCTGTCCATCTGAACCTACTGATGTAGATATTTTGAACAAACACTTGGAGGACACATTTTGCTCCACTTTAAATAAGGTGGCTTCACTTAAAAGCAAAATAATTAGTCTGAAAAAGCTTGCTCCATGGTACAATGATCATATTTGAGCTCTGAAACAGACTGTCAGAAAACTAGAGCATAAATGGGGCCTGACCAACTGAACTATTCCAGTCTGCCTGGAAGGATCGCTTTTTGGACTATAGGAGAGCTGTAACTTCAGCACATTTAGCCTATCTCTCTTCTCTGATTGATAATAACACAAATAACCCAGTTTATTATTTAACACAATTTCTAAATTAAATAAGAACCAATTTGCTACAGAACCCAAAATACAATCAGCATATTGTTGCAATGATTGCAATGATAAAATTGACACAATCAAACAAAAATTTTATTAGACTGTATTATTATTATGTTTTATTAATATTTTTAGAAAACGTGGCATACATTTCCACTGTTACACACACAACATATAGCATAACAGTGGAAATATATACCAAGCAGACAGTTTGGTAGAAACAAACTGTCTGGATTATCAATTAATCTGAGTAGCTTCACAGTCACACCGGATACATCTGTAAAAAGCCTTGATGTCACGATCGATCCTGATCTGGCCTTCGATGAGCATACTACTAATATTACCAGAATAGCTTTTCTACATATACGGTACATTGCTAGACTAAGAAATGCACTGTCCCTACAGGATGCAGAAAAGCTAGTGCACGCCTTTATTACTTCAAGGCATGTAAACTCAGATCTCAAGGTGCTGCTCACTATTAGTACATAGAATTAATAAAGTTACATCAGGGGGCAGAGCCTTTTCATACCAGGCCCCCCAGCTTTGGAATGACCTACCAGTCAGTGTTCGGGACTCAGACACAGCCCCAGTCTTCAAGTCTAGGCTTAAAACCTACCTGTTTAGCCGCGCCTTTGGTATTTAGTTTCCCTGGTGGATAAAAGGTGCAGGTCGCCTTTGGCTTGCTCACTGGGGGCTTGGACTCGAATTTTCTGTAAAGCTTTGTGACAAAGTAAAAGGCGCTATACAAATAAATTTGACCTTATTTGATATTTTTATACCAGTGAAAGAATAGGCAAATACAAAATAGAAGTGTTATGTTTTATTGTACAGATAAGTCAAATATTCAAATTGTGCCTTTCTGCTCATAGTGGGTTGTGTGGGACTTAATTTATTCTGTACTGTACATTTTCTACTATCATTCTGTTCAAACAGCATTGACAGATAGCATTCCCTGCTTTAGTCATTAGATTACTTAACGTTTTTTCTTGATTTTTTTCTTAAACTATTCTTGTTTTTATTTGCTTTCAATATATTAATCGATAGAATCGATAGAATAATCATTAAAAAGATCAGAGTAAGCACAGTATTTTACCTTTACTTATGCCTTGGCTAGTCATAAAATAAGGCAGTAAATAAACAAACAGTAAATGGCGCCATGGAGCCTTAGAACTTAACCCCTGCCTCTTGTGTCAGACCTCTGACGAGCCAGCCGGACCCTTCTCCAAATTTTCTCCCATGTCCTTGGAGGAATTAAGAAAGGTTGTGCACGGTTTGCATCCTTCTGCTTCTTCTGGTGAAACCCTTCCAGCTAATTTTTTTATTCTGGGCATTCACTTATAGTCAATTAAGAACTTATATCTTAGTTAAGGTTATGTCCCAGATTGTTTCAAGTTGGAGATGGTGCAACCTATTTCTATAAAAATCTAGCCATGATTCAATAGACTGTGTAAATTACAGTCCAATCTCAATCTTACCCTTTGTTTTAAAAATTTTGGAGAAAGTGGTTGCAAAACAGCCTTTGGTTACGCTAGAAGAAATTTGATTTTTGAGAAGTTTCAGTCAGATTTTAGGCAGAAACATAGTGCAGAGACAGCCCTTGTGAGAATTCTAAATGACATCTTAATGAAAGCTGATGACAGGGAAATGTGCGTTTAATGTTACTGGATATCAGTGTAGCTTTGACATTGTTGATCATAATATTTTGATAAATAGGTTGCATCACTGGGTTGGCATATCAGGGACTGCTGGGTTTGTATCATATTTATCAAATAGAAAGTTAATGGTATCTATTGGAGAGATTGTCCTCATGTGCTGATATTTCCTCTGAGATCCCACAAGGTTTAATCATTGGTGCTACTTTATTTTCATTATATTAGCTCTCTTTGGAAATTTTGATTTGTTCATTTAATATATCTGATTACATTTATACTGAAAATACACTTTATTATTTCAGTAGACTGGAAAGTCTGAATGTATTCAATTTTAAGGATTGGACAGTCTGTGATTTCCTTAAACTAAATAAAGGGGAAACAGCAGCACTGGTTCTGGTCCCTCAAAATGTGTTCAGTAACTTAAAGAAGGAGCTTGGTTCACTGGCTTCAAAGATAAATTCTTATCCTAGAAATTCTGAATTAAATTTCTCAATGCATACAAGAAGCTGGTGCAAGTCTGTTACATTCAATTGAGAAATACAGATGAAATTAGAAAATGGTTTCCTTATAGGATGCAGAGAGAATTACTCGTTTTCTTAGTCACTCCCTGATTATTGTAATGCTTAATTTATATGTCTTAGTCATGGAACGACTGCAGATTCTCCAGAATGCACCAACTTGGGTGCTTACTGTAATCAAAAAACAAGAACATATTACACCAGTACTGGCTTCACAGCATTGGCGGCTTGTAACCTTGAGGGTACATTTTTAAATTCTGGTGTTAACATACCAGGCAGCACATGGTTTTGAACCCGAAATATATCTCTGAGCTATTCGTATGATATACAAATTCTAGGCCACTGCGGTCCTCTAGCCAACGGCTCTTGGTAGTCTCTAGGACCAAGCAAAACCAAAAGGATTATTAAGGAATACGAAGCTTAGGAATAGTCTACCTTTCCACATTAGGCTTGCTGGGTCCAAAGAGCTGTATAAAAAGGCCCAAGACATATTTGTATGCCTGAACATTTGAGGCTGGACAGAGATAATCTTTTTCTGTTGACAGTGTTGTTGGGATAGTCTTGTTTTTCTTAAAAATAATAAATAAATAAGACTTATATAAAATATTTTATGTAACAAATAATTTCATTTTCAAATCATTTTTCATTTTCTAATTTCATTTTTCTTTGCCAAATACAAAATATAAAACTTGAATAAAAAAAAAAAATGTGACACATGAAAACTGGGAAATATCCTGTACTTGGTAGTTTCAGATTCAAATTCTTGGTGGACCAACCAACCATACCATCTGACCTAATTCATAAGTAGGATCATTTGCAATGGCAGTTCTGCCTCTGTAATGCATTCTGTGGTTGAACATGGCTTCCTCACATGTCTGCTTACTTTCTTTTTAATCCAGTCATCAACAGCTGGAATCTCAGATACCTGTCTCCTGTTTGAGCCTCTGAATATATTCAGGGAAACCATAAAATCTAAATACTTCACAAAACAAGGCTTCCATTGCCATAGGTATTTTACTTATAGAAATGATCCAACCCCTCTTGGAAAACAGTCATTGTCCACTAAAAGGACAGGATCCCTGGGAACGGATGAAGATTCAGTTATAAAATTAACACATAAATCAGACCATGTGCAGTGAAGGATGGGAAGAGGCTCTAAAAACCTGGCTGGCAGTTACTACAGTGTTTTACTCTGTTTGTCTGTTTTTTTGGACAGGCACCAAAACCTTTTCCTTACTAGGGAAGGAGTATGCAAGAGAGAACATCAGCCTTTGTGTTTTTTGATCCTGGTCAAGAGGTGAGCATGAAATTAAACCTTGGAGAGCACAATAAGCTTGACATGGTTTTAAGCATTTGGCTGCGCTAATATACTCTAAATTTCTGTGGTCTGTAAGCATCAGGAAAGGATGGTGGGTCTTCTCCAGCCAGTGTCACCATTTCTATAATTTAATGCCTAGCAGTTCTCTATATGCAACATCATAATGTCACTCAGCGGGAGTCTGTTTATGTGAGTGATGCACAAGGTTAAGTTTTTGCAGGGGTGCTGTGGCATTGTGACAGAGTTGCTCCTATTTCTGTTTTCAATGCATCAACTTCTACAATGAATGGACAATGAAAACATCTACAGGATGTTTTAAGATGGATACAGTAGTGAACCAGGAATTTGTCAAGGTGCTTTGAATGCTTTATCAGCTGCTTTGCTTTAAAACAGTGAAGCAAGAGATTTGGTTATTAAGCTGAAATTGTAAAAGAATCTTAGATAAAAGATAAAATCTCAAATCTTTGCACAACGGATCGGGGTTGTGGCCATGCAGCAAAAGGTTGCACTGATTTTGTAGCCCATAAAAAGATCAAAGACCAATGGGACTACATTTTTTTTCAATTTCACATACAGCAGGTATTGCTGTGAGCGTGAGCTTGCCTAACATGAGTTTTCCAGGGTGATTGAGCAGATTAATGAAAGACCGGTGTCTACCAATGCAGTATTGGAATATTTCATAATGCGGTGGTAATAAAGCCCATCTTCCATTCATCTTCTTCTCAAATGTTTACTACAGTATATGCACTACAAAAGTTCAAGTTAATGAAAAGGGTGACTTGATGGAGTTGTTTTAGGGCTGAAGTTACCAAAGGAAGTGAGTATCTATGAAGACACATGGTCCCCAGAAGTTTTCTGGGAGTTGGGGTCGGGGTTATGATTGGTGAGTGATTACAGGTCCATTCATTGGTGACTACAGGACCGAAGGGCAGTATGACAATTGATTTTGGACAGATTGAGAGGATTGTTTGGAGGGTTTAGGCACAGCTCAGACAGCACCACGAGTGCAACAAGGGGTCACTTTATAAGCTTACTGAACACTTTATTAGGTCCAACTAATTTTACCAGCTGACCATATAGGACGCTCTGTACTTCTACAGGTCCAGACTGTAGTCCATCTGTTTCTCTGTATACTGTATTACCCTGTTCTTCAATGGTCAGGACCCCCACAGGACCACCGCAGAGCAGGTATTATGTGGGTGGTGGATCATTCTCAGCACTGCAGTGACACTGACATGGTGGTGGTGTGTTAGTGTGTGTTGTGTTGGTGTGAGTGGATCAGACACAAGTGTAGATACAATGAGGTAGATGTAATGAAGTGTTCAGTGAGTGAATGTTATATAATATAAATATCAACTCACAGAGCTTTTCTGCAGACACTCACAACTGGGACCAGTCTTCTGTAACCCTCTGTAGATGTGTTGTATTTCTTCAGGTCCAGCTCATCCAGCTTCTCGCTTGACAGAAGCAAGAAGGCTAGTGCTGAACACTGTCCAGGTGAGAGCTCGATTTCTGATAGTTTCTCAGATTTTAGGTACTCTTGAAGCTCTCTGGAGAGAGACTGATCATTCATTTCAGAAAGACAGAGGAATAGATTGATGGATCTCTCAGTAGAAAGATGTTCCTTAGCAGATCTACTATACTGATGTTCTCCTTTGATTAAGTTCTTGATGTACTCTGTAGTTTTTACTGAGCTGCTCTTTGTGGGTGTCAGCAGACCCTGTAGGAGACTCTGATTAGACTCCAGTGAAATGCCCAGCAGGAAACGGAGGAAAAGATCCAGGTGTCCATTCTGACTTTTTACAGCTTTATCCACTGCTCCTTTCAGAACCTCATTCAATGGATCATTCTCAGACCACTCTCTGTATGATTTAAAACACTCCAACGCTTCCATGTTCTTGATCTGGTAGCAGTGAAACACATAGACAGCAGCCAGGAACTCCTGAAAACTCAGATGAACAAAGCAGTAGACCTTCCTCTGGGAAAACATACATTCTTCCCTAAAGATCTCAGTGAAGATCCCAGAATACACTGAGGCATCAGCGACATCGATCCCGCTCTCTCTCAGGTCCTCCTCATAGAACATCACATTCTTCTTCATCAGCTGTTTGAAAGCCAGTTCAGCCAGTTTCAGAAGAATGGTTCTGTTGGACTCCAGCAGGTTCTTTGGGTCTCTCTCGTCTTTCTCCTCATACTTCTCGTTCTTCATGTTTGTCTGAGTGAGCAGGAAGTGTGAGTACATCTCAGTCAGAGTTCTAGGGATTTCTGTAGTACCCTGTTTCATGATCTGCTGAAGAACAGTGGCTGAGATCCAGCAGAAGACTGGAATGTAACACATAATGTGGAGGCTCCTCACTGTCTTAATGTGGGAGATGATTCTCCTGGCCTGGTCTTCATCACTGATCCTCTTCCTGAAGTACTCCTCCTTCTGTGGGTCACTGAACCCCTGAATTTCTGTCACACGGTTGATGTATTTAGGAGGGATCTGATTGGCTGCTGCTGGTCGGGAGGTTATCCAGATTAGAGCAGACGGAAGCAGCTTTCTTTTGATGAGGTTTGTCATGAGCACACCCACTGATGATGTCATGGTGATGTCAGATACCTTCTTACAGTCTTCAAAGTCCAGTGGAATTCTGCTTTCATCCAAACCATCAAATATGAACACAGCTTTGATCTGATCATATATCTTTGGGTCCAGACCTTTGAGCTCAGGATGGAAGTCACACAAAAGTCCATGAAGACTGTATTGATCATCTTTAATTAAGTTCAGCTCACGGAATGTAGCCACAAACATGAACTCCACATCCTGATTGGCTTTTCCTTCAGCCCAGTCCAGAATGAACTTCTGCACAGAGACAGTTTTTCCAATGCCAGCAATGCCTTTAGTCAGGACATTTCTGAACTTTGGCTCTTTTGGCTTATTAACAGCCAGAGCACTCATAGCTCCGATGGCCTTTTCTTGTATTTTTCCTTTGGGACCTTTAAGAGGTTTAAAGATATCTAAGCAGTTGATTGTAGTGATCTGTAGGTGTTTCGTATGTGTTTTATTTAGCTGTGAAACTTCATGTTCTTCATTCACTCCTTCATTCTCTCCCTCTATGATGTAGAGCTGTGTGTAAATACTGTTCAGCAGGGTTTTATTCTCTTGTGTGCTGATTCCCTCAAACAGAATCTCATACTTGTTCTTCATGCTGCTTTTGTATTTCTCTAAGATTTTTTGAAGGTCATCATTCACTGGTTTAAAAGGAACTTGCTGCATGTGTCCAAATTCCTCCACCAGATTGTGAGTCTGTAGTACTGCTTTTGTAGATCTCTGTCTAATGGGGTTTAAACACAGAAAGACTAATATCAGTAACATAAAAGATTATATTAAAGTAATTGCATTATAGTTGAGTTTTCTAGTGTTTTGACTAGCTGCAGTAGAGGGAGTTCCAGCTATATAATGGTCGGGAAAATGGCATGGACTTGTTGGCTGCTTTGATGACTTCACCTGTGCCATGAGTCCTCCCAACAAATCAGACATTACATGCTCTGTGTCTCTTGCTTGTGTTAACTATCACCTGTTACTTGTAGCCATGATTAAAGAAACACATGTAAAACACATACTGGCCAGCAATTCCGTGAAACGGCAATTTTAGCATGACTGCAAAACATGGCAGTTGCTTATATTTATATGTTTTTTTTAATTACCAAGAAGCATGAATGCCTTAACATAAGCGTGTGGTCAAAGATACATTGTTAAGGACATGACTGAGACAGTATTATCCAACTGCAACTCTAGCTAATGTTAGTTGGTTAATATTAGCTGGAAAATACACTCACTGAGCACTTATTACACCACCTCCACAACTTTATATAAGAGTATATTGGCCATTTTTTTCATTCTGCAGATGAAGATTATTGTTTCAAAATCAAATGACACATTTACTTTACTGCAGGGGTGAAACCAGTATTAAACCTGAGTTTCTTGCATGGTTTAGGGATTTGGAGCCCTTAGAAAGCACTACCGTCACAAAGTGTTTTTAAAAAGCCACTTCTAATATCTATCATTGTTCCACAACTGCTTTTTTAGGTATGTAAAGTCTAATTATTCTTGTTTGTTAACAGATTTAAATTGTTTTTAATCACATCACAAACGATGTGCCTTTAAGTTTAAATCTAATCAATAAATCATGACAACACACCACAAACCAAGGTTCTAAAATAACAGCTCTATGTTTGAAAGTTTGTGATGTTGGAGAAGTGGCTGAATCAGGTAACAAGCTTCAAATACACTATGTGTCCAAAATTTTATAGACACCTACCCCTCCAACATTTTTTTATAAAATCAAAGGTATTAATAGTTAGTTTCTCCCCTTTTAGCTGCAGTAACTGCATCTACTCCTCTGGGAATGATTTATTAGATATAAGGACATTACTGTGAAAAATTGATTGCATTCTGTCACAAGTGCATTAGTGAGGTGAGGTACTGATTATGGTTTAGACTCATGTGCATCCACTCCAAAGATGTCTGAATACTTCTGAACACATTGTGTATTTGATGGGGAAAAGAAAGTGTTTCATTAACTTATCCTGGAGGGGCAAAATGCATCTGAGAGGAAAGCCCCCTTTTGTCCCCTCTTGGTGACTGCGGTGCTATCCACCTCTAGGTCAGAAGTGTTTTGCACAATTCTACAGAGGGGACAGAGAGTTTTTTTCTACAGAGAGTTTTTTTTAAATTGCTGCATTCTGGATAACTGGAGAGATTATCATGTGTGTAGTACCTTACATTAATTCCATTTCCATCCCCCTCACTGCTTCCCAAGATGGAAAAACTATTTATATGACATATTTATCATTCAAAAGGTGACAAGTTTGTGTCTATTTTGTTTGTGTTTTTTGTTAAATATATAATGTACTGTAATCAGTTTACTGTATTTTTACTGTTACTATACATGTATACAAGTACATTTTTGTATTCTGATTATGTAATGCTGTTACACATATTCTGTTACTACCCACTCCTGCTGACTTCTGTATTTTGCATTGTACGTACAGTGTGTGGTAGGACACAATTTTTATTTTCAAAAAGAAGAATATCAATCAAATTGCTTTGTCACAGTGTATCAATACCTACCTGCTTTTGCCTTGTAAAAGGTTAATTTGTTAATATACTGTTCAGAACAGTAAGTTGCATTAAACATATATTTTTGCTATTGTCATTCATTTTAAAGTGTACCTGTTAAACAGGATTGGGTAGTAGATTTAGAACAACAGCTACAACAAACACCACTAAATTTTAACAAGAAGCTGGTGAATAGGAAGCTGCTTTCAGTCTCATTATGACTGCAGACAAAGGCTCGCAAGCCATTATTTGGTCATTTTCTTGCATTTTTCTCCCTCATGAATAGCAACTTTTGGTACTTGATAAAAGCTACTTTTTCTCATTAAACTTAGTTTAAGACAGCCATTTCGAGAGTCCATGATAGACCTGCCTATGTCGAACATCACTTCCTGCCCTCCATCTTCTGTTCACACCATAGCAACACAGTGATGTGATGTCAAACTACCTATAAAACTGTGGGTTTGGTCAGAAATCTTAAAGAACTTTGTGCTTGAAGCGATTTGTCTACAGGCCACACAGAGGAGTAGTGGATGCCATAGTCACTGTACTACTGTTCTTTAAACTTTTGAAGGGGGCTGGGTCCCATTCTAGACTTTCATTTGTTGATTTATTTTTAGTACCATCCAACTCTATATTTTAACGAGTAGGCTTCAGGAACAAACAGACCCAAGTAATAATCTGGTGGGCTGGATTCGTAATTGTTTTAAGTAATAGGAAATAGAGAGTGAAGCTAAATTGATTGCCCATATTATTTATCATCTATACAAATACGTGTCAAAGTATGACAACAGGACCATCCTTAAGTATGCAGATAACACCCTCAGTGTTAGTTGACTCCAAGACAATGAGAGCCATCACAGAACTTGTCATTAACCATTTTTGTCAAGTGATGTGAAGAGTCCTAAAAACATGAGAACTGATTTTCACAGACATCCCCACACATATGAAATTACAGGGTCAGTGAGACAGTGGAATGAAGCCTTGCGCCACAATGGGACAGTGCTTGTATTGCTTGAGGAGACTGTCCTATTTTCACATTGACAAATTCATAATGAACTGTACTGTGATTTAATTTAATTCAATTTCACCTTTTTTTTTGTTAGTGTGGTTTGGAAAACCATCTTTAAAGAACAACAATTCCCTGGAGCTAATTCTCAAATTGTCACGCCCCCGGGTTTCCCCGTCTCTCCCGCTCTCCCGGACTCCATTTCCCAGGGGGCTACGCTCGATGACGTCACCGTCACATGGTCCCGATCGGAATCTCCGATTCGCTCCGGCTCCCCGGAGTTCTAGCCAGCTGCAGCCCATTAACTCTCACTATAAAAGCCCCATGGTTTCCAATGGTTCCCCGTGAAGCTTTGCCAAACTTTGTTTGCAATCCTGAGCGTTTATTATTCTATTGTATGCTTTTCTGGTTTCGACTATCCTTTGGTTTTTGACTACTCTTTTGGTTTGCTCCCTTTCCGGCTTTGTGTTGTCTCTTTTGATCTCGACCTCCGCCTTCTCTCTCTCTCCCTCCTGTCTAGCCCTACCAACCTGTTTGCCTCCGCGGCCTGTCTCTTTCGGTTACCGACCTGTGCCTGTCCTCAACTCTGCTTTTCTGTCTCTCCCCTTACACTACGTCGTGTATTGCTGCTTGGTTGGATTGTTTGTATTTAATAAACCACTCTGACTTTTACCTCTGCGCTCATCAACCCGGAGTCTGTTTTGTCCTGACACAAATAGTCTAGTGTTCTAATAGGTCAGTCATAAAATAGCCGAGAGTCTCTGTAAACTAGACAGATAAAGTGGATAACTGATTAAATTTTAAATTTCTTATGGTATTTAGTAAAATTGTATAGTATAAAATAGCTTTGTTCCAACAGCCATGGCACAGATAAACATATTGTTGTAATATTACACAGAGGACCGAATCCTTCAGGACATTTTAAGTTGGTTAATTGTGAGTTGTCTGTTTTGCTTCATAAATTGTGTGTATAATCTCTTTAACTTAAGTTACATACAGCCATCGCTGGACTACCATTCTCCTCTGCTGAGGGTTACATTCACAGTCATGGAACCTCATTAAGTGTATGTTTACTGTGTGCAAAACTTTTTCTTTATTACTCATCATATTACACTGAATGGTAATTACTCACTCTGGGATAAAGGGTACAGCTTTACTGCTGAAGGTTAGAGGGTCCCCCATGGACTGGTCACTCCTCACAGACACACAGCTGGGTTTTCTCTCTCCCCTGCTGAACGTTAGGGGGTCCCCCATGGAATGGTCACTCCTCACAGACACACAGCTGGGTTTTCTCTCTCCCCTGCTGAACGTTAGGGGGTCCCCCATGGAATGGTCACTCCTCATAGACACACAACTGGGTTCTCCTCCTCCACTGCTGAAGGTTAGGGGGTCCCCCATGGACTGGTCACTCCTCATAGACACACAGCTTGGTTCTCCTCCTCCACTGCTGAAGGTTAGGGGGTCCCCCATGGACTGGTCACTCCTCACAGACACAAAGCTGCGTCCTGGAGATCCTGCATGCATTTCACTAAAAGCAGTTGATTCGCTATGAGAATTGTTTATTAAAACTCATTTAGTATGAGGATAAGACTAAATCTGTTTAGGGTAAGAACTGCCTGAATGCTACTTACTTTGGGTCAGATGTTCCTCCTCTCCTGGTGGAGTCCTGAAGCTCCATCATAGAGTACACACACACACACACACACACACACACACTGGACTGGTACCTGTAGGTAATCCATATAAGATTGGCTGGTTTACAGCAAGACCCCGCCTGTGATGATCACCCAGAAGCAACATGTGGAAACAGCCTAAATAAAATGAGCCTCTGTGTAAATAGGCTCCGCCCTCATACTATTTAGTTAGCTATGCTAGTACTTGGAGCTAATGCTAGCAGCTAAGGTTCCCTATACTAGTTACTGGCTTTCCATCTGGACATCAACACACAGTAGATTAAAGTTGATCCTCACTATGGAACTCTCAGTTTAAGATGATCTGCTTCAACCGGCAAACACGGATACAATCACACAGCATGGAACGCTAGATTTCTCCACATAGTCCACCATGTTGGTTCTGTAGCTCCGATGTGGTTGTATGGAAATGTTGGGGGTGTAAATATTGATGAGTCTGTTCTGTAACAGATTAGGATTTGGGAATTGGCCCGTCTCCTGTCCTCTTTTGGAAATGCAGGATTTGTATTTGAATAGTGAGCAGCACCTTGAGATCTGAGTTTACATGTTGGTTCATAGTATGAGAAGTTCCCTGAGGTACTGAGGAGCGAGGCCGCTTAGAGCTTCATATGTAATAAGAAGAAATTTATACTGGATGCTGAATTTAACTGGAACCAGTGTAAGGTGGATAAGACTGGAATAATATGATCCAATTTTCTAGTTCTGGTAATGAACCTGGCTGCAGCGTTCTGGACTAGCTGAAGTTTATTAAGGCTTTTGCAGGAACAACCAGAAAGCAGGGCATTACAATAATCCAGCCTTGAAGTAATAAAGGCGTGCACTAGCTTTTCTGCATCCTGTAGGGACAGTGCATTTCTTAGTTTAGCAGTGCTGTGTAGATGTAGGAAAGCTATTCTGGTAATGTTAGTGATATGCTCGTCGAAGACCAGATCAGGATCGATCGTGACACCAAGACGTTTTACAGATGTAGCTGGTGTGACTAAGAAGCCATTGAGTGGTAATGCAGACAGCTTGTTTCTAGCAGCTTTGGGACCAAGAAGAAGAACTTCTGTTTGATCTGAGTTCAGTAGGAGGAAGTTCCTAGCCATCCAGTCCTTCATATCTCCTACACAGTCCTCCATCTTACTAAGTTACAGTGTGTCGTCTGGTCTGGCTGAGTTATACAGTTGCGTGTCGTCTGCATAGCAGTGGAAGTGTATGCCATGTGTTCTAATAATAGAACCTAGCGGTAGCATATATAATATAAATACTATGGGTTCTAAGACAGAGCCCTGTGGAACACCATACTTTACTTGTGTGTGAGCAGATGATTCACCATTTATATGTACTAACTGAGGGCAATCATTTAGGTAAGAGCTTTTGTCTGAATGTCTGCAATAATGGCTGTTAGGTCCCTCTGCGCATGTCGGACAATCCGTTGGTTCTCTCTCCATGGTTCATGTAGGACTCCCAGATCCTTCCTGCCGCTGGTGCATGCCTTCTTCTATCCACTGCCGCCAACATTGTGCTATGGTAAAATCTGCATGACTGGTATGGCACCCAATATGTTAAGACCATCCTGCTTCCCGGAGTCCTAAAATGCAACCCCTCTCCAACTCTTCCAACTGCTGGAACTGCTTTCACACTCTTCTCTGAGGTATATTCACTCACAAAGGATGCTACCAACACAACAGCATGACTCAGAATTAAAAATCATGCACAACAGGACGACCTTATATAGTCAGTCAGGTACAGAGATAAGGCCTGTCCTTGCTTATATTGCATGTGTGGCTGAGCGTGAAACTTGAATCATTTGCATGTCACATTATGTCAAACCTACCCAAAAATGTCATTCCTATCAGTTGATTCTTTTTGGGTGCGTCTATTAGTACCATGTGTGATGGGGAATCTCTCAGATCTCTTCCCAACAAAATTGATGAACTAATGGTGTTAACTCGTAGTAATTGCGAATGCCAGGCATGTAGTCTCATGCTTTTTATGCTTTCTCAGAGTCCTGGCTGTATGACCTGATTCCTGAGGCAAACGTTTTACATCAGGGGGCGTCCACTTGATGATAGCAGACCAGAGCAACACAGACAGTGGAAAAAGGGGAAGAGGACGTGGACTGGCGATGTTTATAAACAGTAAGTGGTGTAATCCACCTCACATTAAGGAGCAGCTGTGTACACCATTCTACCTGCCCAGAGAGCTTTCATATGTTATCACGCTAGTTGTGTACATTCCTCCATCTGCCTCCACTGCCGCTGAGTGTGATGTCATCTACAACGTGACAGGGGCACTACAGACTCAACATCCTCAAGCCCTGTTTGTCATCTCAGGGGATTTGCCAGACTCTCCAGTATTTGCCCACCTTCACACAGTATGTCACTTGCCCTACCAGGGTAAATAAGACACTGGACTTGCTGTATGCCAATGTTAAGGAGGCATATAGCTCTACTGCACTTCCCGCACTAGGCAACTCAGACCATAACCTGGTGTACTTGAAGTCTCTGTATAAACCATTAGAGCCCATAGAGCCCATAGAGACCAAAACAGTAAGGAAGTGGTCTGCTGAAGCTGTGAGTCTCCTGAAGAGCTATTTCGAAACAACTGACTGGGACGCTCTTGTGACCCCAATGCTGAGGACATTTACAGTCTCACCGACTGTGTAATGGGATACATGGCGACTTAATGGTCTTGCTTAATAAGAAGAATTAGGCCTTTATGGCTGGTGACAGGGATGGTATGAAGCATATACAGCAGGTTTAATGGTGGTCCCTTTGCAACCACCCCTCCCAGGAAATCTTACCATCACACCCCTCCTCTGTGTCCTCTGATATAGCTCGGTAAGGTTAGATTGATGTAGCTTGGTAAAGTTAGACTGATGTAGCTCTGTAAAGGTAGACTGATGTAGTTTGGTAAAGGTAGACCGATGTAGCTGGGTAAAGTTAGACCGATGTAGCTGGGTAAAGATAGGCTGATGTTGCGTGGTAAAGGTAGACTGATGTAGCTCGGTAAAGGTAGTCTGATGTAGCTCAGTAAAATTAGACTGATGTAGCTCTGCATAGTTTAACTGATGTAGCTCGTTAAAGGTAGGTTGATGTAGCTCGGTAAAGGTAGACTGATGTAGCTCGGTAAAGGTAGGCTGATATAGTTTGGTAAAGGTAGACTGATGTAGCTCTGTAAAGTTTAACGGATGTAGCTCGGTAAAGGTAGACCGATGTAGCTGGGTAAAGTTAGACCGATGTAGCTCGGTAAAGTTAGGCTGATGTAGCTTGGTAAAAGTAGACTGATGTAGCTCGGTAAAGGTAGACTGATGTAGCTCGGTAAAGGTAGACTGATGTAGCTCGGTAAAGGTAGACTGATGTAGCTCGGTAAAGGTAGGCTGATGTAGCTCGGTAAAGGTAGACTGATGTAGCTCGGTGAAGGTAGACTGATGTAGCTCAGTAAAGGTAGACTGATGTAGCTCGGTAAAGGTAGGCTGATGTAGCTCGGTAAAGGTAGGCTGATGTAGCTCGGTAAAGGTAGACTGATGTAGCTCGGTAAAGGTAGACTGATGATAAGAATCGATTCCTTTTTGTTTTCTGCATTTGGCCTACACTGTAAAAAGTGGGACTGGGGTTAATTAATGTTTACTAAATAAGTAAAAGTTACCAACACATAATAAAAAATAATATATGTAGTTTAAAATCAAATTGAGCTGAATTCAGCAAATTTAATGTGTTTATTAATTGTATTTTACACATTTTTGCTTTAATAAAATCAGCTGTGACACATTGAATAGAATTTACTCATATTTTATCTGTAACGGCAAGGATACAGAAAATTGATAGATTTTACTCATTAGGAGCTCTTTGTTTTCAATTAGCTTACACTAAATCACTACCAATAATTTAACTCTTTCAATGGTTCAAACGGTTCAAATGTTTACTGGGTAGAAATGGCGGTCAGCTCAAAATGTAAAAAGCCCATTCATGTCTGTGTTTAAAGTTGTCCTACAGCATAATGGTACACTGTATGTAATGCCCCTTTAAGATATTAGCTAATTTAGCTACCTTTTACGGTAACTTCCATCCCTGCCCCACCTTAAGAAACTTAAGAGCACAGATGTTGCACAAGACCTTTCTTGCTCTCAGAGGTAAGTCTTTCTTTCGTTCTCTCTTTTTAGATGGGTGTTGTCATTGTATTATATTCCGTTGTGTTTTAGGCGCTCCCATTAATAGACTAGTGCTGTGATATCCTGAATTCGCCAGCATTTCATTTAGTAACCGCATAGTTTTATGCCTTTTTTTAACAGTATAATGTAGGGCTGTCCCTTAAAGCATTTTCTGGATTCCGGAGCGTCGGCAGTAACAACAACGAATATTCAAAGCTTTGGTACTATGAAGGAAGGGGTGGCTGAGAAGGTTGATTCAGAAAATCCACCTCCCTCTGTTTTGTGGTATTGTATTTTGTTGTAACACGCGGCATCACTCACTCTAGCAGCCCGCTAGCCTCTCTTAGATATGAGGTGCAAGCCGTTGCTAGGTCCCAAACAAACTATCTAGTTTTCTTTAGCTGCTATCAGCAGCTAGCTAAAGTTGAGCAGTGTCTGTGACACATTTACAGCATACCCATTATCTTTACAACATTATATAAGGAAAATAAGCATTTTATATATGAGTCTGTTCGATAGACTTCATATAAGTCTTGTAGTGCTAGCAGGCTAGGAGAGCCATATAGTGTACAGCTATCATTACCTGTTTATACTAAGCTGATGTAAGAGATATTACATTTTTGTCTGTAGCATTGACTGGCTTTCTAAATACATCTGTACAATATAGTGGCTACATAACAATTTGCTAACAGGACAACTCTTTGAGGTAGCTTGGCAAGCTAGATAGTACCAAGGAATGAAGCCTATCAAGTTCAAACTACATATTAAAGTTCCTGTTTCTGTTTTTAAGATACATGTACAGATTACTATGGCTGGCAACAAAGCATCAAATATAAGATGGCCAATTATCGCACCAAACTTTGAGGCTTTGGTGTTCCCGAGGTGATATGCAATGCAGTAAAGCACAAGAGGCCTGCTGATCAGAAGTCTGCAAAGAACGTAAAAAAACCCCGAAAAGCAGAGGTAAACTACCTTACCCAGCAGGAGAGGATGAAGAAAGTCAAGAACATGAAAGGATTGAGTTGCTCACTGAAGCAAAGAAAAGGGACACTGACAAACTGATAAAAGGAAAAATGGCTAAAACATTTGCACACAGAAGACACGAAATCACCCAGCATAGAGGACATTAAAGCCAGATGGCCTGCTCTGTTTAAGGCATCTCGTGTGAGTTGCAGTTTTGCTTAGACTTGCATGTTGTTAAAATATATTCCTAGTCCATGTCTAACAACTGCATTGGTGTGTTTGCATATTTAGCTTTTAAATTTAAAATGTGTTATTGACTGTTTTCTAAATTGCGTTATTCTTATTAACTTTTAATCATTTACTATTTATCCTTATTTAACTTGGTTATGTAGTTTAGAGGAAAAATTATTTCAGGCAATACAGACATTGAAGTTCAGTGATTACTAGAGAAAATCAGTATATTAACATGCTGTACAGTCAAATAATGCAACCCAGACTGTAGACAATGAGCAAATATTGATAATGCTGTACAGTGACCAGTATTTTTTTCTTGCCGTTAAAACATTCTAAGAACAATATTTATAATTGTCCTATTAGAGGCTCTAATGCTATTGTTTGTCTTTCAGCTCCAGGGTGAGTTTCACAGTATCATAATAGTGCACCTTGAATGAAAGTTCATGTCCAAGCTGGATGAATGTACTCCAAATCTTCTGGCACTCTTCCATTCCACAGTGTCCATTTTATCAGCTCCATGTACCATATAGGACACTCTGTAGTTGTACAGGTCCAGACTGTAGTCCATCTGATTCTCTGTGTACTGTATTACCCTGTTCTTCAATGGTTAGGACCCCTACAGGACCACCACAGAGCAGGTGTTATGTGAGGGTTGGATCACTGCAATCACACTGACAAGGTGGATGTGTGTAGTGTGTGTTGTGCTGGTACATGTGGATCAGACATAGCAGTGCTGCTGGAGTTGTTAAAGACTGCCCACTCTATTAGACACTCCTACTGGTGTTGCTTCTCCACCTTGTAGGTGTAAAGTCAGAGACAATAGCTCATCTGCTGCTACAAAGTTTTTGTTCTTCTGGTCCCACAGGACGCTGCCCACAGGACGCTGCTGGCTGTATAGTTTTGGTTGGGTGACGATTCTCAGTCCAGCAGTGACACTGAGGTGTCCAGCAGCACTGCTGTGTCTGATCCACTCACACCAGCACAACACACACTAACACACCACCACCACGTCAGTGTCACTGCAGTGCTGAGAATGATCCACCACCCACATAGTACCTGCTCTGTGGTGGTCCTGTGGGGGTCCTGACCATTGACGAACAGGGTAATAAAGTATGCTGAGAAACAGACGGATTACAGTCTGTAACTGTACAACTACAGAGTGTCCTATATGGTCATGATGAAATTGACAAATGGTTAGATACAAGGAGGGGCTTTAATGAATTGGCTGTTATTTCTAGTCATGTTTTCAAGCTAATGAGTTTACTTTGTGTGTAATCACTGTCGTGTGTTTTAAATGAACTGATGAACTGGCAGATTTTATTATCCTTCAGCTAATCCAAGAAATACATTACTAACAGAGGCAGCTATGACTGAGCCTTTTAGGTCAGAATTACTTTGTAAATTACTCTTGAACCAAACTGTTCTAAATTTGTAATTGACATATGTGCCATTATTAAGACTCCAAACACAGACATTAGCAACTTTAGGCCCGGGATGTTTTGTGGATAAAACTATTTATTTTCTTGTCCAGAGGATTTCGACTTGAAAAAAGGTTCAGTTAGGACCTTCTCCTTTGGCTGTACGTAATATTCTTGCTGTTTCAGGATCCTGATGGAGACAGTATGTCACAGGACAAGCTCCAGTACAAAAGATGAAAATCTACAAAATCAAGACGGAAACATCAGAGGGTACTGCAGACTTTGGTATTGTGGTAGAAGGTGTGAAAGTTCTGACTGATCTGGGTAACTTTGCAAGGGCTTGCTCCTTGCTCCTTGTTGGATTTGCATATGCAATGGATCTTGTTTATCCCAAGGAGCTCAGGTACACATTCGAATTCTTTCAAAAACTCCTCCTTGAACTGGATTCCAAAAGAGAATAGCCTCAAGAGTAAGCTACTGGCTTAAGAAAAGGGACTTGTGTAGAGTGAAAATAAATGGTGTGATTTTTAGTTTCCTTTCATTGGTGTGGCTCTGCAGATTTCAATCAGTGATTGTAATAAGAGTTTTCATATTTGTAAGAAATAAAAATGCTTTACACTATCAAAATATTGTTGTAGTTTTGCCCTAACAGGATAAGACCTTGCAAAAAAAAAAAAACAATAATAAAAAATCTTCTGGGCTTGTTTTAACCAAGTGATGTGGAGGGAGAGCAGTTGTGATAAATTTGGGCCTTTTTTAACATTCCAAGTGAACCTTTATCAACATGATGGACAAACAGATTGCCAGTCTGTGTTATATTTCTGTTGTATACCTATAGTTTTTATGCATGGTAATAAAAAGAAAGAAAGATGGCGGCGCGAGCTGTAGCTCGCAGCGGCTGCTCCGGATAAAAAGGTGCTTTTTGTTATCTACGAGTGTCTTTTTTTTTTCAACTTCTTTGGAACATGGACTTAAGAACAACCGGTGTCCGTGTATACGACCGTCAGACACTGCTACACTACCGGAATCAACCAAATAACACCATAAACGATGAGCTACGGGAGACGCTACGCGGTTTCGATCTGCTACGGCAACCAGCCCCCCAGATCGCGGCTTCGCCTGTAGCCGGCAGCCGAAAGAGGGGGCACTGGAAGCGGTGCGCGAGACTACAGAAGCGCGGCAAGCGGGCTGGGGTTCGCGCTAG